>JARKIB010000078.1:0-456239 GCA_029378385.1 Mycena metata | reverse complement strand
CTACTCCCCCTGAAGTACACCAGGGTGGGGAACTAAATTAAAATACACTCCGCTACGGGTCGTGCCGCCCAATAGTAGGACAAACCAAGGTCACCTAGAAGGCCAGGGCTTGTCAAGAAACCCCGTCCGTCTCACCTCCGTTTCGATAAATCGATACGGGGGAAATATAGTCAATCCGGAGTTGAAAGCGCGCGGAAGTAGATTAACGCGGCACACCACCAAACGGCCAGTCGCCTAACTTGGCTTCGTGCAACCGTTCCTTTTCGGAGTTCGAGCGCATATCCTTGCGAGGAACCCACCCCATCGTACACGGAAGGCCTATCCTACGCGATCATACCATTTCCCCCATTCAATTCGCACACTTCACCCCCGAGTCTTCGAAACGGAAGTGATTCCGTTTCAAGGCGTTCACCAACGGAGAAACTAGGCTACGAAGGGAATCGCTATAGCCATCCGTATAGTGTTGCACCGTACTGAAGAGACCTGCCGTCCGATACGTTCGAGACGGGTGGATAAAGCATAACAGATAACCCGAGTACTCCGGAACGGAACAGCATTCGCATTGCGGAGCGTACCCTTCGAGCAAGTGTAGAAAACTATCCATCCGCGGTACCTTCGGAAGGCCAGCCCCCAACGAAGAACTAAATCTTCGAGGAACCTGGCAAAGCGTTCAATCCAAACGGAGAGAACTGTACACACACGCACCACAAATTATATATCGCGCATTAGCGTACCTTGAAACTACGCAGCTCCGCGAAAGAGCAATTTCCCCCTAGAGGACGAATTAAATTCTGTAAAACACTACTTGATTATACCCACCCCGGGTCAGGCAGTGCACAGAACCGCAGTCCGTATCACAGCGTTTTGTAGTGGAGACGCGCTGTGATGGACCAGCGACTGGTCCTCGGCGCGGGCGTAACGTGGAAGTGCGAGGCTCCAGCTGTGATTTCCCCCTCGCGGTGGGCTCCAGATGTGATGTGGACTGCGGTTATTGTACTAGAATCTGGCCGTGGAATTACGGTCAAACTGCAATACAAATGTTGTACGTCCTCTAGAGGGAAATAAGCGGGCTAGAAGCGCTCTTTACTTCTACGCAATGATATTTTTTAATGGTGGTGGTGGTGTATACAGATTTCTCTTCTGCGAGTAGCAGATTTTTAGAGAAGGCGCTAGGTTCCTCGAGAGTTTGGTCTCTCGTTGGGGACTAGCCTTCCGAGAAAGACGCGATGGGAGATTCTTCTACACTCGCGCGAAGGATTGGCGCTCCGCGATGTGAAGTACGCTCCTACTCGGTAAACCCGGGTATTGTGGTGTTTTCGTATCTCCTTGCCTCGTATAGGGCGCGCAAGCAGTTTCTTCAGAACTGGGTAAACGCAGCGCCGTCAGATTGTAGCGCGCTCCTTCGCAATCTGAATGATGGTGCGTGCGCGAGTAGCCAGGCGCAAGGCGCCTTTCTAGCTAGTCGAGGGAAGTTCGCCGAATTGGATGGGGGAAATGGTATAGTCGAGTTGGTAGAAGGCGCCTTCTCGATAAATGCGCCCTACGCACGCAAAGTGTGCGTTATGGGTGCCAAAAGTCAACAGTTACACGCAGCCTGAGTAGGTCTGCTGGCTGTTTGGAGGATCGCGCCGCGCTTTTCTTCAACCGAACGCGCGCTTCAACACCTGTTATTTCCAACGTTTCCTCCCTTCTTGTCTAGGAGGTTTATCGCGCAGTTTTCTATTCTGTACAACCGCGGTCAAGGTGACCCTGTTACCCCACTCTCGTGAAGGCACACTAATATATTTGATTTTGACAATGTACTGGATTAGCGCCTCCCGTTTTTAATGGGAGCGCCTTTCTTTTAGCAGTATGCAGTGGAGGTAATTAGATGCCTTGTCCCTCCTTCGCGCCCTCCTTATATACCTATTCCTTGCTTCCCCATTTGTCCATCTCCGGCGGCTTTCTCCAAAGCGCGCTCGCGCTCTTTTCTTCAAACTGCGCCGGCCTTTCTTTTGAACAGCGCAGCGCTTCGCGCCTTTCTTCGTAGCGCCCCGCGCCTTTCTTTTAAATAGCCCTCAGCGCCCTTCCTTGGAATAGCGCCCCGCGCCTTCTGTCCCTGCGGCGCCTGCGCGCGCCTCTTTCCTGCGCGTGGCGCATTCTCTGTTAGGCGCCTTTTTCTAGTGTTTGTTGGTAGGGGCGCTTCGTCATTATTTTCCATCGCGCCTTTTTCAGATAGCTCTAGTTGCAAGTTTCGAGGTGCGGATATGGCCCAGTGGCGTAATGGTATCGCGCGCAGTCGTTATTGCAACGTTATTTCCCTTTAACTCGAGCTCCTCGTTCGATTCGAGGTTGGGCCTGTTTTTGGTGAGGCGCTTTTGGTGAGGCTTTTTCTTTAGTGGCGCGTTTTCTTGGCAAGTCATTGACAGACGTGCGCGACTCGTTCCTTTAAAGTGGTTCGTTCAAAGAACAAAGCTACCTCTTTTTATTCGCGACAGCGCGCCTTTATTTTCTAACCATAAGTGCGCCGGTGGATTCCGCCGCGATGCGCCCCTTGTAATCTTCGAGTGCGCAAGTCCACGGTGCGTCATTAATTTCCCAAAGTGTGTTTTGAATGCCCCGCGAGTAAGTGCGCCTGCAACTTCCCGAAGCGCGCCAGTGACCTAGCCTACAAGTTCCAAAGTGCGCCCGTGATTTAGCCGTCAGGCTTCAAAAGTGCGCCAAGTGATTTCCATCAATGATTTCCCGTGCAAGTGCGCCAGTGGCCGTGCTTCGAGCCGTCGCCCTGAAAGGCGCTTTTGTTCTCCGTGGCAGGGCGTCTAGAGCTAATCACAAAGTGATAGCTCACAGCGCAAGTGCTCGCCTCATGTTCAATATGGTTTGCCTTGTGTTTGCCTTATGTCTGCCTCATGTTTTCACTACTGTACTATTTCATTCAATTCGAATGTCACACGCCACACCCAATTTCTGGGAACCCCGGCAATAATTTTTTCTCGATTTTAGCGGATTTTGGAGATTTGTCGGAAAAACTTTTGGTCACGTGCATATTCGAATTGAGTGAAATAGTACAGTATGTCATATGCTCACCCATCTTCTGACGGTTCTTCTCTGAACATTCATATGTCTTCTGTTTCTAGGTACTTCCTATTTTGGACATTACCTTGTTCATAGTTCAGCCTTGTGTTGATTGGTGTTGCTGATATCGCTTGATGCGGGAACCTCGCTACATTACCCGTATACTATTTAATACCCTACCTTACTTCCTGTACTTCAGTTTGTTAATAAATGTTGCTTCGCCTCCCGAAGTAGGATGGTCTCCAATCTGACTCTCTGACTCCCCGACCTCTCTCGCTACCTCTTCCCCCTTGGGTTCCTAGCAGTATATGCTTACCCAGCGCTTCAATGGTGTTGTGGCTCCCTCGCCGTTGGGCCGATACTTCCCGACGTGTCTCGCGGTTCCTGACCTGACTCTCGCTTCCTTTGGACCAGTCGCCTGGGCCCCTTCCAGTTCCCCTGGACCCATATTCTGGACAATCGACCCATCATTTCTGTCTACCTACAGACAGACCTGTGCTTCCACACCGGCGGTGAGCCAAGGTGTCCCGGATTACTCTCACCGACTACATTATAACAACTACAGTATTTTTACACTGGTACCCTATCACATGGCATTATTTATTGTCGTTAATTCCCGCACTTTGTGTTGGGTTTCGAGTCCAACATTTAGTCTCTCTTGACAGACGCTCTATCAAACCTAGATCATACCTCACATGATAGGTTCAGAGCTGTAGCAGTAATATATAGACAAACACACATGAACGTAGCCACAAAACATCCACCTGGCTGCCAGGCAGATGTGTTGTCATCCTGTACGGTCCTAGCCAGCCACTGTAAAAATATGATGGCAGGTATCTGGCGGCTTCTCTGGGCCGGTTTCCACGGTTCGTCCTTGGCACTTCTCGTGGTATTTCCACAACCTTGCTTTGATATTACTTGGCTTCCTCCCCGTTGCCCATGTTTGTCAGCACCCTCATTTAGGTTTGTCCTTATTTTCCTTGGCGACCTTCAGCACTCCTCCTCCCCTTGCTTTTTGCACACTCAGCATTGTGTTGGATACACCGCCAAAGTGCCGACAGGTTGACTTCAGCTAGAGTCGTCACTCAGTGACCATGTTTGACTGAACCTGGATACAGCTGGGACTTGACTGGCTGCCAGCTGGAATCTCCAGTCAACTCCTTTTCCAGCTGGCGACCACTTGTGACGTGATATGCCAATAATTGGGTGTCAAATCCAATGATATCTCATTGCTGGTGTGTACAGCACGGTCAATAAGATCCTTTAAATTTTACCATCTGTCACTGCGACTCGGCACATCACCATTCGTTCATGGCAGCGCATGGGTGATTGACTGTTACTGGTGTCGCGAGGAAGAAGAGGAAGAATTTGTTGCTTCATGCAGTGTCAAATCTAAGTTGAATTGAACTCAGTGTGGGTCTTGAGCTTGGTGGCCATTCGGATTTTCGGTAGAAGAGTGAGAGTGAAGGGCCTGTGCGCAATCAAATGATTGTGTCATGATCACGTGCATGTTGGTTGTGTACTTGCACACCTAGGATAGAATTCTTTTAGGCTGGTTTAAAAGGCTAGTGAAAACAGCTTGTATTAGTGGGCAAATACATTGTAGCTAAAATAATATGAATTGACACTGTAAAATAGCCTTTGCAAAGCAACATAATTTGCTTCAAATTTTTCGTTCCAAGAAACCATTGTGTTTCATTCACATTTGAAAGGGGATTGAAGTTAAAGGGAGTTGTTATATCCAGGTTCGGAGGGAGCAGGGATAAGGGCCAGTCGCCAGCGGACACAGCGGAGTGGGACCGAGGTCTTCCGGTAGAGGACCGAAGACTCCGGTATTCCGGAGTAGTAGGGAGACGACCGGAGTAACACTACGCCACAGTACAGAGGACGAGTGCACTACCCGCGTGTTATATCCGTGCACACAGAATTCTTTTTTCCCGATAATCGGTTCCGGTCGCACTCAAAACCACTACAGATTGTGCTCCCGTCACCTCTGCGCACACTTCATCAACCACCAGCAAGGCTCTCACCAACTCCCGACAATCATGGTCCCACTCATTCGACCTATCTCGGAATCCGAGTCTTCGCCCGATGAAGTATCACTCAATGCTCGCCTCCTCGGTTCGGCCACATCTGGCCTCCCTCCTCGTCTTGACCACCTATTGGCCGCCCTCGCCACAACCATATCATTACGATCTTGGATCCAGTCCCACGATCCCAACCGACTGTGCTCAGCTTGACCTAGATCATACTTCACTTCATTTCCGATCCTCACGTTCATTGCTCCTCCTCGCCTTGGCCAAGCCTGGCCTCACCTCGTCCTCCTGTTCACCCACTGGCCATTCTAGTTCACACTGGAACCTCTGGACTTGTCACCCAGTACTGGTCAGCCCCCTTCGGTTCATCTGAATCCCCTCGGGTCCATTCTCCTGTCGTACTTGGTACTCGCTCAGTCCCGCGAACCAAGTCTGGTACTCCCGAAGCTCCTCGCGCCAACCCGAGCTTTCGTATACTGATTACGTCATCTTCCGACCTCGGCCCGACTCGGCTCGGATCGCTTTGCCATCGCTTCGCCTCGCGTTGCCTCAGGTATGCTCCAATACAAGAATCTAGCATTCCCGAACCTGCTCGCACAAACCCGAGTCGTCCCGACCCGATCGGGTATCGATTACGTCATCGCCCGGTCTCGCCTCGTCTCGCCTTGCATCGCCTTCGCTTCGCTTCACCTCGCGTCGCCTCGTGCATGCTCCATTACGCATAGGCACCCATGCGAACACTGTTCCAAACCTTCGGCCTTCTGACATTCATTACCAGTACCTCGGATCCATTCACCCCGACTTCCCATGGTACCACTCAACCTTGGTACTTCTATGCATCACCCTCACCCATGCCATAATCCATATACAACACTCTCGCACAACTCAGCTTTGCCCGATGTTCCGATCCTCCGGTCCGAGTTTCCCGAACATCGCTCGCCAATGCTCGCCTCGTGTGTCCTTCATGCTTATCACTCTTCTCACTCTATCCATCCATCTCTCCATATGCTCTCCTACTTCTCCTCTATATATCCCAGACCTCATGTCTTATCTCTCCTTCATCCATCTATCTATCCTTCTATTCACACGCTCTCGTCTTTCCTTTCTTGTCACTTACCTTGTTCTTCACGCTCACTTGATACGTTCCTCCACATGGTGTACTTGCCTCATGGCTTGCCTCATTGCATCCTCATTGCATCCTCATGTACTTATTCCCACCTGTACTAATTACCCGACTCTAGTATTTAAACCTCTACTTTACATCTTGTACACCATCCTGAAAATAAATGTTATTCCATGGTTCCCTGCATGGTCTGATGTCACTTCTGTCTTGTGCGCTATGACCTCGCCTTGGTCCTCTCTCTATCTCCTCGCTCCGACTTTCCGTCGCTCATCTCGGAAACTTCCCGAGCTCGGACCTCGGCCCTTTGCTCGGTCATCGCCAACAACTCCAACACACACCTGAGTTGTTCTCTCCTGCTTTGGATACGCCTCTAGTCTCCTCTCGGCTCGTTATTGCTATCGCCCCGATCGTTCCGATCTCCCTGATCCGACTCGGGTCAACACCATTCCTGTTGATCTCTCCCTCGGGCCTTCACTGGATGACTACTCACAACTATCGGCTGTACTCTTGTGCCGCCGATCTCGGCTATCCTGTCCTCTTGCCTCCCCCGAGTGATCTCCTCAGGCTCGGCATAGGACACTCACATTCTCGCAGCCAGAGGCTAGTCAGTCGGTCACCCTTACTGAGCTGTGGTGTTCCGAGAATGGCTGATCTTCGACATCTGATCACCCGCCGGTTCATGGCTCGACTCCGTTCTGGCATTCCGATTGGATATTCCTTCCCTCGTGGCTCAGTACATAACACCGCGCTACCAGAGAGACGAGCGAACACAAGGGAAGTATTCCGGTATTCGGAGACCGGAGAGAACCCAGAAGCAACTACAGGGCGCAGAAGCAACTCAATAATTAAACTGAAGAACAGGAGTGTAGACTAGGGGATTAAATAGTAAAGTACTCTATTGTAAAGGTATAAGGAGATAGATAAGGGACCATGCGGAAATACAATAGAACATGATCACCTCATGTTGTTGGAGAAGTTGAAGAAGAGATGTGAATCATGTGGTGTTCTAAAGCATGTGGAAAGAAGTAGCAACCATATGCTTTACTCCAGACACATGGTAAGTCATTCAGTTCGACGCACGTTGCAAAGATAACGAGTCACCGAGGACTCCTGCGACTTTGTTAAAAGACCGGGATGTCGGGTTGCTCCCGCCGTGTTTCGCTCAAGTTTTAACAACACGACGCTGTCAAGCGTATTTTGTGTTATACACGAGGTCCACCGGGAATGGCTTTATCCGGGTGTTTCTCGTAAGTTCGAGATCGAGGTGGTGAAGTGAGATTAGGTGGATTTCGTAAGAAATCTACCATGGGAAAATTGGTCGGAGAAGAGAGTGGAGATGAAGGGTTATCCGAAAATCGTAATCAGGTAACCTTCGGCGTGATTCGTAGGTCGTAACTCGTCGGTGAGGGATCCAGGTCACCCTCTCGTAATTCGTATGCAGTAGCTCGTCGGTGAGGGATCCAGGTCACCCTCTCGTAAATCGTATGCGGTAGCTCGTCGGTGAGGGATCCAGGTCACCCTCTCGTAAATCGTATGCGGTAGCTCGTCGGTGAGGGATCCAGGTCACCCTCTCGTATTTCGTATGTCGTAACTCGTCGGTGAGGGATCCAGGTCACCCTCTCGTAATTCGTATGCGGTAGCTCGTCGGTGAGGGATCCAGGTCACCCTCTCGTATTTCGTATGTCGTAACTCGTCGGTGAGGGATCCAGGTCGCCCTCTCGTAGTCGTAAATGTGTAAGGCCGTAGGTTGCTTCGAAAGGGATCGAAGTGAACGGTGGGTCGGAGATTAGTTCTGAGTAAAAGGGTGGTTCGCTCCGAGGAAGAGGGGTAGATTCGTTCCAAGGAAGTGGGGTAAATTCGGTTCGATGCCTTCTAGTTACATGGGTGGGGTTTATATACAATTTCGAAGTAATTAATTCTAACCATTCTCGGTGTAGAGCGTCCACTTTCACAGCCATCCGTAAATTAAGGAGTCATGGCGACTTGTGTTTGAGACTAGTAATCCTGTGCGCACGCTGCCTTTTCTGCATAGCCTGGTTGTTTCACCTGAAGTGTCGCAACATGAAGCCACTTTCACAGCCATCCGTAAATTAAGGAGTCGTGGCGGCTCGTGTTTGAGACTAGTAATCCTGTGCATGCGCTGCCTTTTCTGCATAACCTGGCCGTTTCATCTGAAGTATCGCGACATGAAGCCCCTATTCTTGTTTTGGTATATTTGTCCTTGTTTGTCAGGTGTCAGAGGCTGTGCCAGTCCCACCGACTTGTCGCCAAACACTTTGGGGACATGACAACGTGTCGTCGCCCTCTCTTCCTTCCTTCAACTTGAAGAGGATACCTACCGTTAGGCCTAATTCAATAACGCTGTGCCAGGTTAGGACGAGGGAGCTGCTTCAAGTAATTCACAATGTGGTATTGAATGGAATGGAATTGACTTATGAACCCAACACCAACGCGCGACTCGGAGTCTTGCGTGGCCATTCAGACAACAAATCGAAGGTATGTAGGCCGCGTATGCAGATCGACCCGGTATCAAGCGGGCGGTGTCGCGTCAAAGCCCGAGTCGGCGCACAATATGCTGGCGTTCAAGTTGAGACCCGGAGAAGTCTGCCTGCTGGAACGAAGGTTATCAAGCCACACGCACACGAAGGAAGCTCGCACGCATCAACTCACCTCTCGCATGTGCACGATCACCGTTCGAATGGACACCCGCAGGTACAGTAGTAGTGCTACTCACCTCCAACTCTCAAACAAAAATCAGTACATCCGTGCCGAATGCTCAACCACCCTGAAACACGATACCCACGAACCGTCAACCCCGTTGTCGCACACCTAATTAAAACCCCACCCACTCGCCGGGTTTAGGTTGACGCCGCTGCACTCAAACCAATTGGTGTGAGGCCGGATAACGGGGGTAGAGGGTGCGTGGATGGTGCTTGAGGCTTGGCGCGTATCCAGGGTATCGGGATGGTGCAAGCAATCAAGTGGGTGGGTTAGCGGGATGGGTTAGCGTACGTATGCGGGACAATGTATGCGCGTGAGCACCGGGTTTAATCTGCAAGGATTTCTTTTGGACTCATCGGAATATTAATCTGGGTGAAGCCGAGTTGGTTCCAGGTTGAACATAAGTAAGTTACTTTGGAGGATGTTGCGTGTGGAACAAGAAGGGTTTTATCGGCCGGAAATAAGGCATAAATGAATGAAAACGCGCGTAGACTGATCATCACTGAGCCGGTAAACTCGAGGTCACAGATCACAGATCGGGCGGGTGGTTGAATATCGATCGTCGTTGCGGCGGTCTGGGTGAATGGCGATGAGATAAAGGTGGGTGTAAATTGGAAGGTAGGCGTACAGTAAGGAGCTCAAACCACCCTCGAGTCGGGGCGAGGTTGAGTTTGTGTTGAGACCAAGTTGTTGGAAGGTACCGAAGAAATTGTATTGGATAGAGAGTTTACCAGGATTCATTGAGTGCGGCGTCCAAATATTAACGCCCTCTGGGCACACCTAAATCCTCCGCGCAGATTGTTGAAAGGTTTCCACCCTGCTTGTTGTATTTCACACAATGTGTGTGGTAATGGGTTTTTTATGTTTTGTGTTTTCTTTCTATCTTCGTTATTTCGTTGTTTTGTTTGTTTGTTTGTTTGTTTGTTCTTTCTTTCTTTTCCTCATCTCCAGGGTGATTCCTCGGTTTCATCTTAATTGGCCTCCACCTCCGGTCGGACTGTGGTTTGATTTTTTTTCGAGTGCTTCTGGAAGTGATGTTATTTTTATTTCATTGGCTTCCCCCTCCGTGAGGGACCCTGATCATGGTCGGTGGTTTTTGGGTCGCTTATTACGGGAGTGGGATTGGTTTAATTTTTATTTTATTAGCTTCCACCTCCCAGAGGGCCTGGTGTTGCGAACGGAAGTCGCCGAATCAGGCAAGCAGTGCGATACAAAGACATCATGGGAATATCATGCAGTTTTGATGCGGACAGCCAATTAGGGAAAGTAGACCTAGCTCCTCCGTAAACTACGGATCTAGGAATCAAGTGATCATTGAAGTTGAACTGCCGGAAACAGGGGCTCCGGAAACCAGTGAACACGGGGACTACTTACACGAAACGGGTTCCGAGGTCACTGTAGCATTTTTTCGCCAACCTATATGGAGCCTCAGCCCGACCGCCTGAACCGCGTTTGCGTATAAAAGAAATGCACACAGGTCAACCTCTTGGCCCACCAAAAACATTGAACTCCCTCTTGCGCCCACTTCGTGTCCTCGTCGACGTGAACTTGGACAGGGTCAAGTGCGTATTCTCAGTTGTCTTGCTGCTCGTGAAGGTACTTACGCGACGACGTTGAAGAGAACCTGAACACGAAAGCCGAAAATGAAACTGGGCTCTGAGGTCGCTTCAGCATTTCTCGCCAACCTATGTGGAGCCTGAGCCCGACTGCTTGAACCGTATTTGCGTATAAAATACATACAGGTTGATCTCTGTGGCCTGCCACATTGAAATCCCGATCGCGCCTACTGGGGGGGAGGAATCAAAGGCTAGTTGCACTGCGAGCAACCCTCCTATACATACCGGCGCCTCTGCAGACCTCTCCAACCGCCGCCTTGGTTCAGTGGTTCTCACGCCACTGAACAGATCACTTCCATACCGAAGTGATCGAGGGTTCGATTCCCTGGGCGGCACTTGTTTAACGCGGTGATGTTGGCGCCTCTAACTTGAACTCCGAGTTCATAACTGGGGAAAAAGCCGCGAGTGGATACGTCGCAGTGTCTGGTCCACTCTTTTGCTTTTACGTTTAATTTAATTTAATTTTTTTCATTGCCGCCATGCATTTACAACTGGGGTGCGAGGAGTGTTGAAGGGCCTCTAGACTCGCTGAACCCTGAAATTCTTTGCTCGACCTTGCTCTTCAATAATTGAGTCCAGGTGACCGCTCCTATAGCTAAGTTAGGATTTCGGTATTATGGTTTTTACATGCCGTAGACTCGAAGCGCGATCGAGAACATGGGTTGTATTGAAACATGTTGCTATTTCTGCGGTAAGCTGAAAACACATAGCAAGCATAAGGAGACGCCCAGCTACCAGTATTTTCAAAGATGTTCAACGTACATTGAGCTATCTATTGAATTATGCCAAGTCGAGGCAGTATGTTATGCAAACTTGAAACTAGGAGCAAGCCCCGCTGCTGCAAAGTCCCGGGCAATGCCTTCCATCGGGGGTTGTAGTGAGAACTCATCGTTGAAGGTGAGAGCGCGAGGCGAGAATGAGATCTGCGAAGGTTGATGAGATGGACGTGACGAAACAAATGAGTTGCGGTGGACTCACCGGTGTTTCATTTCCGCCGCGTCCAGAAGTAGGAACGTGGCGCGAAGGGGTGTGGGGTGCGATGAGTGCTGTAGACGCCGGAAGCAAGAGCGGGTCGAGGCGCGACCTCTTAGACGGAGGAGAGCTAGAGGACGCTGTTGAAGCAGTTAGGACAAATACATCGCCTCAGCGTGATGCGCGACTCGCCGTTCTCCTTGTCTTCGGACTTCGGGGCAAATGGAAAGTCATGGCCGGGACGTTGAACCGGCGGACGCGGCTGTTGATGTAGATCCATTGTGAGTAACGAGCAGTCAGAGAATAAAATATATACACTTGTGCGCTCCGTTTCCGCCCGCAACGCAACCCATGGCCTCTCTCGTCGGGTCGGGTACAGGGACAGCACTCACTTCAGCCCTAACCGATATGCATCATAGATGCTGCACCAAAACAGCGTCGAATAAGGAGATGCCAGTCGACACGGAGAACCTTCGGAAATTAAATGTCCTTGACCAAGCTGTGAGTACGACTGTAAGGAGTTGATTGATCGTGTATGTTCTAAATGCACTGACAGCTTCCCTTCCAAGGACTTGCAAAGATTTTCGGAGCTCTTGGAGTAGCCTGACCGCGGTTAATTGAGTGAAGATTTCGATTCCTGCGCAGCTGGCAATCGGGAAAGCATAGACAGTACGGAAACGAGCGCGAACATCGCTCTATATACACCCACGACCTCGAAGGCAGAAGGCCGTGTGGTTTTGCAAACTTGGAAGATGGCTTGATGAAAACGGGTGCCCTCAAGTTCCAACAGGGCCGATGTCGAACCACACCTCTTAGGAAGAGATTCTTGGGTTGATTATAGTACGCTGTAGCCAGTTTCGAGGAAGGACCAACATAGTGGAAGGACGGAAGAGGCAATTGATCACATCATTGATTCTTTTTCTTTCTCAGTTTCTTGGTCTCGACGAACGGAGTAACAGAGGTTTGAATCTGTAACCAACTGGCTCGTATTTCAGAATGCAATGTTTTTTTTCTCTTTTGTAAATTTAAACGAAAGACCCGGTGGGTCCTGAAGGAGGTACCCGCCTACGCCGTCTCGATGCGACCGCTCAGGCCCCGTGAAGCTCCACCAAAGGGTTGTCCGTTTGATGATCCATCAATATCCAATATTGTTTTGATGAATTGCGCTCTAGTTGTGCCCCCGGGGCGAGGGTGGTATCATTACAATCGTGGAGATGACCCGTAGCTACCTGTAGGTGTAATTTTCATCCCAGGGTGAAGCCTAACGGTTTCAGAAAATGTCAATTTGATGGCATCATTGATCGATGTTTGGATATTTGAGGCCATTTTTTTCAAAAAACAAAAACAAAAACGCTCGTAGTCCGGTGGGGGGGAGGGTCTTTGAGTCTTTTGAGTATCAGACCTTGTAGTAGGACCCTTAGCGCAACTTTTGGTCTCCTCAGAACATCTGTGGCCTTCACATCTGATCGGCAAATCCTAGTAGGGCGCGGACAACCGTTTGGTGGAGCTTCACGGGGCCTGACCGCTCGCAGTCGAAGACCTGAAACCCTCCTCTTCCACACCCTCCCCCCGCCGGCCTCGCACGCGCGACGACTTTGCCGCTGCCGTGCGTCCCGTTTATGTGTGCATCGAGTACCAGAGCTTCGCGCCCCACGCTGCGCTGCTGCCGGCGGCGAATCCGACCACGGCGGACAAGGGGCTGCAGGAGGGGCAAGTCCCACATCGACAACAGCACCCTCCGGCTTCTATCCTTCAACTCGATTCAACACAGTCTTGGGCTGTGCAGATCGTCTGGGACGCCGCGTCTTTGCGGCCGTCGGACCAATTAATGCGACGAGACTCGACGCCGGGAGTGTCAGGGCTAGTGCATGGTTAGCTTACAGATAGGCAGCCAGTGGCAAGAGTCAAAAGGAAGTACTTGCCGCACGCTCAGGATTGGGATTGAATCCCTCAAGAAACTAGTACGATGGCAGCCTTTGACGTTGTAAGGCGCTGATCGTAGCTGTTGTCCGTGCGTCCTTAGCTTCACCACCCTCAACGGAACGAGTCCCTCATGCATCATAGTGTTGCGACTTGGCCGGGTACGAGCCGAAACAAATGAGCAAGAGCGCCGAAGACGGAGGGTGGCCGTTGGCGTCACATCATGAGGAGTCGCGCAGGCGAGTCGACCGTAGGTATCAAGGCCTGTCCCTCAGCCTCCCCAAGTTCCTGGTCCCAGTGACAAATATAGTTGCTGTGTGGATCAGAGAGGGACCCACGAGGAGATAATCGTGTCATTTGAGACAATAGTTTGAGGCCAAACACGTCGGTGCTTGGTTAAACATCGCTTCAGGGTTCCATTGCATGATCATATCTGTACGTGGAGGTTTGCCGGGCGCGCCGTTGAGACATTTGCAGAGTTGAGGAAGATTTGCCGACTGGTCCCAGAACGAGGTGTGCGGTTCAAGGCCTACATGGCTGCCGAGAACATCCATGGAATGCGAGTCCTTGAACCAGGCCCTCGATTTTGGTGTTTTCCTTGTGGATTCTGCGGCCAAAGTCTTTATTGTGAGTTTTATGCACCAACAAGCCGGACATTTGTGGCCTTTTCTCGTTGTAAGTCAAGTTGCTGGTTTTGCAAAATGCTGAATGACATGAACTAAGCACAGATTCAGAGTGATGGCATTGCCCGAATCGACCAGTTTCGGACTACGCGTTACCTCTTCTTCCACCGTCTTCAACATTTAATTGGGTTTCTTTCAATATGGGCCGCCGGACCAAGCAGATATCTCACGTTGATACCTCCCGCGAAGCCGACCTTCTAGAGGCAGTTCTCGAGGTGATATACAGCCGGATCCCACAGGTGCTGGGGGAATTCTTGTCGCTGGAGGAGCGGGCGTGGGCCAGGTTGCGCACACCGTGTGAGAGGCGGCGGGAGCTAGGACGGCGAATTGTGTGGGCGGGAGTGGGGCGGCTAGTGCGTGCACGTCCACACACCGCGAGTCCGCGACTAAGTATAAGGACCGCCTTTGAAATTTACCTTTCCCGCAAAACACCACACGGTTAACTTTTTGAACAGCCGAGCCGCCCAAGCACGAGTACGAACAACCATACTGCTGCAAACCAACCACAAAGCGTGCAGCAAAAACTCCGGGCACCAGGTCTTGGGCACCAGGCCGTCTAGGCCGGACTGGTGTCTGTATGTTGCGAAGATATTAATCCGGGCGATATAATTATTCAGCTCGAGCATCCCCAGTTCACACCATAGATCTAACACCAAAATTGGTGGACTCAAATGCTCTGGAATTCCGACATTCACCCCAGCGATGTCTTGCTCTCTCAGTCACGAGGGCGCGTTTGTTTGCCCCATTTAGTTTCGTTCTCATCATCAAGATGGCATCTTGCCTCGTCTTGAGGAACCTGAATTTGAAAGAAAGTATTTGCCGTTTGGTTTCCAATCTCAAGTTGTCACGTTGGAAGGCTTCCAGGTTTTGCGTGCCATCAAAGACATTCCGTTAGAAACGTTCAACGAAGTTGAGTCGAAAAACAAAAGGAGTGGACCAGACACTGCGACGTATCCACTCGCGGTTTTTTCCCCAGTTATGAACTCAGAGTTCAAGTTAGAGGCGCCAGCATCACCGCTTTAACCAAAGTGCCCCCCAGGGAATCGAACCCTCGACCACTTCGGTACTGAAGTGATCTGTTCAGTGGCGTGAGAACCACTGAACGAAGACGGCGGTTGAAGAGGTCCTACGACCCGCCAGTATGTGCAGGTTCACTGCCGCTGCAACTAGAAGGCGGGATTGATTTCCCCGAACACCGGGCGGCAGCTCATTTGTTTGACCCACCACTCTCCGCAAACAAAATGTCTGCAGAAACACCCCGTTTGGCACCCTCACGCTGGTAAATTTTACGGCCTTTTAAGAGGCATTATGGTTTTGCCTTGAATCGTTGGAAAGCGGATAAAGAGCTGAAAAATTGGAATCTTTGCAAAATCCGCTCCGATATTTAATTGAAGAATAGCCCCCAGTAATTGAAATGGGAGTTAAAGTGGTTGTATAAGGTGAGTTTAATGGCAGTTGTCCCTCAATTAGAACAATTTGAGCTAAGTAGACTTGAGGTGTATCTTGAATTCAGTTGAATGTTGAATTTGGCGCCGACCCGGGAGAAAAATGGCGATGAAATTTGCAGGCGCTATAATGATCATTTGAACGGATAAGCACTGGGGAGATGGAAGAGGAAGATGAATGGAATGAGATAGAAACTCCTGAATTACAGCAGTTGAAGATAACCAACCTGAAGATTATAGTTTTGGCGGTGGTTTGATCGGTGAAACTTGAGGGTGGGACCCGGTGATCGGATGTGACAAGAAAGAGATTCAGTCGAGGCCGGAGAAGTCGTATGAAGCCTGGAGATGGTTTAAAGTTTGACCCAACGGCAAGAGGACAGTGGTGAGTTGGTGGGGGTTCGGGGACAGAAATATTTGCGATGTGGTGCTGTCGTGTACACCGCAAATCCAAAGCAACCCAAAACGGGTCTATTGAGATGCATGAGGGTCCTGGAAGCGGCGGTGGCCAGTAGAGTATCCTAGAAGATGTGTTTGACACGTTGATTCGAGGTTGAATAAAAGGGAACGACTAGAACTTAATTCAATATATCTAGAAAGAGAGTCTATGTGGCTCACCCGATCCACGATATAGACGTCGACTTTGCCGGCCAAATATTGGTTTGTATTTGAAGGAAACAAGACGGAGACACACTGATTCGTTGATCGGAGAGACAACTTGCCCTGGGACGGTCATTCGAGAATCTGCGTCGCTTGATACTCGCAGACTTGCATAACAGTAAGATCCTAGATTTCGCACTAAATCGGATTCAGTTTCTGCATCGGAAGACAGCGCGCTAAAGCCGTCAAGATATCGGAAGGACATAATCAAATCAACCAAGAATACCACTGATGCGCCTAGCTTGGTGGTCGTGTATTGGAAGCCAAAACCGATGCAATTAAATATTGAGATCATTAATATTTGAGCAACATCTGAGGGTTTGTGGCTGCAGGCTGCCAGGGTGAACGGAAGAAAGATGGAGGAGGGTCTTTTCAAGTCGGCAATCCCTGGGGCAATTTGACGGCGGTATACTAGTGCGTGTTGAAGAAAACGGCATCGAGGTGCTTGAGAAAAGGTGCTTGCCACTTCGGGCCGCTGGCGGTTAGCCGACCAAATCCGGTTCGGTGATACTCGGACTGTTGCGTTTTCACACTCAACACTCAGTGCTCAGTGTTGATGGCCTTCCATCGTCTCTCTGGGGGCTTCTCGTGTCGCCGGTTTAAAACAATTGGTCCTTGTTCCCCGGGGAAAACGCTCTAGATCTACTGACCTTTTAGTAGGCTCCGAGGGAGCGAGTCTGGATGTCTGACATTTAAACTCGGCGTGCTGGTGCTTAATTTCGACTCTCGGACTCTGGTCCATGGTTTAGGGCGACTTCTCTGAGCGCCGCAGGCCGCCAAAAAATTCAGCAGAGTATCAATGACGCCGTTTGGGCCTTGGCTCATCAGGCGGGCCTCCCGTCGTCTCTTCCCTTGCGTGCCGGCCAACTCACTTGGTTTTTTGTGCGATGCACTTCCATTGCAAAGGCATTCTTAATGCTGTAGACCTATATAATGGGCAACCAGTTCACTCTTCAAGCTCTTTCGTCGAAGAGGCGAATTGTTTGAATCGAAAAGGATTGTGGTCCCGCCGCGGTGGTCGGATTATGCGCCCAGGATGTGTCACCGCCACACGTCTTCAACTCCTCCATTTGGTTTGAACTCATCCCATTCCAACACATTCTCCATTTGTTCAACCACATCCTTGCCTTGGAACTACCTCAATTTTGTCGCCGGTTTGGATCTCAAGCGCATTCATTTGGGACTATTAGATGATTGCAATGTTCCTCGTACGCTAATTCATTCCCTTCAGACTCTCATTCACCCACTAACGTTCCATTCCTCCATTTCGGAGATACCGCTCCACTGGCAGAATGCTGGATGTATGTTTTTTTTAATACATCTGCCCAGATACCCCACAGAGCAATGCAGGTACATCCTCCCTGGATTTCCGCTGCACCCCGACCTTTTCTGTCCTCACAGTGGCCTCAGTCCGAATGTTTTTGAGAAATTCCCACGGTGTTGACCTTTCCTTGTGCCGTGTGGATATTCTTGTTTTCATTCATTCAAGGCTCACCTCACACAGTTAGGGCTTGATTATATTTATTGGATGTGCCCAATCCAAGTTTCTCTTGGGATTTCCACGGTGTGTACTCTCGGGTTGACTCACGAGTCGCGATTCGCCAATGGTTTACTTGGCATTTCCCCGTTCTGAGTGGTCCAGAGCTCAGTTCAGATTGGTATAAATGCCGCGGTCCATTCCTTCACGCTCTGATACTCCGGCTCTCACCAAATCCTTCACTCCAGGTCTTTTAATTCCCTTGTGCCAATGTCAGCGTGAAGTTCAATGGACAACTCAACTCAAGTGTACTTGTTCGCTGACATTGGCACAAGGGAATTTGACTCCAATTCCTTTTTGCTCTTTCAATGGAGGTATACTTACCATGCCATGCTCAGTTACCTATATCCTTTGTTTAGCCGTCCATTTCTCTTCCAGACTCCGATCTTGAGCGTACAATTATTGGATGTGGAACCACTCCTTTAACCCGCCTCCTGACCCTACAGATTCAGCCATTTGATGAATATGTTGTTCCCCATCCGTTTTCAACCGTTGATTCCTCCCTTGCAGAGAGACCACGGCGGAATGCTGAATTTATAACCTTTTTCAACAAGTGTCCTCAAATACCACATAAATTGATGTAGGTACTCTTTCCCTCGGGTTTTAGTGCTCTCACCGTTTGCGCTGACTCGCGCTGTCCTCAGCGGCTTAAATCCCAATGCTTTGATGCAGTTCCCTCGGAGTTGATCTTCCCGTCTGCAGTGTAAGTTTTTTATTTCTCGACCATCCGAGGTTCAAATATTGCACTTTAGGGCGCGAATCTCTTCCATAGATGTAAGCCAGTTTCTTGCGGGGCTATCTTTGGTTTCCAGATGTAATTAGTCTCTTGTGTTTACTCAGTTCCCTGAGTCGAGAGTAATTTCTCGTTCTCCGCAGGGTTCAACTTCAGATATGAATCTAATTTCCTCTACAACGTTGGGGATTTTTCAAATAACTGAGATTTTGAACCCGGATCCAGCCTCTGCCCCACTCAACAACGGTGGTCACGTCTTTGTTTGAACCAGGGTATGACTACTTGCAAATTCAACTCACCCTCATTACATCGGCCATCCACACCCAGATCTCCATCTTGAGTACGGCAACCGCGACATTCAACCACTCGCCCAATCTGCAACCTTGAACCACCCGCTTTCGCCAGCAAGGGGTATTGCATCCTTATGTTTAAATGAGGATATAATCCAAATGACCGCAGCGGTAGACTCAATTACTGGGGGCCATTCTTCAATTAAATATCGGAGCGGATTTTGCAAAGATTCCAATTTTTCAGCTCTTTATCCGCTTTCCAACGATCCAAGGCAAAACCATAATGCCTCTTAAAAGGCCGTAAAATTTACCAGCGTGAGGGTGCCAAACGGGGTGTTTCTGCAGACATTTTGTTTGCGGAGAGTGGTGGGTCAAACAAATGAGCTGCCGCCCGGTGTTCGGGGAAATCAATCCCGCCTTCTAGTTGCAGCGGCAGTGAACCTGCACATACTGGCGGGTCGTAGGACCTCTTCAACCGCCGTCTTCGTTCAGTGGTTCTCACGCCACTGAACAGATCACTTCAGTACCGAAGTGGTCGAGGGTTCGATTCCCTGGGGGGCACTTTGGTTAAAGCGGTGATGCTGGCGCCTCTAACTTGAACTCTGAGTTCATAACTGGGGAAAAAACCGCGAGTGGATACGTCGCAGTGTCTGGTCCACTCCTTTTGTTTTTCGACTCAACTTCGTTGAACGTTTCTAACGGAATGTCTTTGATGGCACGCAGAACCTGGAAGCCTTCCAACTTGATTGGAAAATCAAACAGCAAATACTTTCTTTCAAATTCGGGTTCCTCAAGACGAGGCAAGATGCCGTCTTGATGATGAGAAGGAAACCAAATGGAGCAAACAAACGCGCCCTCGTGACTGGGAGAGCAAGGACCACGGCACATTGCTGGGGTGAATGTCGGGATTCCGGAGCATTCGAGTCCACCAATTTCAGTATTAGATCCACGGTGCGAACTGGGGAGCTTGGGTCATGCTCGAGCTGAATATATATATGCAATATCGCCCGGATTAAATCTTGACAACATAGAGACACCAGTAGGCCTAGACGGCCTGGCCAAAGAATGGACGCTGTCCAAAACCTAGTGCCCAATTTCTGCTGCACGCTTTGTGGTTGGCTTGCAGCGGTATGGTTGTTCGTACTCGTGCTCGGGCGGCTCGGCCGTTCAAAAAGTTAACCGTGTGGTGCTTTGCGGGAAAGGTAAATTTCAAAGGCGATCCTTATACTTAATCGCGGACTTCGCGGTGTGTAGACGCTATTGCAAGGGGCATAACTGCAACCACCGTCTTGGTTCAGCGGTTCTCACGCCACTGAACAGATCACTTCAGTATCGAAGTGGTCGAGGGTTCGATTCCCTGGGGGGTACTTTGGTTAAAGCGGTGATGCTGGTGCCTCTAACTTGAACTCCGAGTTCATAACTGGGGATAAAAACCGCGAGTGGATACGTCACAGTGTCTGGTCCACTCTTTTGTTTTCAATATGTTCAAGGAGGAAGTACGCCTTCTCCGAGTCATCCCGAATTTTGCGACACAGTGCTCGACATTGTTACATGTAGCTGCTTCCGTTTATGTTCCCGACCTCGTCTTCGGTCCACATTCAATACAGAATAAATAAATGACAAAACAAATCCGACAAGGAAGGAAGAAGAAGAAATAACACTAATTGGCGAAGGTGAAAAAGTCACTGAGCTGCGCCTGATGCACATTAATACACGGAAAAAACCAGATAACGAGAACACTCACATCGAAGGTGTGGTCCTGAACGTCGGGGATCGGTAATGCGGGTGGGGCAGAGGGAGGCGCACGCAGGAGTTCCTCTAGAGGCCGAAAGGGTGAGATAGGGTACACAATCTGGAAGCAGCACACGTCAGGGGACTTGGAGATAAGCTTCTGGGACGAGGGCCAACCTTGGGGACGGCGTAGTTGAGACTGAACTCCGGAATGAGTTCGTCTGCGTGAGCCGCACCGAAAGACGCTGATGCGCGGGCAATCGAGGCACGGGCAGAAGACGGAAAACGGGCTCTATACGTAAGGCAGCAATGGGAAGGTGAACAGGGACAGGTCTGTAGGCCGGTCGGATCTGGGGCGCTCATGAACATGAGCTAATGAACCCCAAAATCAACCAACCCAAAACCCACATAACTGGACACCACCCAACAACACACCAACCATATAGACCAACCATCCAATGCACAGCACTCTCTGCTTGCGCTGAGTTCGGGGATTCCAGCTAAAGTATATAGCTGTGGCAATCCGAACGGTGCAACCTTCGATCGAAGCGAAAGCTTATATATATTGAGGTGCTAGTCCTCATTCGTTCAATGGTCTATTGGGCACTCCCAGTGAGGGAGAGCTCAAGAGGCAATTGGAACGGAGTTGGGGTTTACACAAATATATTTGATGTAGGGTTTGTTGCAGGACGTTACCACTGCTTCGTATTCGATGTGCAGGGCGCTATCCACTGCTTCGCATCCGTTTAGGTATCACTTGCAAACATAATTGCAACATAATTGCGACGTATAGGTAACTCTTTGCGACATAAAACTGTGATCATTGACAAGCACTCCAAATCGAACCACTCACTTGTACAGCAGCTGGATCCAACTCTTCACGGTACCCACAACACCATCCAACAGTTCCGCATCAGCCCCATGCAACCTCTTGGTTCACAGGTGTACCATGCTGCCAAACTGGACTTCGCTCAGACACTCTGAGCTCAACCACTCGCTTATACAGCAGCTGGATCTCGCTCTTCATAATGCCATCACCAAAATCAAACCAACGGAACCCAAATGTATTTGCTTTATATATTTTTATCACAGAGTTTCAAACTGGGCTGGTCCCGTGGAGGCACTACACTGTTGTGGTCATTGCAAGGGCCTTTCTGACGGCGCCAGTACATTGAACACAAAAGAATAGCCCAACTACACATCCAAACGACCAATCGACTTTGCTCACAACAGAAACATGGTGGTTTCCTTCTGAATCCTGAGTCCAGATGAATGTGGTCTCAAGGTTCAGAAGGTTAAGTTGAAGTCGTCTCAAGCCCAAATCGACCTTGAAGTCGAAGATGAACACAGGATTTATCAAACAAAACACCAATAATATTAACTCCACTGCGTGCACTCTGCGGACATGAAGCTTACCACGCTTCACAGCCCCAGTTCTTGCAAACTGGGCCCGGGAAGGGGGGTAAGATCCAGTGCTTTACATCGAACTATTCTAGCCTATTTATACGGTGAGCAGGCCTACATGTCCCAATTGAGATATTTAGCTTCGGAACCGAGGATTAATGTACAAAGCGACGAATTGATGAGACAAAACTGAGACAATAATAAATATAGAGAGAGACTGGTCCATATGCAGCCTCTTTGCTGCACTAAACACCATCCCCAGGCCCCCTTGGCATAGGAATATAGGGCCCCTTGCCCTACTGAGTCATACTCAGTCACCGACGAATGACTGTGCTTTAGCCGAGGCTTTTAATTAAATTTGATTGGATGATCCCGCAGTTGTGCCATAGCCGAGAGTTTGAGGTACAATTGCTCATATTGTGAACATGTCCTCATTCTCCTCCGGAGTCTACGCGCGTCGTGGCCATCACGGCCATCAACAAGGCCATCAGTGTCTGCGACAAGTCGAACAATTGTGTGCTGCACTTGAACCAACCACTCTGTTGGTCGGATTCAACTTGCAATTGAGATCCTCTTGGATAGCTCATAGTCTAGAGGCATATTCCTTCATTGCCCTTGATAGGGGATGTGCCGACAGACTCCAAACTTAATCTAAGTTGGTTGAGCCGCCGTTTGGAGCAAATACATTTGCTACTGTGAGCTCTGACCCTTGCCGGAATCATCACCAGTTGCAGCCAAAGCATTCATCCACACGTTACACCCTTAGCCAGCTGCTCGGGCGAAGCACCAACTCTCGTGAGATGATATAAGCTATTTAAGAATAGTGATAGCTTGCTGGAAATATAACACAACCATAGAAATGATAAAGTTTCATAGGTGGCCATTTTCCAGGCTTATCAACGCGTCGACGACGGGCGCGGTGGCTGATGGAGATTTGTTGCTTGTACGAGCCAAACATTTGCGTTTCTTGCTCTCGGTCGCCGGCTTGCTCTCCGATGCCTCGCTGTTTATGAAGATGAGCACCTCACTACGGGGCCATTGAAAGCAATACTTACAGAACACGGTATGCCGCGACGACGGCGTCAACCGATGCTCTCCACAGGAACGCGATCCAACTCTCCACCACATCTGTGTCGAGGCCATGTGATAGCTGCAGGACGGCGGCGTATTCGTAAAATAGATGCGTGGGTTGCTCGCTCAGCATGCCCTTCTCGCCGTTATATATGCCGCTGGCAAAAAGAACGGCGGCCACGGTGCAGTTGGCGAGAAGCTGTGGTAATACAGCCTGTGTGATCTCGTTAGCATGGATTAGGAAAAGAAGGAACCACGCACACCCAGGAGCTTGTCCAGCTCCTTTCGTTTCCCATTCGTTGTGCTTGCACGCACTAGCCGCCCCACTCCCGCCCACACAAGTCGCCGTCCTAGCTCCCGCCGCCTCTCACACGGTGTGCGCAACCTGGCCCACGCCCGCTCCTCCAGCGACAAGAATTCCCCCAGCACCTGTGGGATCCGGCTGTATATCACCTCGAGAACTGCCTCTAGAAGGTCGGCTTCGCGGGAGGTATCAACGTGAGATATCTGCTTGGTCCGGCGGCACATATTGAAAGAAACCCAATTAAATGTTGAAGACGGTGGAAGAAGAGGTAACGCGTAGTCCGAAACTGGTCGATTCGGGCAATGCCATCACTCTGAATCTGTGCTTAGTTCATGTCATTCAGCATTTTGCAAAACCAGCAACTTGACTTACAACGAGAAAAGGCCACAAATGTCCGGCTTGTTGGTGCATAAAACTCACAATAAAGACTTTGGCCGCAGAATCCACAAGGAAAACACCAAAATCGAGGGCCTGGTTCAAGGACTCGCATTCCATGGATGTTCTCGGCAGCCATGTAGGCCTTGAACCGCACACCTCGTTCTGGGACCAGTCGGCAAATCTTCCTCAACTCTGCAAATGTCTCAACGGCGCGCCCGGCAAACCTCCACGTACAGATATGATCATGCAATGGAACCCTGAAGCGATGTTTAACCAAGCACCGACGTGTTTGGCCTCAAACTATTGTCTCAAATGACACGATTATCTCCTCGTGGGTCCCTCTCTGATCCACACAGCAACTATATTTGTCACTGGGACCAGGAACTTGGGGAGGCTGAGGGACAGGCCTTGATACCTACGGTCGACTCGCCTGCGCGACTCCTCATGATGTGACGCCAACGGCCACCCTCCGTCTTCGGCGCTCTTGCTCATTTGTTTCGGCTCGTACCCGGCCAAGTCGCAACACTATGATGCATGAGGGACTCGTTCCGTTGAGGGTGGTGAAGCTAAGGACGCACGGACAACAGCTACGATCAGCGCCTTACAACGTCAAAGGCTGCCATCGTACTAGTTTCTTGAGGGATTCAATCCCAATCCTGAGCGTGCGGCAAGTACTTCCTTTTGACTCTTGCCACTGGCTGCCTATCTGTAAGCTAACCATGCACTAGCCCTGACACTCCCGGCGTCGAGTCTCGTCGCATTAATTGGTCCGACGGCCGCAAAGACGCGGCGTCCCAGACGATCTGCACAGCCCAAGACTGTGTTGAATCGAGTTGAAGGATAGAAGCCGGAGGGTGCTGTTGTCGATGCGGGACTTGCCCCTCCTGCAGCCCCTCGTCCGCCGTGGTCGGATTCGCCGCCGCCGGCAGCGCAGTGTGGGGCGCGAAGCTCTGGTACTCGATGCGCACATACACGGGACGCACGGCAGCGGCAAAGTCGTCGCGCGCGCGAGGCCGGCGGGGGGAGGGTGTGGAAGAGGAGGGTTTCAGGTCTTCGACTGCGAGCGGTCGCATCGAGACGTAGGCGGGTACCTCCTTCAGGACCCACCGGGTCTTTCGTTTAAATTACAAAAGAGAGAAAAAACATTGCATTCTGAAATACGAGCCAGTTGGTTACAGATTCAAACCTCTGTTACTCCGTTCGTCGAGACCAAGAAACTGAGAAAGAAAAAAAAATCAATGATGTGATCAATTGCCTCTTCCGTCCTTCCACTATATTGGTCCTTCCTCGAAACTGGCTACAGTGTACTATAATCAACCCAAGAATCTCTTCCTAAGAGGTGTGGTTCGACGTCAGTCTTGTTCGAGCCTGAGGCAATCTTGTTCGAGCCTGAGGCAATCTGTTTCCTTCATATCAAGCCGTCTTCCAGGTGTGCAAAGCCACCAGTCCGACCTCATGGGCCACGAAACACTGGCAGCCTGCCTGACCACATTCACAGCTGTTTCTGCTTTCCTTCCTACTGCCACCTGCCCGAGGATTGAAATATCCAACGAACCAACGGCGGTCGCTGCCCGGGGCTCCTCTAGGCAGTTTGGTGGCCTCTCCGACGATTTTTGCGCAAGTTCCGGGGAAGAAAGAAACCGGCTACATACATAGTTTTTCAATTGGATTGCGCCGTCCCTATCCTCGCGGCTTGGTCAAGATCGCGAACATTTAAATCCTGAATCCCGAAGGTTCTCCGCATCGACGAGCATCTCGACGTCAAAGCTGATTATTTAATCATGCCATGTGCAGTGCAGCACGGCGCCTTAATCCACGCGCAGCTCAGAGCCTTTAAACAAGAAGAAAGTCGTCACGTGGTCACACCTCCTTTGACCAAAACCACCTCTTGCCGCCTCACCATCTCGCATTGTGAGTTTCTAAATCGCCGTGCGTGGTCTCGCCACCTCACAGCGGGTTTGTAGCATTCTCTCAGATGGATTACTCCGCTCTCGTCGCTCTCGCCGTCACCACCCTTCGTGCCCGCAAGCGTCAATTTTCGAATACCGAGCAGACCGCGCCCAAAAAGGGCAACACAGTGCGCTTCCGCACCGGCGGCCTCAGCGACCTCTTCACCGGGCTACATGCCGAGCTTTATGATACCCTCCGCCATCACAGCGAGCTTGGGATCGCGGCGGTCACGGTAACTATAGCCCACATTTCGCAGCGTAACATGGTGCTTATTGTTATGCAACAGGTCATCATGGCGGCCCTCGAACCGGCGCTCAGGAACGGCGAAGGATTCTTTATCCCGGACGCCAAACCTCACGACTACGTCGGTGCAATCGTCGGCGCGATATCGCGATGAGGCGGCCAGGTTGGTGTGCGCGCGTGGGTAGAGGAGGAGCTGGGCGATGTGCTTGACGCCGTCGGAGAGGCAGCCGGACCGCTCATCACCAAACACAGCATCAACGCACTCCTCGACGACTTTAACAGTCTCGACCTGGAGTAAGCCACGCTCACGAAACCCTCTTCCTTGCCATTCATGTTCCACCTACTTAGGGCTGCAGTAATTGCTGCCCCCGTACCCGACACGACGAGAGAGGCCATGTTGGTCGCGCTGAGGGCGGAAACGGAGCGCACAAGTGTATGTATTTTATTCTCTGACTGCTCGTTACTTACAATGGATCCCCATCCCCAGCCACGTCTGCCGGTTCAACGTCCCGGCCATGACTTTCGATTTGTGCCGAAGTATGAAGACAAGGAGAACGGCGAGTCGCGCATCACGTTGAGGCGATGCATCGTCCTAACTGCTTCAACAGCGTCCCCTAGTTCTCCTCCGTCTAAGAGGTCGCGCCTCGGCCCGCTCTTGCTTCTGCCGTCTCCAGCACTCAGTGCACCCCGCACGCCTTCGCGCCGCGTTCGTACTTCTGGACGCGGAGGAAATGAAGCCCTGGTGAGTTCACCACAACTCATTTGCTTCATCATGTTCATCTCACCAACATTCGCAGATCTCATTCTTGCCTCGCGCTCTCACCTTCAACAACGAGTTCTCGCTCCAACCCCCGATGGAAGGCGTTACTCGGGACTCTACAGCAGAGTTGGCTCCTAGTTGTAAGTTTACATAACATACTGCTTTGCGTCAACATCTCTTGGCTTCACATAGTTTAAATAAATACCTCAATGTACGTCGAACATTTGAGAAAATACTAGTAGCTGGGCGTTTCCTTGTGCTTGCTAGCTTGACGGGTGATCGCGTCTTGTTTTCGATGTACTAGTAAGAGATATCGCCGGAAGGACAGAGACGACGGTTGGACTGAAGTCAAACTGAAGAGAGAAAGTTCGAGCAAGGAATTTCAGGATCGAATTGAGTTTGTGGAACCAAGCAGAAGACTTCAACAGCCCTCGTAGGCAACGTTGCCTTAGATAACGGTACAATGGGAGAATGTCGGCAATGAAAAAAAAACCCCTTCAATCGGACAAACAAAAGAGTGGACCAGACACTGCGACGTATCCACTCGCGGCTTTTTCCACAGTTATGAACTCCATCACCGCTTTAACCAAGAGCATCACCGCTTTAGTGCCCTGAGGGAATCGAACCCTCGACCACTTCGGTACTGAAGTGATCTGTTCAGTGGCGTGAGAACCACTGAACCAAGCGGCGGTTGAAAAGAGCCTCGAGGCGCCGGTATGTATAGGAGGGTTGCTCGCAGTGCAACTAGCCTTTTATTTTTCCCCTCCAGTAGGCGCGATCGGGAGTTCAATATTCGAGGCCGGCCACAGAGATCAACCTGTATGTATTTTATACGCAAATACGGTTCAAGCAATCGGGCTCAGGCTCCACATAGGTTGGCGAAAAATGCTGAAGCAACCTCAGAGCCCAGTTTCGTTTTCGGCTTTCGTGTTCAGGTTCTCCAGATTTTTTTTCGTCATTTTGGACTTGAACATGTCCAGGCGGCGAAGTAGGCCTGGATTCCAGATGTTCATTTTGCTGCGGGTACCATAGGATCCCAGTGCTCTGCAGCATCTTTTCTACTGCGCGGTGGATTGTCCCATTTGGTTCTTAACTCACGCCTCCGCCTCGCCCTTAAGTAGCATGGACTATTTCCTATTTTTGTAGCAGGTTGCGGGAGCCATGACCGCGGGTTGGAGGTATTGCATTATCTCGACTGGCGAGATATCGAGTCGTCCAGTGCGAATGCTGCGGTAATTGATGAATACGGGGGAGCGGTCACGGTTTGGTTGTGGTCGATTATAATACGCTGTAGCCCGCAGAACGGTTGGAAGACGAGAATTTGTCAAGGGGGCGAGGTTACCGCCGAAGAAACTTACTATCAGTTTGACGCGCTGCAAGCGCATGCCGCCAATGTTGGCCGGTACGGTACATAAAATATCCAGAGTTAACGGTTGTATGTAATTCGGCGATTGAGTTTGAGTCCTCACGGTAGTTGAGGCGTCCATGACGATAATTGCGGACACTTGGGATGAAAGCGAGTGAGATTGTAATTCGAATGAGGCACGCTGAGGGAGATTGCCTCATCCAGGGAGGAAAAAAAAATTGAGTTGAGTTCGGTGATTGAAGTTGCGACGATAATGCGGGGATGATAATGACTCGACAATAATCTTCACGGCCGGTTAACATGAAGGAACAGTGCGCGAGGCAGGGAGATCGTGATAATGAGAGGGGGTAAAAAGGGATGGGGAGAGTGGATAAGCGGCGATGAGAGGTTGAGAACTGATTAAATGGGCAGATCGAGCATAGGGGATAAAGGACTTGAGGCGCAAAACCTTGAAGGCGCAGAGGAGTTTTGAGTTCAGAAGGACTGGGCCTTTTGCGGATAAAATAGATGACTAGAGAGTCCAATGATTTGCGTCTTCGAGCGGGTCCGATGCGGTTTTGGAAAGGGAGGCGTGGCGAGAGATGGAGAACAGGTGATGGGAAGAGATGGAGGACACTGCTGAGAGTGGGAGAACAGTCACTGGGCGGGAATGGATTGCAAGATGAGATGAGGTTGTTTGGGCGAAATTCATCCAGCGGATGGGTCAGAGACGCGCGCGCGCCAGAGCGATTACGAGCGCGCGGGATGCTAAGATCTTAGTCATCGCGATCAAAGGAGGCTTGCTCTTGACCATCACGTTCGCTCCGAGTCTGAGATTTGGCTTACCTCGACTCACCTCGGTTCTCTATGTCCTCTGTGGTTTTCTTAGCCTCCCACCCATCCACCCTTCAAAAGATCTTCTCCCGTCGTTTCATCCTGCTGAATCTTTCTATGAACTGCCAAGTCCTTTGGTTACTAAGAACTACTATTAATACGACCCCAATGCGTCTATAGTTGTGCGGCCATTCGGTATCCTCACCAGGCCCCGCTGCTCTTACGACGTCCCGCTGTTCTTACGAAGCTTTCGATGGCGCCGGCTTTTAGAGATGCCCGCAATGGATGACGCATTGTTGCTGACCTGAAGGCGAAGACTCTCGGCTGTCCTCCGCGCACCCAATTTATCTCGACGGCTGTCCTCCGCGCACCCTTTGCTTAAAATCCCTTTGCTTAAAATCCCTCATGGCTGTAGACTTCCGCGCCGCGTCGACATGGTCTTTTCAAACCCCTTCCACCCGCCCCCAGCCCCGCCTGCGTTTGGCACTGGAAAAATATTGCCCCAGGACGACGCCTCGTGCGTGCTGCGTGGAAACATATCCATAGTATCTTACTTTTTACGCAGGTACCTCTCTCAACTCGTCGCACACTGGCTAGGCCCGTTTCTCGATGTAGGCTTCTCCCGTCCCTTGGAAAAAGAGGGTATGTTAAGCCAGTCTCCTGTGTCCAAACTAACGCTACGCAGATCTCTGGGAGCTACCCGAGCCGCATCTCACTGGACCGACAACAGACACACTCGAGGCCAAATTCTATCCCCGGTGTACCCCAGAACAGCGCCCCAGCGCCTTCCGCCATAGACCGACCGAGTCCGTCGCCGAAACCGCCTCCACCGAGTCGGAAAAGAAAGCCGCGGCCAAAGAAGAAACATCACAAAAGCCGAGACGCTTCTGGCAGCGAAAACCCAAGCCCGAGTTTGACTCTTCTCTTTTCAAGGCCGTTTTCGCCACCTTCAATCATCGCATATGGTTTGGCGGCGTTCTCAAACTCTTCGCTGGTGCGTCGTCTCCTCTGGCGCGTACATTATCCAATGACTGGCTCCAGATACGCTGAAAACCACCACTCCCCTGCTCAACAAAGTCATCCTCGCATGGCTGACCAATTCATATGTCTACTACCATCTTACGGATGCGGAAAAAGCATCGGGAACCCTCGCCAAACCGCAGGGGATAGGCTATGGAATCGGCCTCGGAGTCGCCTTGTTCGTGATGCAGGGTGTGTATACTGTCTCGCCCTTAACCCCACTAACACTGTCGCAGAGGTCTCCAGTCTCATGACGAATCATTCTCAACAAAGTCCGTAGTCGTTGTATCGCGAAGCACTCCACTGACAGTGTCCGCAGTCATGATGACGGTCGGGCTCTCCGTGCGAACCGCCATTATCGGAAGTGTTTTCCGCAAATCCATGCGTCTCTCCGCGCGCGCGCGCCTCGAGCATACGGCGGGCCAAACGACCACGATCATCAGCACCGATTCTGCGAGACTGGACAGGTTCTCCCAGCTGGGCCACAAGTTTGTATTTTTCATGCATCCTATTCATTCGCTAATCTCTTCGCAGTATATGGGTCGCGCCGATTCAGGTATGTGTTCCCTCCCTCCTTCCCAGTATTATATCATGACGGTCAATAGATCATAATCGGCGTCGGTCTCCTCATCGGCAACGTACGCCTCCTCCCACTTCCTCTCTTCCAATCCCACTGATTATTCTCTCCCAGCTCGGCTACTCCGCCCTCGTCGGCCTCGGCGTCCTCCTCCTAGGCTTTCCCCTCCAAGTCATCCTCGTCAAAATCATATTCATGCAGCGCAGAAAGGGCGTCAAGATCACCGACACGCGCGTGCGTCTCACGAACGAGGTGCTGCAGGGCATCCGGCTGATCAAGTACTACGCCTGGGAGCGCTTTTACACGCATCAGATAACCAGTCTGCGGACGCGCGAGATCAGTACTGTGCGCAAAACTGCGTGCGTTGTCCTTTCGTCTCCCTCACTTTTCGTACCGACACCGACTGACTCGCGCGTGTGTACGCAGGATCGCGCGTGCGGCCCTCATCGCGCTAGTGGCACTCATCCCGGTCCTCGCGTCGGTGCTATCCTTCGTACGTTATTTTCCGCTCGATCTGCGCACCGACTGAAGCTGGGACCGCACGCAGATCACCTACGCGCTGAGCGGACACGACCTCAACATCGCCATCATCTTTAGTTCCCTCCAGTTCTTCAATGTCCGTCCCCTCCCTCCTGCTTCCTATTTACTATGTACTCAATTATGCATTTTCTTAGATCATTCGCGCCCCCCTCACCTTCCTCCCCTTCGTCCTTAGCGCGCTCTCCGACGCTTTGGTCGCCTTCAAACGTATCGGCGACTTCCTCACCGCGGAGGAGCTCCCCGACCCGTTCGAGATCGACGTGGGAAGGAAGAACGCGGTGGAAGTGGACGCGAGCTTTGCGTGGGAGACGGCGGGGAAGGTGGATGCCAAGTTTGGTCCTGGGGCTGGCCATGGAAAGAAGGAGAAGGCGATGGAGAAGGCGAAGGCCAGTGCGGCTGCGAAGGGGAAGAAGGGGGCGGTGCTGCCAATTAGTGAGAAGGAGAAGGGGATGCAGACGCCGGGAACGGGGACGATAACGCCGGTGGAGGAGGAGAAGCCGTTCGAGTTGAAGAACTTCAAGCTCAGTGTGCCCAAGGGCGCGTTCGTCGCTATCGTCGGGAAGGTTGGATCGGGCAAGGTACGCTTTCTGAAATTCGTCTTGTGGCCGTGCTGACGTCGTCAACGTAGAGCTCAATCTTGCAAGCGATGATCGGCGAGATGCGGCGGACGTCTGGCACGGTGCGTTTGTTCCCCGCTCACACATGCGCGTATCTCAAGTTCTTACCGGTCCTGTGCGTGTAGGTCGTCTTTGGCGGTACCATCGCATACGTCCCGCAGACCGCGTGGATCAGAAACGCGACGTTGCGCGACAACGTGCTCTTTGGGCAGGAGCGGGATGAGGAGAAGTAAGTGCAGTTGTTTGACCTCGAGGGCAGCGCTGATGACTGCGTCTGTAGATTCCGCAGAGTCATCCGCGCGTGCAGTCTGGAGCGCGATTTGGAGGTACTGCCGTTCGGGGAGGAAACCGAGGTAAATGCCTTTACGTTCTAGCAGCGAAACGTGCTCACGGGCCGTAGATTGGCGAGCGCGGAATCAATCTGAGTGGGGGACAAAAGGTAGACATCCTGCGCCATTAAAATTAAATATACTGACAAATATCTGGTAGGCGCGCGTGTCCCTTGCGAGAGCAGCCTACTCCACGTCCGACATTATCCTCTTGGACGACCCGCTCAGCGCCGTGGATTCTTTTGTTGGCAAGGCCATCCTAGAGGACTGTATTCTCCACGGGCCGCTCGCGGATCGCACACGGATTCTCGTCACTCATGCCCTGCACGTCCTGGACAAGGCCGACTACATCTACGTACGCTCGCTTGTCTGCTTCCACGTGTACTTCCCGCTCATCGTCCACAGGTAATGGACAGCGGGACAATCAAGGAGGAGGGCACCTACGAGCGGCTCATGAAGGAGGGTGTCGTCTTTTCGCGCCTCATGGCGGACTACGGGAACCTGGACGAAGAAGAGCAGGCCGTAGTCAAAGGCGGAAAGGCGGCGATCGTTGCAGACAAGAAGGAGGAGGTTGACTTGAAGAAGAAACAGGTGGCGCTGATGCAGACGGAGGAGCGGATGACGGGCGCTGTGTCGTTTGAGACCTACGGAAAGTACTTCAACTTTGCGGGCGGGTTTATATGGATCCCTGTGCTTTTCCTCCTGCTTACGCTTGGGCAGTTGGCGCAAGGTGATTGATTCATCACACTATCTTCATTTTGCATTGTGCTGAAATCACTCACTCCCAGTCGGCAACAATCTTTTCCTCGGATTCTGGACGGCAAACAGCATCAAGGGTTTCCACCAAGGCGAATATATGGCGGTGTATGCCGCTCTGGGTGTCGCCCAAGCCTTCTTCTCCTTCCTTTCGAGTTTCGGATTTGCGTGCGTTCGCCGTCCTCCTGATTGAAATTTCCTGGCGGCTTATAATTTCGTTTGTACAGGCTCGCGAGTTTGGCTGCGAGTCTCAATCTGTTCAAGGTTGCTCTCGCGCATATCTTGCGCTCGCCCTCCTCGTTCTTTGACACGACACCCATGGGTAGGCAGGCACCGCTCGTTCTATCCGACGCACTCACCTATATTTTCCTCTTAGGGCGAATCCTGTCTCGCTTGGTCAAGGATCAGGACACACTGGACAACGAGCTCTCCCTGACGCTCATGCAGCTGCTGACCTCATTCGCCTCTGTCTTGGGCACCGTCGCCTTGGTCTTTTATACCTTCCCGCTTCTCGGTATAATATTCGCGCCGATGGTGGTAATGTACTACCTCGTAGCCGTCTATTATCGGCGCTCGTCTGTCGAGACTAAACGTCTCGACTCGTTGATGCGTTCTACACTCTATGCTTCATACACCGGTGTGGCTCATACCTTCCGTGGCCTCATTCCATCTGACTCGTTACTGCCAGAAACTTTGTCGGGGTTACCTACCATCCGGGCGTACCGAGATCAGGTTTGTGACACCGCTCTAATCAGGTATATATTTGCAACTGACCTGGGCCTAGGATAAAGCCGTTGCACACGCCGAACATGGTCTGGATCTAGAGAATAGGGCGTACATAATGACTATCACCCGTGAGGATTATTTGGCCTGTGAAGCATCGATCTCCTTTCCTGAAACTCCCGCAGTGCAACTATGGCTGGGTTTGCGGCTCGACTTGTTCGGCAACATCCTTATTTTCGGCATTGCCCTGTTCGCTGCTGGATTGTGAGTCGTGTCGGTCAGTCGTCAACAATTGACCTCATCCATCCTATCAGCCGGCATACCGTTAACCCATCGAAAATCGGTGTAGTGCTATCGTATACGTTGAGTAGTGAGTGTCGCTTTGTCCCCATCCACTTCATTTCTGACGATAAGCAGTAACGCAGACCTTCTGTACGTTGCCGCCTATTCATACAGCCCCCGGTTCCTGACGTCCGTACTAGCACAAATGGTCTCCTTTTTCGCCACGAACGAGCAAAACATGAACTCCGTCGAGCGTATCATCACATACGCGGAATTGCCATCCGAGGGCGACCCTACGACCCCCAACGACCCGCCGAGCTCGTGGCCCGAGCGAGGAGAGATCAAGTTTAAGAGCGTTGAGATGGCTTACCGCGAGGGTCAGCCGCTGGTTTTGAAGGACGTCACCTTTGACGTGCGGCCGGGTGAGAAGGTATGCGGACGTGTTTCTTTCTTCTGCGTGTGCGTGTCGCTGAGTCTTCTTCGCAGGTGGGTATTGTGGGCAGAACAGGAGCTGGTGCGTGTATATATCCTCTTCGGCACGGGCTAGCTGCTGAAAAGACTGTGTCGCTTAGGCAAGAGTTCGCTACTACAAGCTCTTTTCCGGTGGGTCACCCCCCGATCTCGTAATACCCAGCCAGGCTGACGATGATGGCAGAATGGTCGAGCTGCAATCTGGGTCGATTGAGATTGACGGTCATAATATCCGGGAAGTCGGGCTCGACGTGCTGCGCGGCAGGCTTGCTCTCGTTCCGCAAGATAGTGTGCTCTTCTTGGGTACCCTGCGGGAAAACTTGTACGTTCGCCCCGCTCTTCACAATCAGATGATTATTGACGTGTTTGGTGCAGAGATCCCGAGGGTACCAAGACTGACTCGGAATTGCTGTCCGTCCTTCAGCGGGCGTGGCTCCTCCCGCGAGAGGGCGAGGCTCCTGACCCGGTGGCTGATTCGAAATTCAGTCTTGATTCGACCATTGGCGACGAGGGTAAGGATTCCGTCGACTCGTTTTCCCCGTTCTCACCTTCTTGTAGGGTCCAACTACAGTGCGGGAGAGAAACAGCTTCTCGCGTTATGTCGTGCTCTTGTCAAGAACAGCTCCATTATTGTCCTGGTGCGTCCCACAGTGATTTTCCCTCGTCTCCTTTGCTTACTCGTCATACAGGACGAAGCTACGAGCAGCGTCGATGTTGAGACGGACGCGAAGCTCCAGCGCACCATTCGGACGGAATTCGCGGCAGCCACGCTGCTTTGCATCGCCCACCGGCTCAATACGATCGGTGAATCCCTCCTCTGCCTCATCTTTCTATTTATTCCTTACGCTGACCAACATATCCCGCTAGCTTACTACGACCGCATCCTTGTCATGGACCAGGGCGAGGTCGCGGAGTTCGATACGGTGCTGAACCTTTTCGACAAGGAGGACTCGATCTTCCGGTCGCTTTGCAATGAGGCGAATCTCCAGCGGCCCGACATTCTCAGGATCAGAGCAGAAAACGCAACAGAAAAACAAGAGACATAAGGATGTATAATTAGAGGGCTTAGGATTTTACTAGATATTGATACTACGTATAATGTTATGTTCTCGGTGCACGTCTTCACGTGACCGCGTTGTGACGTACTGTTTGATGCGCTCGTTTTCGCGTTTTATCCCAAGAGGCAGGCGGGAATTGCCGATCAAACACAGACCTCCTTGACAGGTCCCCTTCACAGCCACATCAATGCCTTTTGACCCTTAAAATTGAAAACTTTTATTTCTCGCCCGCCTTGAGTCCGGATTCCTCTGAGATTTTGTGTACCCTCCCATTTTCCCATACATAAAATTGGCCTGCCAGGTCAAAATATTATTCCTCCCTCGGTATCGGCCTCAAAACAATCATTTACTTTACGACAGACTCCACGGTGATCTCGGCCATCGGCTTTTTCGGATTTGATCCCTCATTCGTCCGAAATGCAAGTCACTTCAAAAATTCTGGAAAATGACTAGATATATTCATTGGCATAGCTACGGGCATGGGATGACCATAAATGAGTAAAAATTCATGCAACAGACGCCCAGCGGTGTTTCGGGAGGCTGGGACCGGCGGCCTGTGATCCGGACCCTCCCTCCCTCCCTCCCCTGCACAGCATGCCAAAACTTTTGGAGGTTGATGTCAGAAACTTTGATCCCGCCTGCCTCTTGTTTTATCCCAAGCGCTTGACCTTTCGCGCGACATTGTGCTATTAGCTTCAGGCAGGTGGTGTGAGACCCTCTCTGAGTCGAAATTGCCGACGAACAAGTTACAACGAACGAAAGCCTTTTGAAAGGGTTTACCGCCCGGTCCGTTGGGTTGTTATCTGCCAGCGGCTGTACAAGTTATCTGCCATATCCTGCACTGACCCTTGTTTAGCAAGCTTTAATTCACAGAAATATTTGAGGGACTATTTTCAGTTCAGGGGAAGGAAACAGCATCAAAAAATCAACAGAAAAAGTCTACTATGCGGCGAGATTCGTTAATGGCAGATAATTGGCAGATAACATGGCAGATAACACCAGTTCACACGGTTGCCACACGCATCAATCGCGACCTCGCGACGCGTCCCGCGCACAGTAGGTCTTTTTCAAGCGGAAGGCTCCCTTTAAAGAGGCATTAGAAAGGTAACCTACCCCTCAGCTCAGCTTATAATTTCTTTACAGCTCTCCCTGTACCAAAAGAGAGATTTCACGCCGACTTCCTCTTTGTCTTCAAATATTGTAAACTGGAGGTGGAAATGGGGCTCAATGGAGCATATAGCAACTAATCTACATTCAGGTATGCTACCAGGAACTTTAGTGAGCACCTTCACTTCTCTACTGATGAATCAGTTCAAATAGCACAGAGTACTTAAAGTGTTGTTGTCAACATCGCTGGAACTATCCCTGAACCTTCGTGATATCATACAGCATGGTTTATTCAGTTTTACAACGTCCCGAGAGGCTTCCGGCGTCTTATTCAGAGGTTTCAGTGAAGGCCATCAGACACATCAAACCTGGCCATCAAAGGATCAGAGCGAGCGGTTGAAAATGACTGGAGAGGTTTGCAGCTCAAGAGCCTCTCTAAACCCTCCAGAATCCTGTCTTTCTGGGAGATTTTTTCGATTTCTGCACCCCCCAATACCCAGTCTATTGGGGGGAAAACCTTTGAAAGCCTTCCACGATTCATTTTTGCTCAGAGTGGGGCGAAGTTGGCCAATACAGTTATTCTGAGCTCCGGGGCATTCGTCATTCAGAGGTTTACATTTCCCAAGTTATTTGTTCAGACCAAACACAGCTCACAGAAAGATCCGGCGCCTCTTGGTCTCAACTTCCATGTCCCCATCCTCATTTCGCCCTTCATTGTTTTGTAAGTCCTTCCCTGCGCAGATCTGTGTCTCTAGTATCTCACTCGACCTTTGAGCAGCTCGTGTTCGCGTTCATAGGTGACATACTTCAAGTAGGCCGCACTCGCAGAGACTCCTCTGGCGGCCCGTAGTTCGTCTCTTTTCCTTTCACTTACCTCGCAGACACAATACTCATGTCTTTCGTTCGCTACAGTGCTCACTGTCCCAAGTTGGCCGCCATGGGTGATCACCAACCTGCGGCCCGTCTGAATCCCCTCGTAATAACACAGGCCACTGGGTACCAAACGGAAGAGCTCCTCGCGGACGCTGTCGTCTCGCATTCTACCCTGGTGAACCTTTATGGGAACCTGTAGGGGACGAAACATCGTTACACAGCATCGTTCGCGGGGGAGTGCATTCGCTTCCGTCAATGCGGTTGCTGTATGCGACCATGCTTCCTAGGCTGAGATCCAACGGGTTCCTGCTCACACCAAGCCCCGAGGAACGAAGACGGCCACATCGGATACATGCGGTGTTCCTGTATAGGTACGAGCAAAGGTTTTAGGATGGGTATTCCTCGCACTGGTGTGATCCTCCGCCCCATCGACTCGACTTCACGCGGTGGATTAGAGGATCGGTTACTGGAGGAAGGGTTGAGGTCCTTTGTTATTCTACCTTATGTATGCGAAGATCCCGGAGGATAAAGCGCCACCTTGCCGATGGTCTCCGGGCTAAGAGTGTCGCCACTGGTGGAGGCACTCGACCAAGAGCGCGTATATTGTCGGTCTTTCGCGCTAATTGATCTTTCATTACACTGTCCATGGATTTGAGGTTGACCACTGCCGACACGATCAGAACCTCAAAGCAAGCAGGCCTCGCTTATGTAGGTGGGCTCGTCGGGTCAGAGCTAACAACGCGGAATCAGCGGGCCTTGGGCGTCGCTGGAAGGATGCCTGACTTTTTCCTGCTTGCCGTCTCCGTACTCTTGTCTCTCCACATCATGTCAAACAGCCTCTCCATCTTCGGACGAAGTCCTTCACCCAACCCGCTGCCTAAGATATCCTTCGTAGAGATAAATCGATAATCTATAGTACATTCCGTCTAATGACAAACTGAAAGAGGGCTCTCATGGGAAGCAGTGATGTGTCCGGTCAGGGGAAACTAGAAAGATGAAAGAACCTAAGCATCGGGTTGACGAAACTCGCGGCATGAAATTGGCACTCACAATTATCTGAATTAAGGAATTTTAAGCACTCCGTCCGCTGCTCAAGCGATCAGGTTTTCCCCCCAATAGACTGGGTATTGGGGGGTGCAGAAATCGAAAAAATCTCCCAGAAAGACAGGATTCTGGAGGGTTTAGAGAGGCTCTTGAGCTGCAAACCTCTCCAGTCATTTTCAACCGCTCGCTCTGATCCTTTGATGGCCAGGTTTGATGTGTCTGATGGCCTTCACTGAAACCTCTGAATAAGACGCCGGAAGCCTCTCGGGACGTTGTAAAACTGAATAAACCATGCTGTATGATATCACGAAGGTTCAGGGATAGTTCCAGCGATGTTGACAACAACACTTTAAGTACTCTGTGCTATTTGAACTGATTCATCAGTAGAGAAGTGAAGGTGCTCACTAAAGTTCCTGGTAGCATACCTGAATGTAGATTAGTTGCTATATGCTCCATTGAGCCCCATTTCCACCTCCAGTTTACAATATTTGAAGACAAAGAGGAAGTCGGCGTGAAATCTCTCTTTTGGTACAGGGAGAGCTGTAAAGAAATTATAAGCTGAGCTGAGGGGTAGGTTACCTTTCTAATGCCTCTTTAAAGGGAGCCTTCCGCTTGAAAAAGACCTACTGTGCGCGGGACGCGTCGCGAGGTCGCGATTGATGCGTGTGGCAACCGTGTGAACTGGTGTTATCTGCCATGTTATCTGCCAATTATCTGCCATTAACGAATCTCGCCGCATAGTAGACTTTTTCTGTTGATTTTTTGATGCTGTTTCCTTCCCCTGAACTGAAAATAGTCCCTCAAATATTTCTGTGAATTAAAGCTTGCTAAACAAGGGTCAGTGCAGGATATGGCAGATAACTTGTACAGCCGCTGGCAGATAACAACCCAACGGACCGGGCGGTAAACCAGCGATCACGTCCGAACCCGACCGTGCGTCCGTTGTGCGGCAATGAAGCGCTGCCGCGCAAGCTCCTTCAAACGGGCTTGGTTCCTGACCTCTTCTTCTCTCTTAACCTTCCGCATCAAGCTTTCCAGGCGCGGTGCGATTACGACCCACTCTGGCGGCGAGGTATCAGCGAAAACAGACTCTTTCGAAAAATCCCCATCTTACCGCTATCGGTCAGGGCTTGGGATTTGGTGACCGAAGGATCCCTTGCGAATTCGGACCCAGGACCTTGAATAGCGAGCTGATCTGCCCACCCAAGTGAATAGAGCTTCCCGCGGATTCTACAGATACTCGAAATTTCAGCGATCGAAGTTTGAAAAATAACAAAACACATACGCGACTTCGCGGGCAGCCCGAATCGCTGCGTTTAGGACGGCTTTCTGAGCAGCGATTTCATCTTCCCAAGCCCGGCATTCCCGCGCATGCTACATGACTACATGAGCGAGAGTCGAACGGTGGGAAGAAAATCAGCGTACTATATGGGCCGAAACCATCGAGACCTTCCGCGTAGCGACAAAGTCGGTCAAATTTTCGTCGTTCATGCCGTTCAGACGTTGTTTCATGGCTTCCAACTCCGTTGACAGATAGGAATTTCCGAGTGCTATTCACCAAGGTAAGCAACGCGCCAATATCGCACGAATTATTCGAGACCTACTCGGGGGGGTTGTCAAAATAAGCTCTCTGAGCTTGATTTCGCGCCCGGAGACTAGGATCGAAGAGGACTCCGCCTGCGACTGGACGACTCTATCGAGAGATGTCTGAGTCAGCGGTGACAGAAACAGGAAAATCGAAAGCACACGGACTTTTTGCTTCTACAGCGCGAGCACATACGCACACGTAGGTCCCAGTCGACCGGGCACGAGGATGACTTCGGGCAAGTCTGAAAACGCGTTGTTAAGGTCCAGGTTATGCAAAAAACCGCGCGATGTACGCACCGAACACCTTTCAACGAACCAGAGGCAGACGAAGAGAGGATGGGCAAAGTCGTCAGGAAGTTTCGGTACCTTGGGACCCAGTGCTCTCTTGGGACCCAGTGCTCTCTTCAGAGCCGCCTGCCAGAGAGCGCTGGATCTTCTACACATCAACAAACTCCGGAGCCTCTTGGATGTTCGAGCCAGATGTAGAAAGTCGAGAGGGTGAAGGTCCCGCAAAATCTACAGGGGATGAGGCTTGGTCGTAGATCAAAGTATATAATAGAGTGCAGTACCTCGCCCAATATTTCGACTGGGAGACATTCGAGATTCGCTTGGGGTTTAGGCGTACTAGTAGTTTCGGGCGTAGCAATGTAGTTCAGGCGGGGACGTTTGGAGCTGGTCGCTACGGATTCCAAATCGCGGGGAGAAGTCTAGTAACGTTTAATAACGAGACATATATCGAAACAAGACGGCAACTTACTTGGCGGGGCAAGGGCAAGGTCGGAGAACGCGGTAGCGAGTAACGCGGATGATGTAGGACAGATGAGACATTATCTTCCCGGGTGCGAGGTCCGTCCAGCCATTTAGATAATGTTAAACCCATCCTGAGGTGTCGCAGAGCGACGAGAATGTAATGGGCGCGCAAATGTACAATGCGAGGATGATGGTTCTGGTCAAGCGAAACGCGATCACGTGCAACGCTGCCGTAACGGCGAAGGGCTGATTCGAACCGAATAATGGATATTGCCGGCTGATAGGAATAACAAGGGCATCGACCTGGCCGGCGTCAACTGCCTTCCGGTGCCCAACCATTTGGCTAATTTACAGCCCGATTTCAACATTTTCAATGCATATGTGACTGTCAGGCTCGCGATGGAACTCACTCAAATCACTGGGACAAAGATCCACTGTGTATTGGCCACTTTTGCGCGGGCTCCTGTGCATACCACTATTTACGCTCGACGCCGACATTTCCTCAATGTTTATCGTCAAAACAGTTCCCACGCGTTGAGATCTTCAACTTTCTGGATATTTTTCTAGCAGAGTATTTGACAACGATTTTGAAGAGATCCGCGTCGATTTGAGGATGTTCGCCTCGAATCCGCAGTCGCACTGCCTCGGACTGCAGTGTGTTTAGCTGTTTGCGCGGAGTCATGTCAGCGCCATCATTGTCAGCCTCTTTGCTCCATCTTGAATCTGTACTCCCACCATCCCCCATTCCCTCCCCTTCCTCGGTGACGTTTTACCTGTCTATTCAGCCTGACCTGGTGACTGCTCGACACACCCCACCGGCTTCCAAACCCCCTTGCTTCCCGGCGAGCTCGCGGAGACGGCACGGGAGGACATGCGACGGACGCAAGGCTTGTGGCAGTTACTCCCCTGGTGACCTCTCGTAGAGATCTAGGGGAGGAGGGTCATCATACGCTGTGTGTTCGGGTGCAGTATTGTCAAGGAGTACTCTCCAGGCTGAGCGACTTCGGTTGCAGAGACGCTGCCTGACTCCGATTAGTAGTCGCGCGGTGCGGGGCAAAGGTTGGAATGAGGTGTGTACGAGACTTGATCTGCCACCAGCCTCGATGCCCATGGCGAACATCTCGCGGCTTTGTTTCTTTTCTTCCTCCTTATCCTCCACTCTTATCCTCCCCCAGTCATCCCGCGGTCAGAATACCGCAAATCGGTGACTGCTTGACGCGAGCCTACAAGCCTCCAAACCCTCAGCACCCAGGCGCGCTAACGGAGACAGTACGGGAGGGCCTGCGACGGATCCATATGCGAGGTCCCTGACAGTTTCTCCCCGGCGATCTTTCATAGAGACCCGGGGGGTGAGGAGGGTCAGGGCGCTTCGTATCCGGACACAGCGTCATCAGAAATCCCTAGGCTGAGCGACTGTAGTTGCAGAGACGCCGTTAGCTCTGCTTAGTAGTCGTTCCCGTGCTGAGTAAGGTTGGAGTCGCCGCGGACAAGGTCTGATCCTCCACCTTCGCTGCCGACTTTAGAACATCTGTGGATCGCAAGGGGTATGTTTTTGTATTTCATTCTCATTTTGGCTCGCCGCTGAACGACCATCTTCTAGCACGAGCTTGTTGAACCTATCTACCTTTCTACAAACCCCTTTGCACTGTTTGTAGGTAATTCCTGGACGCCGGGGGGTCCCGTTGACGTCGGGTCCAGGCCTTTAAACCAAGAACCCCCTTCATGTATGTTATGCAGTCAGTGTCAACCGAAGTTATTTCATTCAGTTCTGCGGCATGGTTCAAGTAGGTAGTTCTTTAGAAAATGGGAGAACCCTTAACGCAGGACTGAGCCTGAGTGCCTTCGCGCCAACCAAGACTGCTTGGTCCTCCGATTTTTAATCACGAGTTGAACCGCCAAATTGAAACTTCCGGCAACGAGTCCATTTTCTACAAAATAATGAGCCTGAACATTGTTTAATAGCGAGAATGTTTATACTCCTTCTCTTAGGCCATTCTAGCTTGGGATCCGTCGAGGATCCGCTTTTGTTTTTTGAACTGAGCTACTCGGATCAAATCGTGAGCGTTCCGGGCGGTTCCACTTTTGTACTTGTCATCAACGCACAATTTTGTGTTCGACCGTTTCTACAAGCTACCGTCATTGCGACCGCTGAACAGGATTCTCATTCGCTTGGACATGAAATTGAACACCGACGGCGTCCAGAAAACAGCACCGGGTTGATGCCAGCGAAGGACGTTTGATGCTCACGTCCGTGGGCCCTCGAGGTGGATTCGTTCACTGCGTCTTATATGCTGACGACGTCCACGTAGGTCGTATTAGGATTGCTCACCTCAGGGATAGATTGTCGACAAAATTGTGGTCTGCATTCGAAGCTCCTAAGCAATCCTCACGGTACTTCCCTCTCGTTCCTCTCGTGAGGACGCACCGACTCAAAATCCCGCGCCTGTATCTTCCGTCGGTCGCGTAAGGTGTCTCTTGTCAGCCCCATATCCGTGTATCCGGTTCCTCGCAGATAATGACTCGATGGTCACTTCTATCCAGGATTACAGCTCCCACGGCAGCTTTCGCGCGTGCGCCCCGAGTCGTAGTGCGCTGGAAGAGGCCTGCTTAAATCCATTCTCTTTGGTGACGCTCTTTGCAGCACCCGCTCGGGAGTTCCATACACTCATGGGCTCCTCGATGAGATCGACATCGCCTCAGCAGTCGCCTCCTCCGCATTTATCCCCACATCAACGGGGAATCTAGTCATCTCCTTCTCCGACTACCGTCACGAAACCTTGTGGCCTCGTTGACGATGAAGCCATACCAATACGCCTGCAATATTCGCTTTCGCCGATTTGTCGGACTCCGTGGCATTCCATACCACGTCGACATTATTCACTTCTCTCAGGCCAGGCGGCTTCGCAGCCTCTTTCGCTGCTATCGAGAGCGCCTGCCGCCCATGCTGTCGCCGAACCTTCAAGCCGTGCCGATCCAAAGCACCATCTCCCGGGTGTCGGCTATCGGAGAAGTCCTGGCAAAGTAGCGCTGCTAAAGCGTACTCAGTTCCAGGCGCGTGGAAATACTCGATGAAGCACCCATGTGTCCTGGTGACGAAGACGAGGACGAACGAGGACGAACAGCTTCCTTCCAGACCACCGCCAGCACGCGATGCATTGCGTCGGTTTCCCCGCTCCGATGTACCCATGGGCGCAGTATCCGTCGGTCATGCCTCGCATGGCGGTTACGGCCATCCCGCTCAGTTCTTCTCTTACCTACCAACGCACATCGGGCAGTATCCGCGGCGGTTGCGATAGTCTCAGTCTGACGACGCTTCTCTGCAACGTCATGCCCGGGCGATCGACCGGCCACGTATTCTTGAACGGAGGATGGACGTTGACGCCCGGTGGCCGCACTGCTGTTCATGTCCAGAGGGAGATGGATACACATGCGCGATTGTGGCGGGCGTGGCTAGGCTTGGTCGTTGCAGCAAAACAGACGGGTCACGGAATGAAGGATTGTCGGATGAAATATCTCTGGAAACCCTTACCCACGGACACAACAAGGCCGCTGTCGATCCTGTGCACCCGTGCATATCGCGCAACGATTCCCTGTCGGGTAGTAAGGAGACTCGTGTCTCGTGCGGCTGGATTGAAAGTCGCCGACATGACCCAGCGAAGAATGTCCTCATGACCTTCAGCATCTCCCATTCATGCCGGCGCACTGGGACTGAGGTCGCAACTCGTAGCGGTTCTCGGTAACCCTATCAGTGCAACTCAGACCGCGAGCGTGTGCTCTGCGCTCACCTCCTCCGGGCTGCGAATACCACCGCCATGGTCGGGAGCGGAGACGCCTTCCGACCCTACATGGTCTTCTGTATCCTGGGTTGTGTCGTAACATGTGGGGCGAGAGGCTGAGCTCAAGGCGGTTTTGGCGGACATTTTCCCATCACAGTTCCACGAACGCGCGGGCCTCCCTCCTTCGAGGCTCGATCAACGCTACATCGTTTGTATTCCAGGTTGTAAGCCACTAAGGACCGCGATTTTTGTGCATACTTCTAGCTTTGTAATTGACCGATAGCTAGGTGTATTTTTTATAGCTGTCGTGTACAATTCGAGGAATTCAGTAAATTGGAGGCGTGTTTCGTTCCCGCGGTGCAGCCAAAGAAAGCCGACGCGTCAACAGAAGTCAACACCCCTTTTACCTTTACCACTTCCACATGGTCTTCCGAGGCGTCAAATACCACATTCCTGCGACGTTCCCGGAACCCAAACGCGCTGAACTCGTCCGCCTTCTCAAGGAGCACCATGCCAAGTCTGCCGACACCGTCTTCGATGCGACTCATATCATCACCAATTCTGAAGACTTCAAAGGATGCGAACAGGTAAACGCGGGAAAAGTATCGGTGGTTACTGTATGTTTGTCCTCTCCCCTCTCTAGCATACACTTATCCTCGTCTAGGGCCTTTGGGTAGAGCGTTCAATAGCAGCGAAGAAAATGCAATCGTTCGCCATTTTGCTGCCTTCATCTGGTCCCTCTCACTTCAGCGTAGCGAGACCTACTACTCCGCATCCCCCTCAAAGCTATTCTCTGGAGTCATTGCATGTTCGGCTGACGTGAGTCTCTTCCTATGGTCGTAGTTTTTGCAATTTGTCAACATTCGACCCATCCCTCATTATCCTTCATCTATTCACCTTCACTCGACAACCACCGAACCATAAGCTGTCCCCGGGCGACGAAGAAGTTTTTGCGGTTACCATCGCCGCTCTGGGTGGACAGTGGCGAGTCAACTGCAACGCAACCGTGACGCACCTTTTCGCTGCTTCTAGGTCGTCCAAAAGATATGAAAAGGCGATGCAGAATCGGAGCAAAACACACATCAAAGTGCTCCTCCCCGACTGGTTTAATGATACTCTACGTCTTGGAACCCGCGACCTCGACACAACCGGATACGAGTGGGAGACTCCCGCCATGGAGGCACGTGGCGCCGAGCTACAGTCATTCTCTCTTAAACCAATAGGGTATTCCTCAAATGTCTGGGCCGGCCGTCGCATTCTCCTTAGCAGCAGTCTTGACCTCACGCCATCCAAGAGGTGTATGGTTGAAGATGGGATTCGAAAATGTCAAGGCGTGCTTGTGGAGTTGACCTCGAATGACGGTGCCGGAACTTTTTGGGAGGAACTTGAACTCGTCGACAAAAAGCGCTGTGAGGTGCTCATTACTCGTCACAGGGCCGGCAACGCGTTTTTACTGGTTTGTTTTGCTTCTGGTATTCCGTCGTCCCTCGAAATAACTCGGAAAATTTAGGCTTGGGAAGAGGGAATAACCGTCGGTACCCTCCGCTGGTTACTCGAAATGCAAGCAAGTGGTATCGTGTCCGGCCCGCGAGATAGAATTCTGCATTTTCCTCATCCTCCAGTTAAAGTCATAGGCATCAAGAACACCGTAGGTTTTAATCACTACTTGATTTTCCCCCATCCTCTCATCAACCGTTTATTCAGAGCATCTGTCTCTCGCATTATAAGGACGAATCGGCCGAATACCTGAAGAAACTGATTAAATTCATGGGAGGTGGCTTTACCACGAAATTGGAGGTCGATAACGCGGTTCTCGTTGTTGCGTCCCAGTGCGGTGTCTTTTCTACAAGCCAAAGCTTCCCATTCACCAGCGTGTTTCAGCCCCCATTGCAAGGTCATCGCTGATGCAAAGGAGCGGCGGATTCCCGTCGTCAATCACACTTGGGTTGAGGACTGTTTTATTCAATGGAAACACCTGGATCCAACCCTTCCAAAGTACACCTTGAAACTTTCTGATGCCGATGACGACTTTGCTGCCGAGGTGGGCTATAGGGGAGTAGGTTCAGAAATTGAGGAGATTGTTGCTGCTGAGCAGACGAGGCGTTGGCATCTGGGACGCTGAATGTACTCGATGTTTGTCGAAGGGCTAAAGCTGATTAACCGTGCGCGTTTTGAACCACGTCCTAGCTCTGAATACAACCCACCATTTTTGCGATCCGAGTAGAAGACAGACTTTTAAGATTCTACAAACAATCTGTGCAGGGTGAAACGCAACGTAGAGAGCTGAGTGTTGAATGGTACCTCGTAGTACATTCTAATGCGGAGATGCGATTAGTGCGCCGAGGTGTTTGCCACTGTTGATCGCCGGCGTGCTGATGGTTTAGTTTGGAGTGCGGACTCGGGGTCCGTCGACCAGTGGCAATGAACCATCTGAGCAGGAGCGGGGACATCGAAACCTCCGAATTTGCGGCTCGGATGAAGGGTAACTGCGTCTTTAAGATAAATTTATCTCTTGCGGATAGCGTATCGGGTTCAACCTGGTCAACAATTCGATTGTTCAGCTCTGGGTTGGCGGCCAGGGCTCGTGAAAAGAACTCATTCAAAACGCAGCCCAGTGAAGGTCATTACAGTTGGCCGGCCACATTTCCCAACGAGGTTTGTTATCAGCCTATTTCAGGATTGACGGGAAGTTTGAACGCGACCCCGTCGGCGCATTCACTTTTTCACCACATCGTTGCGGCAGCTGAAGCTGGAGGACTCATGCAGATGCGCTGAGGAAAATCCTTGCGTTCTTCACTTTTCTCAGCGCCATGCTCGCCGCCGCATCCTCCACGGATTGGGTGCCGTTCGTCTTGAGGCGCGCCACACCCGCAGCCACCCCCGCAGGATGCCTCGATCTGGCTCAGATTATCAACACTGGAATAAATCTGGCCAACGACATCAGTAGCGTCGCTGTCCGCAACACCCATTTTGGTTGCACCCCAGGTCTGGATTTATCCCGTCCTGGATGGTCAGTACAGTGATAAAATATTTCCGATGCTTCAGCAACACCGACTACTCAGGATGTTTGTTGTTCCTCTGAATCAACTTCGAGAACGGAACGATCAACGTCCTGGGTGTGTTCAATTTGGATAATGTAGCCAAAGGTTTCGACTGCACCAAGCTGTTCTAGGCGGTTGGGATGGCCGTGGACTCGAGAATGAACCGCTGTCGTAGCATAATGGTAGAATTCGGCGTTATAATCTGCATCATATTAGAATAGATCTAGCTGCGGGAACAAGACACTCCACCAGAGTTATCAGCATTGAGGGGAACCCACTGGTTCAAAAGCTAAAGGGCGGTCTCTCCTTTCCGTCCTACGGATAGAGTTTGATTCAAAACCGCTCTTTTCGCACGGTTGAATTTGGCTGAACAGCTTCGCCGATGGCATCAAATCTGGTTCGACTTTTACCGCGAGTTTCCGGCAGCTCCAGCTCGCTGTCAACACATGTGAGCTTCTTCCGTAAAACAACGACTCTGGGGAAACGGGAGTAACGAACGCGCCAAATCGCAAACTACGAGACCACCCTCGAGTTAACTCGTTGCAGCTCATATGAATAATTGGGTTCAATCGATCCTGTTATTCATTGTGCTACTAGATTATTGACTCAGACATGTGTAATTTGGCTTAAGGGGGCCCTTTGACTTCGTGACTAAGAAGTTAACAGTCGGTGAAAAGCCTGATGCTGATTCGTTTATCTCCCGTTAAACGTGATGCGTCGGTTGAAGGGGCAGGAAGGAGGAAGCAAAGGACAGCTGGTTCGTTATTCTTGAACGAATCCAGGCACACCAAGCACTACGCTCCTGAGTTACTGATTTCAAAGCAGTTTGTTTCTCTGCCGAATTTTGCTCAAAGCAGCTTGGACGGGCCTAGAGCGAGCGAGCGACGTTCCCTTAAATCCATCCTTCTTACTCCCGCATATTTTGAAACTGCACCTATTGAGCGGAGTGCATCTGCACAAGGGGTAATCCGCGAGACTTGAAAGTCTTAGTACACAATTCTCTTTCGGCATCGCGCCATTCGGGCCGCCAATTACATCATGAGGAGCCGTGCCATGCCAGCGATCCAGAATGAACCCCCGACACGCTGCCGTGTGCCGACCGTCGGCCCGATCTGGCACGTAAGGTGAAAAATGATATCCACAGAAACATCCCACGCGGAGTCGACGACAATAAACGTCATTGTGGACTGAACTAAGGCACACAAACGCGTGGCTTCTTCTAAAAATTGAACCACCATTGGTGCTTGGATAAAGTGCAGCTCGACATCACGGCCCTGGTTCAGTCCTTCCGGGTGGATTGCAATTGCGCTTTCAATAACGAAAGAGCGCCATAGATTTCGCGTACATAGAGAGGGCAAAGAGGGGTCGCCGACGGGACTGGTATATTACTCTGTGGTTGGTTTGCTACTTTTGATGAAAATTGAAAACAACGCCATTATTTGCAGCCTGGATCGTGGTCTGATACTAGCTCCCAGGTGCAATACGCACGAGCCCGTCTAGGAGATAAGTCGGATTGAGAAGATGTACCGTATCTGTACCTCTGCAGACGAAAGGATTGTGTGACTGTTCGAAAGTTTGAAAGTTCCAGTCCGTGTTCAACCCGGGACTAAACTCGACTTTCTGGGGAACGCCAATCGACCAACTCACTGTCAGGACCGTCAGGTTTGGAAACAAATACAGTACTGTGTGTAGGTTACACGCAGTCACGGAGATACCGTCAGCGTAGATAGAGTCGGGAGAAGCCGAACGGAGATCGAAACTGCGTGAGAGGCGCAAGGATGGCGGGCAGTCTGATTTGAGAGAAGCGGGTTAGGTTAGATTGTCTTCTGGCAGGCGAGGATATAGGGTGGAAATTGACGCTATGGCGGCCTACTTCAAGTTGATCAACATGAGATACACATGGTCACTGGAACACCTCCGGGACGGAGACACGTAGAGAGAGTGAGGAGAAGCCAGAGGAGATGACGAGCATGCCACCGTGCCTTCATACTAGTATGTGGTTTGGTTGAAGCGTTGATAGAGAGCATACGTCGCCTCATTATCAATAGGCAGTCGGGAGAAGAGGCACCGTCCTGATGAATATGGACATTGACAGTATCAGAAAACCTTTCGGCCAACGGAGCTGGCTTAGGTTATGTTGCAACAAATAACAACTCGGCTGGCTCCAACCGGATTGAACCGTGGACACACGCACACGTGTTCGGCCCCATCAACTTATTGACGCGTTAGCCCCTATCTTTACCAACTTCTACTATTTTTTTTTTTTTTTTTTTTTGGAGCGTTTGGGATAATGATTCTCAGTCTGCAGAAGCATTCCAAGGTCATTCGCTTGGGTTGCTGGTTGTTAGCCAGTCATTACCGGGGAGAACGTCCAGGAGGAAATGCCGTTACGCACAGTTTTTACCAGTGTGGGACTCTGATCCGAAAAAATTATCCTATCCCAGTTTCATCAGTCTTGGGTCGTATACCCACTAAAACCCCCTCTGTATGTAGCCAATCAAACTTCTACTACTTAGAGCGAGCCACACGCACACATACATCTTGTGTGGATGTAACGTCTTGAAGTGTCTGGCATGATGTATCAGGGGACGAGCTTCCCTCCCGAGCGAAGGAGGTAGATGTAAGTACATTGCGTGATTCGGACCCTGCGACTTCCGTGCGGCGCATCAACACAGGACGGAAGTCATTGGCGTAAACTGTTGTACGTGCAATTGAATGAGGGACATATGGTGGCGAGTAAAATGCATGCGCCGCTTTGTCGCCACAAGACCATTCAAGCTCCCTCCGGCACCGTTAGGTATGGGGAAGGTTAGTCAAAAAAGTGTTGTCTAAATGAATCCGGAAGTAAGTACATAGTAGGATGTAATCGCATTTGGGCGCGTCAACGTGAGTGCCGTATGCATTCAGGTCGTGTGAGCTTAAAGCCAGCCAGCCTCACAACAGCCTCAAGGCTCGTCGATCTCCATACCAAGCAAACTTTCGGGCAAAGTCCGCCGCCGCCGACATCGAAGAATAGAGCATGGATTCGACTACAGCCGCTGTATACCGTTTCCGTTTTTAAGGCACGAGAAATGATCCTCGTAGTATATAAAAAGTATGTGAACCTTTCCTTCCACGAAGTTCTCAGACTATTGAATAAAACAGGTCGAGCATCGCTCACATCGGGCTGTCCACTCAATTGTGACGTGAGACGCGAGACGCCTTAACGTGAACGCAGCAAGGTAAACTCCAGGCAAAGCACGATCGAAACGAACCTTCGGCAGCTTTCGTCAAAGGTTCCTTCCAAATGATAGAAAATGATTGAACCTCGTTACTGAAGACCTCTGACGCGCGCGGCCATCACCTGTTGAGCGGTGAAGTTCGCTACCCCCCGGAGAGATAATCCCGAGTTATGGCACGGAGGATCGAGACCATTCTGGAAACGGAAACAAGCTACCTAGTGACGGCAGGGCTGGCTTCGAGCCTTCGAGGCCAGTTCGTTAGACGGCTATGATTATCCTCGAGCGGCGATCATTGAATTTTGCTGAGGGGGTCGGAAGGGTGTCGTCCCAGTCAATTCTGATGCTTGCTAGAGAGTGACGGAGGACGGCATTCATTTACCGGCCGCCGTACAACGGGCCACTCGCCCACCCGCTTCCGGAAATAAACTGCTCTCGCGTACGTTCTAGTTCGAGTCCCACCCGGAGGGGGTTGCGGGGCTATAAGATGAAGATGATCAGTCAGAAGAGCCAATAAGGGTGTGCCAAGAATACATTTCCATTCATTCGTTCAACAACAAGAATACCCTCCAATCCTGCCAATCCGGAATCCGAATCCAAGGTATCGTATGGGAGTAAGTATCAAATATATATGTATGTGCGTGCGTGCGTTTCGTGCGGGGATGCAAAAGATGTGAGTGATGTGCGTTGTGTTTGTGCGGAGGGGAAAAAGAGTATGCAGGAAGACGAGGAGAAAAGTATGTATGCAGAGAAGACGAAAGAAGACATGCGAGGGAGGACTAGGGAAACAACAAAACAAAGCAAGCAGTGCGCGTCTATGGATAGATGACGATGAGATGATACAGTGAGGCAAGTCCGTGGCAATTCCAGATCCAAAGTAACAGCAAAACAGGGTGGTGCGCGTGGTGGATGTACATTTTTGCAATGCGCGAGGGTGGTGATGGGGTGAGTGTACATTTTGAGTCGGGCGACCGCGGAGGTCGAATTTTGGGTGGCGCAGGTTTTGTGAGTAGGCCGCGGCGAGGTAACGGGGTAAGGACAAGCGGGCGGAAAGTGGGTACGTCGGGGTGTCAAGAAGCTATGTGCAGTTCGGCGTGCCCCGGGGGTCTTCAGGATGCTGGCTAATCCTCCCCACGCGCAAGACAAATGCTCCCGCCCCAACTCGGCGCGAGCACATCCTGCGAGGCCATTTGCCATGTCCCCTCGAATGTGTCCCGTCCGATGATGTGTCCAGATATGAAGTATGTCGCAAGGTCGAGGGTGCGGTCGCGCTAGAGGAAAGGGGGAAAGTCAATACATGGGAGGAGAGTGAATGGACGAGCAACTTACTGGCCGCATGACGAGCCCAATGAGCCCGTCCCAGGGCCTCACACGTCCGGCGATGTCGTAGTGGTGCCACGCCTGGCCGTGGTGCGGGTCGGTCTGTGGGGGAAAACGAAGTTAGTGTCGGCGTCGAAAGTAATTCTTTTTTAAATGAAGCAAAGTATAGTTAACGAGGCAATGGCGAAGCTGAAAGGACGTCGCCAACACGAAGAGGATGAGGAAGAGGAGGACCGCGAACACCCTCCCCACCTCCACCTAACGTGCCTAAGACCGACGTCGAATAACGAGGAAGGTATGATAAAGGGAAAACAATTCGGAATAAAATAGATGGATCGGACGACGGCGAAGGCGTAGAAACGAAACGACGAGGGTCACCAACGCCCGCCCGACCTCGCGAAACGAAAACCGCACCGAAAGTCATCCCCACGAAAAGAAATCGACTCCAAAAAAAAGGGAGGATCCAGCCAGCAAACAAAGAAACAAGAAAACCGACTCACCGCCCCCGCAAAAACAACATCCTGCACCCCGTCGCACGCCGCCTCCCACCCCCCGTCCCCGCCCTCCTCTTCGTCGTCGTCATTAACGTCGAAACGATGCCCGGCCCAGGCGGGCGCGGACCATTCCGGCCAGTCTTTCGAGGAAGTGGTCGAGGAAGTAGGGGAAGCGGAGGCGGATACGGATTGGGATTGCGGTGAGGCGGAAGGTGCGAACTGGGAGTGTGCGGAGGAGCCCGACCTAGAGCCAGAGCGGGATGCGGACGCAGATGCAAACGACCCCGAACCTGACGCCCTGGATGAGCCCGACTCGTACGACTCCACCCCATCTTCCCCGCGGTACCCCACCATCTCCTCCTCCCCATTGTCTTCCTCCATAGTATCTTTTCCCGGTCGAGTAAACGCCTCCGCCCTCCCCCTGCGCGCCCGCTCCCGCTCCCCCACCCTCACACACCCCGGACACCGCTCCACATCATGCGCCCCCTCCCTCACCCGCCCCTCCACCACGCTCTCATACTCATACACATCCTCCTCGCCCCGCCTGGTCCCCACACCAACCCCACCAGCCGGCACCCGCACCTCCACCCGTCCCCCACCAGCTCCAACGACCCGCATCCCCCCGGGCACCCACCCCTCCCGCAGCCCCTCGTCCGCCGTGGTCGGATTCGCGGGCGGCGGCGGCAGCGCAGCGTGGGGCGCGAAGCTCTGGTACTCGCGGATGCGCATATACACGGGACGCAGGGCGGCGGCAAAATCGTCGCGCGGGAGGCCGGTGAGGGGGAGGGCGCCGCCGGGGGTGCCGATGAGGGCGGTGTAGGGGGGTTCGGAGGGCATCTGCGTGCGGATGAGTAAGGTTTTGTTTTGAAGAGAGAGACGATGGAGGGAGAAGGAAAAGGAGGGAAGGAAGGAAGAAAAGACTTACCAACATCGTCCCCGCCCACAGCCCCGCAAAGCTCCCCAGCTCGTACACGCGCCCGATGCGCCCTGGCGGCGCACCGCCCTTGCCCTGGTTGCCTCGGGTGTCCCCTGCGCTTCTACCACATGCACCAGCGCTACGTCGGACTGTCGAGGACGAGGAAGACTCGCCCCCATACCCGCGACACAACCTGCCTCTCCACCGATGCGGCCCCCACCTCCTACTCCCTTCTCCATCTGCACCATCGCTGAGAGGATTGGCGTCGAGCTGCGGGTCGACGGACAGCGGTGGTGGTGCTGCCGAGCTCGCGGTCGTGCTCGTACTTGCTGCCGTCGAAGCCGCGCTTGCGCTCGGACTCGCGGACGTCGACGTCGGCGAAGTAAAAGGAGCAAGACCAGGCAACTGCCTCTCAAACCGCACAATCGGCCTCCCATTCTTCTCATGTATATCCGCCTGCGTCGGCCTCACCGGTTGCGGCCCCGTCTCTCCACTCGCAAGCCACAGCCTCACCGCCTCCACGCGGTCCCGCGGGAGGTGCGGCGGCACGCCCATGCGCGACCCGACCTGCATGCGCGCGAAGAAGAGCAGCCGCGCGGGCGGGGCGGTGAGCAGTCTGCTCCTGGTTTCGGTCTTGCTTGGGGGACCAGCATGCGTATTTGGTGGAGCCGCCGACGATGCACTTGGTCCATGCGCACTGGGCCCACTAGCCGTCGGCCGCCCTGGCCCCGGACGTGCTGACGACCGCGGCGGCGGCCTCGGCGCCCCCAACGCATAAATCGGAAACGAGCCGTGGTTCGTCGGTACCGTTATCGCTCCTGCCCTCCTTTGCCCTGCTCCTTCTCCTTCCACGCCTTGTTCGTGGAGCTCAGGACCAAGTGGGATTTGTTGGAGCTGGGCATTGAGCGCAGCCGACTGGGAACCAAAGACGGAGGGGAGGAGGGGGATGGAGTAGTGGTGCGGGGGAGCGAGGGCGGATGCGTACTGCGGGAGGGTCGTATTAGTATCGTTATTGCGAGGACGGCAGAACGAGAGAAACCACTCACCCGAAACGGCGCAACCACAAATGGGAACAACAGACTCATGAGGTGTCTCCGGAGGGGCTCGGGTTCCGCGCGGAGCGTTTCTGCAAAAATAAAAATAAAGTGTCAGCGATAAAACGCAAAGTATCGAAACCAATATAAAGTAAACCAGAGTAGAGAAACCAAAAAACGAAAACCAGAGCAAGGAAACTCACCCTCGCCCTCGAAAAACCAAACGACCCACAAGGCGGCGGCGCCGGCCTCGGTGTCGCGCGGCCAGCCGACGCGCCATGCGGGGGTGGCGTGTTCTGGTCGGTCGTCCATGTCATCGACGCGACCCCGCTCCCCCCACCGCCCCAGATACAGCCGCTCCCTCACATACCGGAGGGAAAAGGAGCGCGCGGCGGCCCAGGCGAGATGGCGGCGGTTGCGGTTGCGGGATGGGTTCGTTAGGGTGCCTGGATGCGACTGGGTTAATAGGGATGAAGAATAAAGATGCCTTTTAGCGTCAGAGATGTGCAGCCTGCGGCGCGCATGAGACAAGACACCCGAGTGCGGCCCACGAGCCATTGCGCTGCCCGCCTACGCAACACGAATTACACCCGGCGCGCGACGCCCCCGCCCCAACGAAATTAAGGAACACCACACACCTTGCTCCCCTTCCTCCCCATCATCGCCCACGAGCATCCAATAGGCCACTATCAACGCCCTCGCCGCGCCGGGCACATGCGGGTCTCCGGAACGGATAACGCGCAGGGCAAGACACAGCGTCCGGAGCGTCTGTGCGTCTTCCGCCAGCTTGCCTCGGGCTCGCTTCACTCCGGCCAAAGTAGACACAGCCGGGTCGCCGTCAAACGCCCACTCCCCGTACCCACTGACTTCCTTCGGCAGTCCCCCCAGCGCGAATTTTGCTCGTGCGATCTTTGCCCAGAGTGCGGTGTTGTGTGACCAGCCCAGCTTTGCGTAGACGGCGCGGCATGTTGCGAGGAACGGGAGGAGGGCGGTGGGCGGACCGAGGTTGGGGGGTAGTGTGGCAAGGTGGAGTGCAAGGTGCTCGAGTAGCTCGGGCGGGAGACGGAGCAGGGGCGAGTGATTGTTGGATCTCCGAGCCATTCTGGTCTTGCGCCTGCGTCGTGGTGTGCCAGTTGTTATTGTTATCGCATCGTTGTGCATCCCTCCAGTTCCAGTTCCAGTTTACCGTCAACTCCCACCCTTCCAGCCCAGGGATACTTATAGTCTCGAATGACCGCTGCTGGCGGGGCAGACCTTGGCCAGACCCGATCAATGTATTAAAAGCGAGCGTGGGAGAGCGGCCACCACACACTCCCACACTGTCAGATCTCGATCGTCCGCTTGCCCCATTAGGAGACGGCAATGGGAGGTGACGTACCGACGGCGACCTGAGACGGAGATATCGTGGCACCTCGCCAATGTCTCCAAGTTCAGTTACGTTGCCGTTAGAGATCCGTAACCTGCCCAAGTGTGAGACATTTGCACATTGGGTCAATTTCTGGCCCTGCCATACCACCACCGCAGACCGAGTGCCCCTCCGCCGACTGGCTGCAAATTTGGCCAAGTCTGTTCATCCATGTTCAAAACTCAATCACCGCTGGTTACGCCGGCCACCAGCTGACACAACACACGGACCGCCCCCCGCCCCGAATCTGCTCCCGTGTATACGCCGCTGTCCTAATTAATGAAAATACGTGAGCAGAGGAATTCAATCCTCCGCAGTAGTAGGCCATACAACATAGCGCCGCCTGTCGAGGACTTGCCGCATTTCCTTTTATGTGACCTTCCATGTTTAGATTTAACGTTGACCCTCGAATTCATCCCCTTGGGCCGACAACTGCCACCGCAAGACACGCACACATTCAAGGTTTGCCTGCAGTTTTTTTTTTGTCTTCGGCCGAATCCATTCATAAACTTCAATGCTGGCGACATTGGTGCCGACGGAGGCCAACTCCGTCCAAGTTCTCGATTTATCTCAATCTATAACATTGCTTCCGATAATTAATATTCAACTGTGCCGAGCGGCATTGTCGTCGACGTCGGCTCACCACTTTGAACATCAAGTTCAATGCAAGTGTTTCCGTCTGTACCGAACAAAACAATTAATTGTACCAGCCCCAATGGGACTTCTACTCAGGGCCCACCTGTTGAGTGCTTGGAGATTTTAGTACTTTTCACAATATCACACCTGGGCCTGGCGACTTGAACCGAGTAGGTTATCAAAGTTGTTCCCGTCTGACTCTGTGATACTTTTGTCCTGTCTTCATCCATCCTGTTGACACACCACCGGTGTGTAGGTGCTACCGGTGTCTGTGCTTATGCTTCCTCCGCGATAAGACCGTTGGCAATTGTAGCATACAGACACCGACCCTGGAATGATGTTGTGCTCGGTCGGCATCTTGTAGAATTTGGTGAGGATAAACACTCGTAACAGTACTACTTGTTTGTCTTCCATAAACTCGCAGTTCAGCCTGTGGACCGCGCAAGTATAATATATCCCCCCATGTATGTCGTTACAATACCACAGCAGTAATACATCCACCTTATCCTCCTTCTCCTCCTCCTCACCCACGCCACAGTCTACCACGCCACAACCCTGATTCCAAATTATCATTCAAGGTGGTTGCCCCAGACCTGGGACCAACCTACCTGCTCAGTCTTCCACGGCAACTTCCATGCTTCTATCTGTGCCTTCTATCCACTGCCACAATCCCGCAGCGGCTCTAGGTTTGAGACTCTCCGTTAACGCCGCCAACCACCATCTTCTCACCTAGTATATGTATGACTGTACATAAATACTTATTGGCACGTTCGCTCCGTCGCCGCTCTCAACCTTCTCACTGTTCAACTTTCCTGCTCTGTCGGAATCAATATCCGGAATCAATATTAATCCAAGATCTATCATCTAAGTATCTTATCTTGCTGTACGTACGACCATTCCGCAGCTGCTCCGCCGACCCTGCCAGCGGCCTCAGATTCAACTTTGCTCCGTCGACGGCGACATTACTGTAAGTATTCTCCCTCCGAGATAAGCTTATATTTTTATATTTCAACCTTGGATAGTGTGCTGTGCCGAACCTTCTGCCGAACCATACCACCATCTCACAACATGACTTTCCATCAACGCGGGCGACCGGTCTCAAATTCCAGCTTCCCAGTCTCGCCTGCTTCAAGTACCGAAGTATGCGCGTTCACTTCAAATAGACGCCGGCAAATTCCCCAGCTATATCATTATGTTGTGTTGAACTTCCATGTTGAACTTCCAGCCGGTTTCAAATTCCAGCTTCTCACCTGCCAGTGCTTCAACTGCCGAAGTACAGTATGCACATTCACTTCAAATAGACGACGGCAAATTCCCCAACTGTACTTATGATGTGTTGAACTTTCCTGTGCAACTTCCAGCCGAAGTCAACCCAACCAAACTTTAATCCCTGCAGACAGCACTGGGCCGCCATTCGCCGCAGCGTCAACGTTGGAACGTCTCACCAGGCACTACTGGATGTACATTGGCTGGCACGTTTGCTCCGGTTCCGTGACACTTAATATTCTCACTGCCAGGGTATATCTTCAACTTGATGGCGGTGCCGAAATCAAAACTTTAATCCCTGCACGCCATCCCGCACTGGGCCCGCCATTTGCCGCTGCCGACAACTTCAGATCCAACGTCTCACCAGGTACGATTGGATGTACATTGGCTGGCACGTTCGCTCCGGCTCCGTGACGCTCTTAATATTCTCACTGCCAGTACTGTATAATATGTTCAGCCTTATCGCTGTGCCGAGATTCAAGTTCAATCCTGCCGTACGTACGACCACCCCCGTAGCCTGAGACGGAATTTGAACAGACACATTCGCTGCCGACCGGCCTCAAATTCCAGCTTTACTCCGTCGACGGCGACATTAAGTATTCTCCCTCCCGGATAAACTTTTATTTTTATATTTCAACCTTGGTGTGTATGCTTTGCCGAACCTTCTGCCGTACCAGCTTCTCGCCTGCCAGTGCTTCGACTGCCGAGGTATGCGCGCGCGTTCACTTCAAGTAGACGACGGCAAATTCGCCAGGTATATGTTGAACTTTCCTCTTCAAATTCCAGCCGGTTTCAAATTCCAGCTTCTCGCCTGCCAGTGCTTCGACTGTATGCACGTTCACTTCAAATAAACAACGGTAAATTCCCCAACTATAATGATGTGTTGAACTTTCCTGTTCAACTTCCAGCCGAAGTCAACCCAACCAAACTTTAATCCCTGCACGCAGGCTGCCGTACAACCATCCCGCACTGGGCCCGCCATTTGCCGCTGCCGAAGGCTTCAGATCCAACGTCTCACCAGGTACGATTGGCACGTTTCCTCCGGCTCCATGACGCTCTTAATATTCTCACTGCCAGGTATAATATGTTCAGCCTTATCGCTGTGCCGAGATTCAAGTTCAATAATATCATTCCTGCCGTACGTACGACCACCCCCGTAGCTTGAGACATTGGCTGCCGACCCGCTTCAAATTCCAACTTTGCTCCGTCGACGTCGACAGTTATATTTTTATTTTCAACCTTGGATGCTGTGCCGAGATCCATCATCCAAGTTCTTTGCCGTACCACCATCTCTCACCCACCACAGTCTACTGCGCCACGACTCTGATTTCAAATTATCGAAGGTAGTTGCCTGAGACCAGGACCGACCTGCTTAGTCTTCCCAATGACAACTGCCACACCTTCTATCCATGCCGAAATCCAGCCGCTACCTGGCTTCAAACCATAACTACAACTTCCCACCTGTTTTAAGGTTTAACTGCCAAAGTATGTATGTGCGTTCAAAGATACTCCGCGGCGATTGATGGCAAATTCCCCAATCATATGTTGTGTTGAACTTTCCTGTTCAATTTGAAATCAACCCACTTTAATCCGTGCAGGCTGCCGTACGAGGATCCTCCCCATTCGCCGCTGCCGACGGCTTCAGATCCAACGTCTCACCAGGTACGACCCGTTTCCTCCGGCTCCGTGGCGCTTTTAATATTCTCGCTGCCAGTTACAACTATATGTTCAGCCTTATCGCTGTGCCGAGATTCAAGTTCAATAATATCATTCCTACCGTGCGAGCACCCTCGCAGTCTGACTGCCGACCGGCCTCAAATTCCAACTTTGCTCCGTCGACGTCGACAGTTATATTTTTATTTTCAACCTTGCAAGTTCTCTGCCGTACCCACCCGCCACAGTCTACCACGCCACGACTCTGATTCCAAATTATTTTATTAAAGGTGGTGTCCCGAGACCGAAGACCGACCTGCTTAGTTTTCCCAACGGCAACTGCCGCACCTTCAGCCGCTGCCCAGCTCCAAATCACAACTACAATTTAACGTTCAACTGCCGAGGTATGTATATGCGTTCAAATATACTCCGCGGTGATCGACGGCAAGAGCTATATGTTCAACTTTCCTGTTTAACTTGAAATCAAACCAACTGCAGGCTGCCGTACGACCATCCCTCCCATTCGCCGCTTCCGACGACGGCGTCAACGTTGGAACGTCTCACCAGGTACGACCCGTTTCCTCCGGCTCCGTGGCGCTTTTAATATTCTCGCTGCCAGTTACAACTATATGTTCAGCCTTATCGCTGTGCCGAGATTCAGGTTCAATAATATCATTCCTGCCGTACGTACGACCACCACCCGCAGCCTAAGACATAGTCGTTGCCGACCGGCTTCAAATTCCAATGCTCCGTTGACTTTAGAGCTGTTTAGCAACCGCACAATTTTGGATTTCTGTTGAAAAATGATGCTCCACCTAGTCGAAGAAATTAGCTCCATGGTCAGAATGCTGGGTGGCGAAATGCGGCATAAGATGAAAAACAGAGCGCTCTGCGCTCAAACTTTGGGATTTTCTGTTGAAATGCAAAACCATTTTTCGGCGGTTGCTAAAACAGCTCTTTCGACACTATTCTCAGTGCTTTATATTTTCAACTTGGATGCTGTGATGAGATTCAAGTTCTCTATCGTACCAACATCTCTCACCCACCACAGTGCACCACGACTCTGACTCCAAATTATCCCGAGACCTGGACCGAACTGCTTAGTCTTCCCAATGGCAACTGCCACACCTTGCCCAAATCCAGCCGCCGCCCGGCTTCAAATCACAACTACAACTTCTCACCTGTTTAAGGTTTAGCTGCCAAAGTATGTATGTGCGTTCAAATATACTCCGCGGTGATCGACGGCAAATTCCCCAATCATATGTTGTGTTGAACTTTCCTGTTCAATTTGAAATCAACCCACTTTAATCCTTGTAGGCTGCCGTACGCCATCCCGCACTGGGCCCGCCATTCGCTGCTGCCGACAACGGCGGCAACGTTAGAACATCTCACCAGGTGCGATTGGATGTACATTGGCACGTTTGCTCCGGCTCCGCGGCGCTTGTAATATTCTCCCTGCCAGGTATATGTTCAACTATCGCTGTGCCGAGATTGAAGTTCAATAATATCATTCTTGGCGTACGAGCACCCTCGCAGCCTGATTGCCGACCAGCTTCAAATTCCATCTTTGCTCCGTCGACGTCGACACTATTCGTGACGCTTAATATTTTCAACCTGCCGAGATCGAACTTCTCTGCCGTACCATCTCACCCGCCACAGTCTACTACGCCACGACCCAATTCCAAATTGCCAAAGGTGGTTGCCCGAGACCTGGACCGACCTGCTTAGTCTTCCCAATGGCAACTGCCATACCTTCTATCCGTGCCGAAATCCAGCTGCCGCCCGGCTTCAAATCACAACTACAACTTCTCACCTGTTTAAGGTTTAACTGCCAAAGTATGTATGTGCGTTCAAATAGACGCCACGGCGATTGCCGGCAAATTCCCCAGCTATATCATTATGTTGTGTTGAACTTTCCTGTTCGCTGTGCCGAAATCAACCCAATTTTAATCCCTGTAGGCTGCCGTACGACCATCCCTCCCATTCGCCGCTGCCGACGACGGCGTCAACGTTCCAACATCACCGTACATTGGCCCGTTTGCTCCGGCTCCTTAATATTCTCCCTGCCAGGTCTATGTTCAACTTGATGATGGCGGTGCCGAAATCAATCCAACTTTAATGCGGGATAGTCATACGGCAGCCTGCAAGGAGCCTGAGACACATTCGCTGGCGCTACTCACTTTGCTCCGTCGACGTCGACGCTATCATTACTCACTCCAGTTATTTTCAACCTGGATGCTGTGCCTAGATCCAAGTTCTCTGCCGTATCACCATATCTCCAACGCCGCCGGGCTTCAACTTCGATTTCTCACTGTTGAATGTTGAAACTAAATAGACGCCGCGGCGATTCCCGGTCACTGCTGCATGTTAAAACTAAATAGACGCCGCGGCGAATCCAGGCGGCTATTCCCGGGGAGGTTCAACTTGAACTGCAACTTCTACGATGTTCCTAGTATCCAGGTTCTCCCTGCCGTACCATCATCTCTCTCAACGCCGCCGATCGGTTTCAGATTCAAACTTCTCGCCTGCTTCGACTGTTGAAGTAACGTCCACTCGCCGCGGCAATCGACGCGGTGATTCCCAGTGATGTTCAACTTCTATGATGTGCCGAAATCTATCCCCCTTGCCGTACGACTGAGCATCCCTCTCACTCCTCGCCGCCTTCGCCGACTGGCGTACGTTTGTACAGGCAGACGACGCCGCTGCGATCGAGCAGAGTTCCCAGGTACACATATGTTCAACTTCCATGTTCAACTACACTGTGTCAAAATATCCCTGCCGTACCACTGGCACAAACTCTCACGCTCACCGAACCTCCACACTCACTCGACGCGTGCGGCCTCCGCCGACCGGCTTTCTGCATCATTTGAACTGCCGAAGTATAACTACAAATAGACGTCGCGGTGATCGACGCCAAAGTTCCAAAGAGTATGCTAATGTTCAACTTCGATGCTGTGCCGAAATCCAAGTTCCGTCTCTCTCACTGTTCCTGGCGCCGACTTGCTTCAACACGTTCAGTCCAAGACGCCGCGGCGATCGACGCCGGCCATTCCCGAATCCCACCCCTCTATAAATGTATCATGTCAGAAATTCGAGGGTTTCATCTATGCTGTACTGATATCCCTGCCGTACTGTAGGCCCTGGCTCTCAGCAATTGTCGCCTCCGCCGATGGGCTCGCATTTACTTTGGCTTCCTTGGCGTATGTACTCTGGGCGTACTCTGCCGAGCCTCGTTCCGCTAGCGGATCCAATCTTCTGTTCCGTTCCTGCTGTTTAACCCTCCCGCTTGGCGTGCCGACGGCCGACTTCAATTCAATCCATCTCTGCGGTACCGTGGGCGCCCTGTTTCTCTGCTTCCCCACACGTCGGGTGTTGCCGGTGACTCGACCTCGAGGTAAGTATCGGCACACCTTGCCTTGCCGACCTCGTCTGAAGTCGGTGGATCAACGAAGTTTGAATCCGGCACGGCGCGCATCGAGGATTTGGTGGAACAGCTTCTGCAGTGTTACGCGGTACCTTTTCCAGCCGGCCAAATTCGACCTACGCTTTTTTTCCAAGGTCTTAGATCGGCGCCAACTCTACCCCCTTCCCTTTCCTTCGGCAATGATCCCGGCACGCGGTCAAATATCTCAGACGCCCACTGACGTCCTCTGAATGACAATGACACGGACCGTCTCCGAATCCCCGCTCGTACCTCGGTGAAGTTGAACTCCAAGCGACCGGCAATTTCCGAGTCTATTCTATTTAAAATTCCGGTGATCTAATTTAAAAAATCAAGTTACGCGGGATGTCTTTATCGAATACGGCCGAGGAACTCGTCGGAGGTCAACGTCGAATCTCAACCAAACCGAAAAATTCCAAGAATAGCCAGTAAAATACTACATACAACAAGTGGAACGAAAACCCAACCTAACTCAATATGCAGATTCAGATCCGATCGGATTCCGAATAACTCCCCACCGGAACCTCGATGACTCTCCTCGGCGGTCGAACTACTGCCGACGGAGATTTCCGATCCCAATGCAGCGATGTCATTCCCTGGTCATTCCTCCTGGTCATTCCTCAATATTCAATGCCTGTCCATCGTTGTCTAAATACGCGAGCCGCGGACCGTCATCTTTATTCATCGCGGCGGGGCCGAGATAAAGTGTATGTACGGCCGAGGACCGGCCACGGAATTGAACATCTCAACCATATTTTTATTCTGAGAACTTCTTCCGCGCATATTTGTCGTTGAATATGTTTTCCCTGCTGGATGCAGGCGAATTTTAATCAATCAATTCCGACTCGGACGGACTCTCCAGATGTCCCGTTCTCTCGAGCAGGAAAAAACCCAACCAAGCGACGCGTTCCTCCAATCGAACAGTGTCCGGCTGTCTCTCCTAATGCATCATGTAAATACAACATGTTTATTCCTTCCGAGTCTTATCCTTCCGTCTGCGCCGCACAATTCAACCTCCCCCAGCATCCCGCATCTCGCGAACTCTATCTCTACCACTTATCTCTATCTACAACCACCGCAACTACCTCCGCTAGCGGTATCTCCGTGACGCCTTGTCCACAATCCTCTATCTATTTATTTCGGGAAGTTGAAGGGTTGACGGATCGGCGCTCACGAAAGGAGGCCGAGGCAAAGGCCGAGGCGAGACTGGGTCGCTCGGGTTGAACATGGGGGATAGATAATGGATAGGGGTTTTGCTTTGATTAATTAAGTATTTGCTGGCCGACGGCAGTGAACCTGACCCTTCAACTTGGATTCCCGGCTGTTATCTTTCCGCTCCGCCCGCGATTTCACGCCTGGACTCTCCGCATCGACGCGGCTATCATGCATATGCGGTCTCGGCACGGCGAGAACACGAAGTGGAACTAAAGTTCAACTCATGGTTGATCCCATGTTCAACTTTTCGTCTGAAAAACGTTCGGACATGGATTTACTCAATCCCTTGACCTGAAGGTGCGGTTACATTTTTTTTGTCGGGTCCCTGTGTACTGAACCTGAGAATGACTCTCGGACTTACCAGACCCGCAGACCGTCGGGCAACAAAGGTTTACTGTACCCGCCCGTTTTCATTTATGTCCTCTTCCCGCATTCAGCGATTCCCGCATTTAGCCCCTCGGCAATCCAACCCACCCCTCTCTGCTACTCGTTCAACATGTGTCATTATTTTTACCTATAGTACAACTTGAAGCTGTACAGTATATATTTATACCATTCCCCGTCGGGTACCCCTCTCTGCCCTCTCTAGGCGAATTCAACGCCGTCAACATACAGTGCGATATTTCTGGCGCTCTTTTGGGAGAGCAATGTAATTTATTTAAAGCGCAAGTTCACCCCGCCCTGCGGGAGGCAGCCAGGGCCAACCAGGGCCGCGATGTGGACCTGAAATTTATCCATATGAACCACGGCGGCTTGGGGCCAGCTCGGTGGGTTAATTTTAGTTCAAAAAATCAAGAAACCGCACGTTTGTGTGTCTCGGTTGGAATTCGGTAGTTGAGATTCAAGGTGAGATCGCCGTGGTCGACTTGCATCTTTCCCTTGATGTGTATCTTACACTAACTTTACATGCCGGTGGAATTGAACAGGGGAACGGTTACAATGTTGGATTCAAGGAAGCAAACAACCTCGGCCCGCGGTCGGAACATGGCAGCGTGTCGGAGATACGTTCCGGATCACTGGCATCTTGCGGCTCCTCGTATGCGAAACAGAACCTTGCATCACCTCTCGCGAAAGTACCCTGGCTCGGATGCATTCTGCTCAGTAGGTGCAGACGTAGAAGTATGAAGGAGCAAGCAGGATTATGAACAATCTAGCGGACAATTTGTGCTTCCCGCAAACTGCGTACTTCTTGAAAACATCAGAAGGCTTTCAAAGGAAAAGAAACTACCCAGCGGTTACAGCCTGGTGGCACGGTGTTTAATGCGCCTATATTCCCTACGACAGGAGTCACAGGAGAGCTCTCTTCGAATCGGAGTCCGGCCATCAGAAGCGTACTGTTGGCTGCCTTTTATTTGTATTTCGAGTCCACCCTCTCGCCATTTATCCTACCCTTCCAAGCGCCTCGCCTCGTTCTTCATTTATTTTCCTGTGAATGGATTGCGTTGAACGAAGCATCGCCTGTTGGAGCCCGCAATTGAACCACATTATCGTTTCCACCAGTTGGAGTCCAAGCTGCAGAAAGCCAACTCAAATGAAAATAAGCTTATCTGAATCAATGGCCTGGTAGCACAAGTGGATAGTGCATCTACGTCAACTTTGAAGCAACTCTAGGTAAAGCTTGCACAGATGACCTCTGTTCGAATCAGAGCTAGGCCGTACAAATAAGGTGTCAAATTTTTCGGTCGCTGCGTTTGGTTTTGTTTCTTGCTTTGCGTTCGACAAAATGGAAGGGGAGTGCAATGTAGCATTTAAACGCAGCCTTCCCAGCTAGAGTTGCCCCAAACTTGGCTGGGTAAGCTCACGCAAAGTTTGATGGCATCAACGGGCCGCTTCCTTCCTTCAACGCCCTCTCACCCCTCCCAACTCTGCGGTAAGGCTACCCTGCTCTTCCCCTGGTGAATTCGCTGTCCGGCGGTGAGTTCCGGTCTCGTAGACAGAAAGCCCGAACAAAGCGAGCACTTGCAAGAAATACTGCCAGCTGGTTTGCAGCTGGTTAAACCTGGGCGACCAGAATCGAACCATAACAACGGATTCGCTTTACCTGGGTACACATCGGCCGCTCCTGACCTTTGTCTGACGGGTCAACAGGCTAATCATGGTCGCGCGTATTTTTGCTCTCCGTTGGGCTTGTCCGACCCTTACTCTCTTGGCTATCTCTTGGCTTCCAAGACCTGCCACATACGTCGCAACCGGGGGCTGTCAAAATGTTGTCGGCTACATCCACACCTCAAGGCCCAGTCCGCGCCGGGGTAAATTCGAGGAACGAGGTATCGCTTTGGGGCCATGAATCCGATTCATTCAACACTAGTGCACTGCTCTTGGCTTCCCTTGGCTGCGCTCCAACAAGTGATTGCTTGGCCCGCGGTTTTCGGCGGTCAACGCTCTACATACGCACTCCAATCACATCCCGGATGACCATACACTTCAATTGCAACGGCAGGGACCGGCAAGAGGGCGGAAGTACCCGCGCCATGAAGTTGAACTCGCCATCACTTGGCAATTTTCTGAAAAAGAAAAGTATCATCTGGTACGAGCCGTGAAATCATTTCCTGCACCCATAAATCTCCGGACCGATGATCATTCCGTCGAGAGGACTGAGGTGTTTGAACTTTGAGCCGCTTCTTCAATCAAATCTAATTCAAACCTTCTCGACGATTCAAGCCCCACATTTAAGCTCTGTTTCTTGTTCAGAAAGCATGACTCTCATCAAGGCCCAGCATCAGAGGAGCTACTTGAGAAGGAATTCAATTCTTTTCGTGATTCAACCGCGCAACCCTCACCGCCACTCGAAATCAAGATGTGGCGGTGTCCGGTCCGCACAGCCGGTTTCTGCTCCAAACCACAACAACGAATTTTCGAAAAGACGGCTTGAGAACTTCGGTCGAAGCACGGGACGACAAGATTGGATTTTATCGGTGGTCGTTGCCAGTGCCAGAACCTCGCCGGTCTCTATTCGGACTCGGGAGTTGCAAGGGAGTCGGGGCTTGTGACTCGGACTTCGGCGACAACAGCTGCAGAGAACTCGAAATCCTGACTGATGGTCCTCTTACCTTGCATAAAGATACCCTCCAAACGGAAATGCACGATGGGTTTGAATCTGAATTCAACGTTCATTGGGTCACTTGGGCGCAGTTCGGGTTCTATGTAATTGAAAGACTCATTCCGGCACCCTTCTTCCTCCACCAACCTGAGCACATGAACGTCACAAGTTTTCGGCCAACTGCCGGAGTCGATCCTATCGAGCTCCTGATATGGTCAAAGCGATATTTTGGGGCCTTCAAGTTTCGTGACTCTCATCCGGGCATGCATTTTCTGGACTCGACTCATTGCCGGAGAAAGGGCTCGGTGCTGCTCCTTCGGACCGATTACGAAGCCAGTTGCAAGCTATTTCGCGGGGCTGTGGAACTCGGTGCTGTCGTGCTAAAGTTGTTTTCCGCCTCAATCAGTTCTACTATGGACTCCCAGCAAACCACCCCCGCCCGACACGATGGGACCTCCCGCGACTTAAGCTTGGCCCCGCGAAACCAGGGGCCACATCTAGTCCATTATACAACATCCGGCCCGTCGTAATTCACAATTTACTCGTCGTCCATCTCGTCCCATGTCGCCGTCCGGCAATACCCCATCAGGCGTTCAGCCCACCGATTTTGTCGTTTTGTCGAAATTCCTGAAGCGTATTCCGCCTACGCACACTTCAAGTACCGAGTATGGCTCTGCTGGCGATTAATGCTAACGAACGAGCACCACATCTTCAATCCATCATACTGGTCGGAGGTGATAAATGGCGATTTGTGGCTCTGGGAAGACGAGAATGAAGCAGAAATCAAAACCTTCGTTGAGGGTCTCTACAACAGTCAAGGTAAGATCAGAAATTCTGGCAACAGCTTATTTATAACTAGATGATTTCCCTGAAATGCCTTCGCGTCATTGGGACAATGCTTGTGAAGCTCTTACCCATACAGCGAACAGTGCTGCGCAAGCATTCACTAAACCACCTCCCATCCAGAGTTCGTTTGTATTCGATTGCGTGGCTCATGAACGCGCGTTTCTCGGAATATTGCGGCGGTAGTCAAGGTCTGCTCCCCATATCCTTCTTAACAGCGATCCTATGTTTATATCCCTCCAGGAATTCGGTCGAGAATCCCTCATTTGGCGCCAACTTTGTCACCCGAATCGTCTTCCCCTCTTCGGTCTATATTATATCGAAAACAGACTGTGCTTCCTGTCTCCGTGGATGGAACACGGGAAGCGGTCTCAGAATGTAGGCCACCGTATTTCACTTGTAATACAGGCCCGCTGTTGGACTACGCAAATGGCTGATACTGCTTGCACTGTAGATTCTCGATGTTGCCCTCTGCCTCCGATACCTTCACGAACAAAATGTAGTACACGGCGACCTGAAGGCGGTGTGTACACGATATCTGAAATCAAGTACTTCACTGAGCAAGGGCCTTAGATCATCATACTTGTAACACCTTCAGGCCGGGCCGGTATATCTGATTTCGGGCTCGCCTCGTTGTGAACGAAATTACGCTGCGACTTAATTCAACCACCACCGAGAGGGGAGGAACGGCACGTTATTATGCTCCCGAACTATTCCAGGAAAACAAGAAACACCTTGGCTCCGACATATATGCCTTCGCTTGTACTTGCTTCGAGGTTCGTTCTCTTCCGTTCCCTTCCCCGTCGGTTTAGCATCAATTTTGTGAAGATATTGCCGGGCGAAGTTCCCTTTCACGATTCGCCAAATGATGCCACTGTGATGTTTAGGATTCTCCAAGGCGGCCACCCAACGCGAGCCCCGTCGTGCTCCGGAACAGCACAGCTTGACTGTCTGTGGGAGCTGCTCCAGCACTGTTGGAATAGTCGATCTGAGATGCGTCCAACCTCCGCTCAAATCGTCGAGCGGCTCCTCGCCCCTTCGGTCGGAGCAACCACCCTCTTGACCACGAGCGACTGGGATGACCAGTTCACGTGTAAATTTCGTCGTTCGTTACAAGGCCGGCCTCTACTTCCATCAGTGAACCAGATTGAACGTATAATTTTTGGCAAAGGTCAGCTCCGATTTATCTAAACCTCTTTAGAACTGGCTTTCTCGCACAGGAGCTGCACAGGGTAGGAAAAATATCAGCACCTTGAGAAATAATTTACAGCCATTTGCAGAACTTAGGGCGCGGGCTGTTTTTTTTTCTTCTCCACTTTTCAATGATAATCATGATTGTGAGCTCAGTTCTTGTCTGTTTGCCTTGTAAATATGCTCATTGTGTTCGCAATGCAAATGCGGAGGGTACCACGGTCCCCTTTTTTCCTGATGCGATCATAATTGCCTTATTGGGAAAATATCGGCCTTTTTGTACAGAACTTGTCGCATACTCTGTGTTATGATCAGATTGACCTATAAATTTGAGACAACACACTTGTGAGTATTACGAAGGGCTAGAGATACCGGTATTTTATATATCACATCTATTTCTCATATACAAGGTATTCAGATATCTCTCACCATGAGAATGCAGAATACCGGTGAAATAAAGTACACATTCAAAATACCGGCATCTCTAGCCCTTCGTAATACTCACAAGTGTGTTGTCTCAAATTTATAGGTCAATCTGACCATAACATAGAGTATGCGACAAATTCTGTACAAAAAGGCCAATATTTTCCCAATAAGGCAATTATGATCGCATCAGGAAAAAAGGGGACCGTGGTACCCTCCGCATTTGCATTGCGAACACAATGAGCATATTTACAAGGCAAACGGACAAGAACTGAGCTCACAATAATGATTATCATTGAAAAGTGGAGAAAAAAAAAAAAACAGCCCGCGCCCTAAGTTCTGCAAATGGCTGTAATGAGGAGCGGCGCAGCGTGTAAAGAATGTTTTCCCGATCGCGAATCGTCAGAATAGACAGGTAGGCCGTAATACGGAAACCGATCCGATGTCGCCATCGCTCGACATTTGTGGTAGGCACTGTTAAGCGGCCGGACGACCGGACCTATTCACCACCTGCTAAGAGTTGAACGTTTCCGCCAAGTTGGGTTTTCATTTGTAGTGTTTTTTAGTTGAATCAACAAGCAATTTGCATGTGCGTAAAATTAAAGGCTAGGTGCGGGCTACAGGATCTGGTTAGAAAAGACTAAGGAAACAGTCATTAACCCAGATCAGTTCAAGGACGCCAATGCTTTGCAACAGGAAAAGTCAACCGTGGGAAAATAGCGTGGATCCAATCAGTTGAACCAAACTCTATCCGCAGGACGTAAAGACGCGGCCGGGTGGTTTCAAATAAATAGGTGCCCTCTCAAGCCGAAAATGAGTGCTTCGTTACTGCAATATATCTGAAGTGATGGAAATCCCAAACAGTGTTCATAACGCCCTAAATTCTCCCTCTTATTTGAACAACGGTCGTTTCTCTAGTCCCACTGCCACCAAACCGCCTAGAACAGCTCGGTGCAGTCGAAACCCTCGGCGACATTGTCGAAATTGAACGCACTCAAGGCGTTGACCGTTCCGTTGTCGAAGTTGAGGAACAACGAACGTCCAGTGCAGTCGGTGTTGCTAGAGGACAGGAAATATTAATAACGCTGCACTGGGAACGCTCTGGACGGAATAAATGCAGGTTTGCCTATAAAGGGTGCAACCGAAACGGGTGTTTCGCACAGCGACACTGCTGATGCCTGCGTCTGTCCCCAGGGGGTGGCATCCTAAGGGGGCGGCTGTGGTTGGGGCGCGCCTCAAGACGAACGGCACCCAATCCGTGCAGTCGACTAAGTTCTCGTCGACGCAGGTGGTGAATATGGTCGGCTGTGGAGGGAGAACGCTGGATGCGGCAGCGAGGGTGGCGCCGAGAAGAGCGAAGAAAGCAAGGGTTTTCGACATCGTTGGGAAGGTTTGAGAATGCAAGCAGGCGTCGGATGACTGATGCAATTAAGACCTACAGAGGCCCTTTTATGCAAGGGAGAAAATTTACATCCCAATGGGATTGAACTGCCAATACGTCTTTTCCGTGGCCCATCTGCATGAGTTCTCCGGCTCCAGCGGCCGCCATGCCGTCCGATGGGGTCGGGTTCAAATTCCAGCTTCCCGTTGATGTTGAACTAGGGTGATAGCAAACCTCGCTGGGAAATGGAGCCGGCCAACTGTAAATGGCTTTCGCTCGGCTGCGGCTGGAATGAGTAGCACCAGTCTTTGCCGCCAACCCAGAGCTCAACAATCAGTCGACTTTTCGACCAGTTGAACCCGACACGCTATCTTCAAGAGATAAATTTATCTTACATAAAGACGCACTTACCCTTCATCCGAGCAGCAAGTCCGGAGGTTTTGATGTCCCTTCTCCCGCTCAGATGGTCAACTACCACAGGCCGACGGGGCCCCGAGTCCGCGCTTCAAACTGAAAGGTCGGGACGCCGGGGGTCTTCAACACATTTCAACACCTCGACGCAATCTTCGGAACTCTGCATGTGAACGAATGTTGAGATTCCATTCTGTGCATGAATTGATAATCTGTCTGGGCGTCCAATTCGGCGGCGTCTTGTCTAACACGACAGCAAACGGGCCTGTGAAGGGAAGATCTGAATGAGGAACACGAACTTAATGAGTGAAATCGCGTGCCGCAACGCCTCCAAGTGCTGATGTGATGTGGAAGTGGAGAAGCCAGGCCAGAAAGTGTGTGCTTCAGGGAGTCTCTACGGCTTCAGTGCTCATGCTGGCGCGTAAGAGGTTAGAGACATTTCAACGTTGTAGAATATTAATCAAGTAAAAGTCGCATCGCCGCGACGGGCTAAATCCTCAGTGACAGCGAAGTCAGCAAGTCTGACATGAGTTTTGCGACACACCAGCTAATATTTTCTAGTTTGGGGTGCGCATCAAACCACGTCGCGGAACTAAATTTCGGATCAGCAGACTCGTGATCGGAACTAACCTCTGCCTGCTTCCACACGGTGTTTGTTTCTGGCTCTGCGCTCTCTTGCTGCCAACGATCTCTTCGCCAATCCGAAGGCATCTTCGTATCTCCGCCCCGTATTGAACGCTCCATGCCGCCCCGTATTGAACGCTCCATGCGAATGAGTCAATGACTGCAAGCCAGATAAAGGAGTGTCAAGCAACTTAGCAGAGGCCTGCAGTGGCTGGTCGTCCAAACTGAAGGATGGGGTGCGTTGTTTTGTTTTGTGGCAGCGGTCTGTCGACGAGATCTCACGTCGGGCCAAGTGAGCTATCCCTGCATGCGACCAACGAATCTGGGTCGCGGTGCTCATCGTTTGACGATATAAGGGTCGTCGACTCGAGGCCGACCCCATCCACGACGCGAAAATCACCCCTTGGCTTCCGCTTCGTCCGGCTCCAACGCTATTGAACACTCTCCAGTTGGCCAGTACGACGGTGCAAAGAACAGCAGTCGTGTCCGATGGGCCGGCTCTCCTGAAAGGCCGAAGAATGCTTATTGAGCGCGTTGTTCGCGGTCTACCTACTTCCGCCCTTGGAATCTGACATATTGGCACTCGCAGTATTCCCATCGACGGCAAAGGCTCGAATATCGACCAAGTACGCACTCCTGAATTGTCGGCCAGTGTCTGGAATACCACAGTGGTGTTCGCGTCGCCGAATTGAAGCGGACCGCCATCTGCTACGCTAAATCTAGATCTCCCCTTTGATATTGATTCAGTCATCCTTCAAATCGTCTTCCAAACTCAGGCTCATTATCCCCCGACGTTTTATCTACACGTCGAGAATATTCAATAGATGAATGACCACAAGGCTGCGCGCTCCAAAACTGTCACCTAAAGGATCCACTGCGCGCCACTCTCAGCTGTTGCTGCTTGGCCTTTGGATTTCCCCGCGAAACGCCTGCCCATCTCCAAGTAGTACCGGCCGCTTGGTGCGGTCGGGTCTCGAATCCCTGTCCTCTGCGTATCCCCGCCAATATCATTGCCTTGCCCCTGTGCTCGGTCGGGGCCCTCGATTTCTGCGTAGCGCTCACAAACTGGCAGCCGCCCCGCATTCCACATGACTGCCTCCGATGCCCTGATGCAGTCGAGCGCTACGAGCGACCTCAAACGCTGGCTTGGGATCTTCCCTCTTCGTGATCCATGCACGCTCGACCTCCCGCCAGGCCCGCAGCAGCGTCGCCTTCAAGTCCGATGCAGGCGTTGGAACGCGAGTCATTGCGGCCGAATCTATGTCCCTCTTAGTTCTTTGACCTCCTCGGCGTACGCCGCTTGTTTTCCGCGGAGTAGCTGAGCTCCTTCACCTTTCCCGTCCTTGGCTTTCTGGTGAGCATAATTTGACGCTGTCTTGACTCTTCAATTTACGATCTCCACTGCAGTACCTTTCGCGTCGGCACGATGTGGGGAGAACGAGGCGCCGATGCTGCCCTACCAATCGATACCTCAAGCAGCACCGCGCGCGAAGGGGGGCGGCATCTTTCGCTGAATAACGCACGCCTGCTGTGCGCGCGCCACGATAGATCCAGCTCTAGCCGTTCCTCTTAGTACCGACGGCCTCCTCGACCTGCACTCCGGTCGAGTAGATTCTACACCATGCATGCTCATGTATCGGTCGAAGGACGGTGCCGGCTTAGATATGCGATGTCGGTGTGGAGAGGCATGGCGGCCGTCAAACGGGGGAGTCGGGCGTCAAGTGGGGGATCAGGCGTCAAGTGGGGAATAACACAAAACTCCGGCATCCTCTGCGCGCGCCAGGATAGATACAGCTCCGAGCCATGGACTTAAGGCCGGCACGCACTCATCCGCCTCTGAGTCTTCGCCATCCTCGAAGGTCAACGAAATAGATCAAGACTCTGTGGGCGATGCTCTAGCACCACGCTTTCCCTCCTTCTCCTCGACCTCCACTCTGGTCAAGTATATTGCATCGCTCGCCGGGGAGCGCAGCCCCGCACTTTTACGGCACCCACCGACGCCCGAGCGCTCAAGGATATGTACATGTCTGGCACCAGTTCGTCGCTCCGCGGGATACTCTCGCCCTCAGCGAGCCGCGCCTGTGTTTCCCCCGTCCCAAATGTCGTCGTATCACGGCGAGGGATCTTACTGGCAGCGGCACACTTCGACGCGACGACCAACGCGACGTGTGCGTCGTCTCCTTTCTTGGCCTTCCCGGTAACTGAGCCCTTTCTTTACTGCAGACCCTTCCGCCATGGAATCTGCTACCCATCGTCGGTGGCGCTGGATTACTGGATAAACCCAGCGGCAAAACTAGCGTGCTTCTCGACTGCTTGTCTCTCCACCTCCCACTCCTTGGCTCTGGTCTGTCAAGCGAAATCGCGCTGCTCGCCGAATAGCGTAGCTCCCTCATTTGCTCCGGCGCTGCACCCGCCGAGGCTAAAGGATATGATTCTTTCCGACCCTCCGGCGGGTTGGTCCGCGCCCCGAATCCGCTCGGAGGCTACGCCGCGAGTCGCCCGCGACGGAAGAAATGCATAGATGCTCCTGCCACATCAGTGCATTCCACGCGGCGCGACGCTCATGCGCCCGACTAGCGCATTCTCCACACCACCGTCTAATTCCACGCACATGTGTACTTCGGCTCTTCGACCTCGCTTTGGCCATAGGTAGCGACGTATCGTCACCCCGACCGTGACATCCATGAGCTGCCTCCCATTATGCACCCGCCCTCTCCCGAGGCTATTACAAGCTGCTTCGATCAATATCCCAATACCACCCTCGCTAGGCGGCCTCGAGAGACGTAGACTCGTCTGCTCTCTTCGTTCTCTTCCTCGCACAATACCCACATCCGCGAGTTACATCGATGGCGTTCTTACTGGCCGCCGTACCTTCTGCGTCAATTTATAACCAGCGGCCGGATCTACTTGCGCTGATATCCTTCCACCTTCCTGGTGGCGAGGTGCCCGTCCTCCAGCCCTCTCCCTACCTCCCGACGAACCTCAGACGTCTGTCCACCTGAGTCCAGTGCGTGGCATACCACGAACATCTTCCCAAAGCCGTAAACCTCGCGGTATGAGAATTCGAGGCAATGCCAGCGGTGGTTTTGCAGCCAGAGCTGCTGCCCCCATGGTGCTGAATCAACTCCAGCGTCTGCAGCGGCCTCTTCAGTGCGCGAGGATGGCCGGAAGTCCCGGCCCCGCACCTGCAAAAGCGATTTTTCCAGGCGCCGCGAAGCAGAGCAGTTATTGTCCTCCCGGAGAGCGTCATTATGCTTCAACGTCCCCGATTTCCATGCTTTGCGGAAAGGGACAGATGTCTGGGGTGGACATCTTGCGAGGGTGCAATACACTTGGGTTCCAGCATGCCTATGTACAGTAAAGCTGAGTAGCTCGGTACTACCTCACCGTCGTTTTGCAAGATTCACCAGTACACATGTCCATATATTCCTGCCGTCCCATATATGTCCCGTATGCGTCTTGTAGTAGTTTTTTATACGTAGCACGAGTGAATTTTGTGAAGAAGCTATCGAGGAACTCGTGCTGCGGATCTGAGCTTCGTTTCGAGCCTACCCACTAACTTCCATTTCAGGTATACCGCGAAAATTGAGCTACAAGCAAGCTGAGGCGCTGCTCGACGGCGGCTTGCCTCACTGAATAATCATTTTAAATTCCCATCGAACGAGACAGTTAAGATCGACATTCGGAAGCATCTGTTGTGGGGGCACGAAGTCGGCAGATATCGATAAACTGCGTCTATGCTGATCTCTCCGCCGTCCGAAAGCCTCCGCAGGATGGGAGCCGCATGCGAAGCGCCCAGGAACTTGACAGTGAGATCCTCGTTATGCAATTTTCCTGACCTGAGTAACGCTCTCTAGTGTTGGATAGTCTCTATCGGGAGTAGCCTTCAGCCGCCTCCTCAACTTGATATTTGCCCTCTAGTCATCTTCAGATAGGTTTGCTGTAGGGCACAAATAATTACCGCGCAGACGGCATTTATGCTTCCTTCCAGCAAGTTCACTTCGCTGCAAATCACTGTACACCAGCTTGGATAGGCTCAAATAACCATCACAAATGAAAGCCACTGAGTTCATGCTTCGTTTCAGTAAATTTCGTCCTTCAAGGAGTTCAAGGAGTCCGACCTCTTGAAGAACAAGTATCGTCTCAGGCTGCAGTTGACAATTGTGCTGCGCTGTGGGTCCTAAACTTCATTATATGGTCACTTTGCCGCGGCTCATTGACACAGCAACTCACTTGTGCATCACTAGCGGCACCTGAAGGGGCACAGAATCCGTGTTTGCCGCGAGAATTTATTCGCACCGTAAACGTTGCCCCTGTGCACAGCACATTTAGTTTTTGCTCAAGGATAATTGACCTTTGAAAGGATGCATTTTACAAGTCCCGATTAGCTGACTGAGTGTAGAAAATCAAGCGATAGAACGACGAAAAACGCGGAAGAGGCGCGTTGGACGCGATCACGTGCTCTTCCACGAAAAAACGCGTCTCTGGCTTTGGCAAATTATGAATTGCGACTCCTCTTCGCCCTGTGGTCCCGTAATGGATCGAAAATCGTGATTGTCGCAATATGCCCTTTATCGCTTTCCGGTTTCCTCCTCGGCTGCTGCCAGTCAAAAGGTTCGAACGGATTCTGCCTATATTTCTATGTCCTTCTCAAGCACGAGTCAAAGGTTGTGGATGGCCCGAGCGTGCACTGCCTTCCGTGACTCGAGTGGAGTATTGATTTGTTTGTTTGTTTTTGCGTTTGTTTTTGCCAGCCACCTCTTCGTCCGCAACCACCACCATCTCCTTCGTACGTCGCCGCTGCTCGTTCGTCGCTCACAATCTGTCTATAGCACGATCCAACTGGTGAAAGCTGGCGCTTCATTCCAAATCTTCCTCAACCGTCAATGCATGCCGAGGCTAGGAACGGGAGTGCCGGCGACGAGTCGGTAGATTGCGAGGTACTGGGCTACCTGGTGCTCTTTCATAGAAAACTAGGGGCTTCGAAAAACTCCGTTCGATGCCCTCGTGCGCCGTGCATCGTCAACACCTCCCTAGGCTGAGCAACATGTCTGGTGGCCCTCGCACCGTTCTGAGCCAAGAAGCCGCGAAGTCCAGGGGATAATATGCGGCGGTTTAGCCAAAGTGCAGGATAAGACGCGTTCCAGGCTTGCATCCACCGCCACTCCGCCATTTGTTGCGCTCGGTGGGATCTTTCGTACGCCGCACTTGTTGTTTCCGATCTCACTCTCTTCTGACTGCTCGACGCCCTTCAAGCGTCCAAACCCCTCAGCGCTAGCGAGCTCGCAGAGACAGAACGGGAGGGCCCGCGACGGACGCCCAGCTCGTGATATTTACTTTCCCGGGAACCTTTTATAGTGCCCTGGGGGAGGAGGTTCATGATCCTCTGAGTGTACGGGCGCAGCATCTTCAAGGAGTACTCCCTAGGCTGAGCGACTTTGGTTGCAGAGACGCCGTCGACAGCCTCTGTCAGTAGTCGCGCGGCGCTGAGCACAGGTTGGAATAGCCGCGGCCGCACCTCGGAGAAAGTGTCCTGTATCTTGTTGTTTCTGCCCAGTCATGCTCGAGAGTCGACGGTTCGCGTCGATTTCTCATAATTTTTCAATCGTCCTCAGCTTCGCGCTGAATTCGTGTCCTCGTATTGTTTTGTACTGCAAATTATAGATTCATTTTACTGCCCAGTGATACTCCAACAGATGCGAACGAGTTTAGTATGACTGAGTGTCCAAGACCTCGGCCGCAGAAGACGATAAAAAAGGAGGGAGACTGACTACTACTACATCCTCCGCCTTCCGAGGTGCAGCTTGAAGTGTTCCATGGGACATGAGCGAGCTGCATCGATCCGGAGCGACATCGCACGATCACGATCTTCTTCCCCTCGAACCGACGTGAACCGGGGGCAATGGCCTCTAAATACCATTCCCGGGCCCAGCTCGAGTCCGCCGCAAGGCGCAAATCGTAAGGTGGCAACAAGACAAATGGAGCCAATAAGCTAAAACGGAGGAAGTAAGGTAGTTTTCTTGTAATCCGGAGACACGTCAAATAAATTTGCGCAAGAGCAGTAGGTAGCGCCTCGTCCGGAGCTGCTCGACGCCGAAATAGTGGTCGAAGGGGTCGCGGCGAAGATGACTGAGACGGTACGTTCGCGCGGAGCAGTGAAGCTGGGTCGGAGGGCGGAAGTCTAACCGGAAGGTAGATGGACAGAATCTTGACGAAGTCGTCTCCCTTGCTGGAGTCGGCCCCACCGAGATATTTAGACCTGTAATAGATTAAAGGAAGAGATCTGAGGGGGGAGGAGGAGTTTCCATACCTCGTTTTACGCCGCCCTCAGTCGATTGAAATGTATTCTCTGTGAACCGCATCTGGTTGCCCTGTACTTCGGATGCTAGTGGCCTCTATAGCGCCCCTGCCGCCAACCTTCCTTCGGAGAAGAAGACGACTATGTGGCGCACTGACAATTGATAAGTTAGGGAAATGACGAAGCACTGGGGAGCGTCTAGATCGTGGTGGGCAAATGATCCCACTGGCAGGTTTCGTGGGTGTGCAAGGCCATGAATCGAGCGGTAACTTGAAGTGATGTAGGGGACGAGACTGGGTTGTACGTTGGCTCTACACCATGGAGCATGCTTTGTGCACAGAGATTCGGGCTTGGTACGAGGCTCCGATGCACCTCGATCCCATCCGTTCGATCTTCTGCGGTTTGTTGTCTGAGGCAGCGAACACCATTGCGGCTGGAGGTAGAAGGGACAGTCTTTGGGAGCCGCCGGCGTTTTTTGGTAACCAGGGAGCTGCGTCCATGAACTTCTGAACGAGATGTTACACCCCGAAGGAAGTGAGTGGCCGGCGCGCTTTCGATCTGAGAGGTGGCAGACGAAATCGAGAAAGAGGAAAGAAGGCAAAAAGACGGGCAGACTGTCTTGAGGAGGAGGAGTGGTCAAGGCTTCCCCGTCGGCTGAATCTTGAAGGGGCAATTCACATGGCCATTTGCAATACCAAGGCCCTCCGGGCAATCCTGATACCGTCCGGGGAAGAAATTTATTAGCGCCCTCTGGGCGAGCCTACAGAGCCTGGAAAAACATAAATTGGTGCTCGACGACCACCGTGACGACACTTTAATAGCTGTTCCTACATGGTGACCTTTCAGCGCCATGGGCCCTCGACACGACCATTTACTTTCACAGACGCAGAGCTGATAGGAGTTTTGATAAATGAATTCAACATCAATTGATGGCCGGTACAGCCGCAGTGGAAAAAGTAGCTTTCAATTACGGGTTTCAGACCTGATCCCTAGTCGGTATCAGGAATTTGCAATTGATGGATTCGGAACTCGGAGAACCTCCATGCTATTTTCGTTCTTTGTTCTTCGTCTCCCCCATCGACAACCACCTGAGCGCCCTCCCCGACATCGTATGGTCACCATCCTCTTCGCCGCGAACCGCGAACCGGGTGGCAATGATCTCCAAGCAGTACGTCGGAGCTCGAGTCCGCCGCAAGGCGCAAGCTCCAAGGTGGCAAGACAGACAGACGACGACGCTCAAGACGGAGGGATTACGCTAAATTTCTAGCTTTTAATCTGGCGACACGTCAGCAAGTAAATTCGCGCAAAGAGGAGGAGGTAAAAACAATTAAAAACAATTAACTAACTTCTAGCACTCTGCGATCCTCGTCTGGCGCCTTTCGTGGACCGTCTATTGCACGGTGGGTCCCTCATCGCCCTCTAATATATCTGGCGTCGCTGCTGGCCGGTTTGGAGTGGTGCACCTGCTTCGGAGGGTGGGCTCGAATGCGGCGCAACTGGATTTGAGTGGTGCCTCTGATCGATCTGATCCTTGATTCGGAAGCGCGCAAGAGACGAAGCACAGCGCCGCGTATCGACATTCGTGTCCGCCGCCAAGCATATTTACGCGCCGTGACGCCCTATTCTTTGAAGGTATGTGCGTGCTTGCTCTTGCTCGCCTCTTGGGATGCCGCAACCCAAACCCGGTAAGACGTCTTCCCTTTCGACGTCCCTCAGTCGGCCGCGACTTCACGACAAGCCGGTGTCGGAACATCATGCACCAATTACTGCACCGACGGAGCAGGATGTATTGAGTCGCCAATCGGGTTGAGACGGCGGAGGGGGCACATGTACGTTGGAGGCTGAGTTTCCGCCGGCGTGAGAATGAGTGGTGTCGCCTTGGATTACGCCGTTGGATGCTCTTGCTCTGTTCTCCGGATCCACGACAGCCCGAGGCAAAACGTGCTCCCTCTAGTAAGCGCTGGGCTTGAGTTTGCTCGCTTGCGCCTGAACCGAATTCCTGTACGGCCATGCAAATATAGGGTCAGCGGCGCGCCTGACTGGACAATCTGGTGTATAATCTGGGATGGATTTCTTCAAGCAGTGGTCTGCGCACGAACTCTCAGAAAATTTGCTTGTGAGTGAAGCGTGAGCGGACTCATTGGCTGGATTTTCCAAGAGCCCCGCAGCATATTCGAAGTGGTCCATTTTCACTGTAGGAAGACTTTCGCGCGCGACCTCGTCAAAGCACATCTGTAACTTCCAAGAACATCGGTAAACAAATCCGCAATACGAGAAACAAAAACTGACGGTACGACTCGACTAAAATTCCGGCCGATCGGAATAAGTCTCGCAAGGCCAACGATGGAACCTCTTGAAAGAAATACTTGAGGAGAATTAGGGCCTCTCAGTAAGAGTAAGAAGTCAAATCTGTCGGCTCAAAACGTACTCACTGGCAAAAACCATCAAAAACACCGTGATGTTAAAAGGTACTCTTCATCATCTCAGTGGTGAAATTCAAGCCAAGGCAAGGAGACTCACCTGGATAAAAACACCGCGCTCCAATCCGCGATCCGGGTCTTCACACCAGTATCGAGGCTCTCGAGCAGCGTAAACAGAGAGGCTTTGGCTAAAATAACTTGAATACGAACTCGCCACAATGGAATTCGGCTGGCAGGAGCAGTCTAATATCACAACCATAACGAGGTGGGCTGAAAAAAATCTTGCGCGCTTTCACTTTGACGGGGTTGTTTGACTCAGCGCAAAGTTGGTAGAAACATGACTTGCACGGCATTTGATGGTAGGTTATTTCGAGAGTACGGCTCTAGTGTAAATGGTGCATGGACGTGAGCGGAGCGAGTTGGTTGCAAGTTAGAACTTGGAAGAATTTGAAGGAGGAATGATCGCAATCATTACGGCAGGGTCCGGCCCGGGCTACTTTTCTCTCTCGCTTTCATTTGAGTCCAGTGAATCGCACAAGGCCGTCGACGTTTCGAGCCCGGAGGGTTTTAAGTAACCAGAATATAGGCACCAAAGCACCTGAAGCCCCAGTCAGGGGCCTGACGAGCTTTCTTTCCTTCGCTTCCGACATCCTGCGGTCTTCAGTTGGTCTTCAGATTGCTCGTCTTTGCGTTCGCACACCCTGGCTGCTGTATCTTATTATGTCCTCCAAGGGCTGAAGGACGTCTTCAACGGAATACAAAAGTCTCAGGATATACCAGTGAATCACGCGCAGCAAGTCTCTTTGTGTCAGCACGCCTCAAAAAAACGACAATGGGGCGCATTGGGCGCGGGGTACGTTCTTTCTTGATAGTGTTCTCATATTCGTGCTTATATCCTTAAAGCCCTTGATTCGATATCTTGGAATATTTGATGACATGCAGGTGCATTGCGCGACATACAGGGTGGACATCACAAGAAGGGGAAGAGACGGAGGACTGCGAGGTATTTTCTGAAGGGAGGGATGTTGTGAGTGAATCTCTTCTCGTCGTGCCTACCCTTATACTGATCACTTCTGGCAGACAGGAGCGCGTAGTGTCTTCCTCTTGCGTGTGCAGCACGGCTGCATCTCAAGCCTGGAGGAAGGAGCGAGAGGCAACGCTCGAAACTGAGCCATTTCCCCCTTCGTCCATGTACTTGTCTCTCGCAGCAAGCAGGCAAAATGACGCTCACCGACCTCTCATAGACGCAGGCTCGGAAGCGAAGAGATAAAAGGTACGCACATTACTGCCCGCGGTGTCCCTCTAACCCTACATTTGGTTTCAGGTTGTTGCGTATCTTCACGGCTCTGTTCTCCGCGCTTCGAAGAACCTGAGAGCTACTTTGGTGGTATGTCAATAAAGTCGCACTCGAGCCCGTCCACTGACATTGCTTCAGCATGACATAGAGTCTTCGAAGAGCCTTGTCAGTGACGAATAACTCAAAAGAGTCAGGCTGATGGGAGGACGGATGAAGGAGGGGGAGAGGGGGTTTCAGACTTATCTATGGGAATCGATCATCCAATTCCAATTCGTCATGCCCTCCTCAAGTTGCCGCAGAGAGAGACGTGCGGCGCTTCAACGAGGTCAAAGACGAGGGCAACCGGGCTTCATCTGATCCTCTTGATTACCTCTTTCATCTCGTTTCCATGAATCTTTTTGTTCTGCATTCTTTCTCCGCACATCTGTTTCCTCTCTGAGCGCCTGAATATAATTGCTTGGCGCATAGACACTGCTTGTAGGCTTTGGCGAGGCATGAACGGCTCGATTGAAATATTGGCGTGATGGATTCTCGCAATGAACCGATACTTCAGCACATCACAGAACAGGTTATATTGTACGCGCGTAGGGAATCTTTTGCCGGACATAGATGGATGGATATGTGGGTGACAAAGAAATGCCAGATAAATAATAGCGAGGTGGGAATCTCGTACGCGTCGGACAATAAATAGGTACAGATATGTGGGAGACAAGAAATGACAGATAAATAGGGCGATGTGGGGATAGATAAATAGAGATGTGGATATATGCGATGTGTGGGATAGAGCAAAATTTACGCGGAGAAGGTGAACAACGTTGACGAAACCTAGGCTCGAATGAGCACAGCGGAAGACAGAGAGACTTCGCGGCCCTTACCGGGTCACTGGACGAAGGTTTCGCGGCGGGTGCCGGCCGACGATTCTCTTGGCCTCGCCGGGCGAGCTGGGCAGCTGAGGATCATGAGGCTACAATTAGGCGGGAGAAATGACACGACGCATACCTTTCCGGTGATTGACTTCGTGCCGCCGATTCACAATAGTCTTGACGGTCGGCCGTTTCGCCCTCAGGACCTTCTCCACGCATATTCTCTTGTTGGGTGTCGACGGGGGGCTGCGAGTCAAGTCAGCTGAACAGAATCTACGGAAGGGGAGAAACAACACCGTACTGTAGCAGGATGTCGATGAGAGGTATGAAGACCGACTCGGTGAATTTGAGGGAGGCCGCGGCCCCAAGCAATTGCCCGAATGCCTCGACGACAATCTCTATTGCATTGGCCGCCTTCTTGGTGAAGTTTGCGGGGTTACCCTCCTTCACGCGGAATGCAGACAGCAAGTACTTGAATGTAGCATTTGAGTGTAGGTCTTGCAGATGTCGCTGGGCAAAGGTATTAGCTGAAGAGAACCAAAAGGAGACAATACACACATACAGCGTGGGTTTTAAGAGGCGTGTCCGGAAAGTGTTTGATTTGGGTACGTGCGAGATCGACCTCGAGTCGGGCGTCGCCTTTGGTTTCCAGGCAGTGAAGCCATTCGGGGTCGTTATTGTCTAGCAAGAAACGCCGGAGCCTGGGACATTCGGGGAATTGGGGCTCGTATTCCGCACTGTGAATGTAGTCGTTCAATCGATTTTGGGGGAGGACGCTGGGGGTGGCGGACGCAGAGGACATGGCGAGGATTGGGTTATGAAGCAGTGATTTCTGTACTCAAGCAAGGAAGGGAGGCGTTTGGTGCGCTGGCGGGATGGAAAAGAGATGCGACTAAAAAGGAAACCGTGCGCGACGATCGAAAAGGGGCTCGTTGTACATTTTTAGCGGCAAGAAAACTCTTTGAGCTGGACATTGCGATTAACATAGGCTTGATCCGTCTGTAAGTATTATTGCAACTTTGGCTTGAGTTCTTCAGTGAATTCACTTGGATTTTGGTCTTTGGCGTCACTTCTTGGTCAATTCCATTTTTCGATTTGGGATTTGAGAGAACTTGCGAGAGCCATTGAATCTTGTTGACGCACAGGGTTTATAGCCAGAACGGGAGGGGAGCATCGACGAAGAAATTGGAGTGGGTGCCACTTTGTTCTTGTCAAGTTTGGACGCCGATGGCAAACATGTCAGCCGCACTTTCCGGCTTTCTTCTCACCACCATGCGTATCAACGTCCATCCTCGTACGTGCCAGTCATCCGAACATCGCTGACCTTTATATGTCCTCAGCCCTTCCCTAGTGACTGCTCGACGCCCTTCAAGCCTCCAAACCCCTCAGCGCTAGCGAGCTCGCAGAGACAGAACGGGAGGGCCCGCGACGGACGCCCAGCTCGTGATATTTACTTTCCCGGGAACCTTTTATAGAGCCCTGGGGGAGGAGGTTCATGATCCTCTGAGTGTACGGGCGCAGCATCTTCAAGGAGTACTCCCCAGGCTGAGCGACTTCGGTTGCAGAGACGCCGTCGACAGCCTCTGTCAGTAGTCGCGCGGCGCTGAGCAAAGGTTGGAATAGCCGCGGCCGCATCTCGATCCTCCACAACTTCGACACCGACACCGACACCGACTTGGACCTCGACGGGCAGGATTAGCGGGCGAGGGAGCAGCCCGGTGGGCGACGAGGAGGTCCATGTTGTGGTTTCTGCCCAGAGTTCATGCTCGAGAGTCGATGGTTCGCCGCGACTTCTCTCAAATTTTTCAATCGTCCTCAGCTTCGCGCTGCGTGTCCTCGTATTTTTTTGTACTGCAAATTATATATTCATTTTACTGTTCAGCGATACTTCTACAGGACAACAGGAAACAGATTCGAACGAGTTTAGTATGCGCCCTACGGAGCTGCATGTGTCCAACTCTGGCCGGTGCACCGGAACCAAATGGTGTGCATATGTAGTTTTGGCCAAATTTTATTGTTGTTTCGTTGCATCTCTTAGACTCACGATCTCGGCCAGGAGAGTTTTCCCAGTTACCACTAGTTCAACGTTCAAGGTTCGACGTTCAAATTAACGTTCAAACGTTGAGTGTTGTACAATTGTACGCCAAGCACAGCCACCAAATACTTCAAGCTCTCCACCCATCCACGATGTCAATTCTCCAGGAATGCAATTGGAAAGACCTCTTCGACGTCTCGTCGGCTACTCTTCCCGCCGCCGCCGTCACTAGAATGGCTTCAATGTCCCTCAAAGATCTCGATAGGGCTGCGTATATTGGAGTGTTCGAGTGGCGTGAACTCGCATACGACGTCCTCGTCGCTGCTGTGGGTGCGGTACCCAGCCGTATTCTAACCGTACGTCAGCTTCCACTGTCGATTTCTCTGGTACCATCATCTCAGTCCTCTTTCAGCATTTCAAAGAATACATTTGCGATCACGCCGCCCATCTGGATTCTGTCGCGGACAGCTTCGAGTTCCCCCCGGACGTCCGCGTCAATCGCACTGGCAAACGGGTGCTGGGTATTGCTTTGAACGTGACCGTTACGGAGTGTGGCCGGATGGCAGGGGAAGAATGGCTCCAGCTCTTGCTCTCTCCCGTTATCGAACTCATACGACAATACAACGAACCACGCTTGGCCGCCCTCGCGAAGCCCCGAGGCGCCGGCAATGAGCCCGTATCCGCGACGCTGTCCCAGACTCGAGCAGTTCTTCGAGCAATCTGTGATATCGCAGATCCTGTACGTTTACTGTCTTGGATGTGTATGTCTCGTTTATGCTTTCAAGGTGACCAAGGAGAGCTCGGGCTCTGGACAAGCTAAGGCTAGCGCCATCGGGAGTGCGTAAACGACTTGATAGTTTCGATTTCCACTGACCGCAACCCTCAGACTCCATTATCACCTCGCAGTCCACGGCCGTTGCAGGGCCGTCCCATACTCCATCCACCAACATCGTCGCCGGGTCGTCGGGGCTTCCGTCCACCAGCGGCCGTCAAATTGCTGCCCGGCCCCGCCGCTTGCTGCCACTGATGCATCGCATCGGACCACACACGTCCGAAAACAGTCCTCCCGTGTCCGCCCTCCCCACCGAAACCACATTGGGTCGTTCCTTGTTGGAGAGAATAGATCGGTAACCACTAGAAAATAATTGTATTTTGAAGCGCAGGACGTACATATTGGACTGTAGAATGCTTTGTACTGTGTAATGAATCTTCCCAACCTGTGGGCCGGGTTCAAACAGAATTTCCATATACTGCTCAGGAGAAATCATACTCGAGTCCAATCTGCATTGCGATACTATCTGTTACTCAACATTACCATGAATCTGCGGCTTCGCCTGCTCGACGACGGTGGATGTATGATCTGAGTAGAAGGGTCAGTGGTATTTCAAGGAACCAATTGTGCTGCCGAACCTTTGACAACGCGGGGCGGGAGGGTAGCTTCCTCGGCTGCACCAGCTTGCTCCTCCCAAGACCCTCCTCCTGCCAAGCCTCTGGCGGCACCTTCCAACCCGCCTTGCACCATCCCACAAACAGCCGCCCATACGATGCTGCGGAGTTTGGAGGCAACATTCGCCTCAAACCGCGTGAACACCGAACGGTCGAGGGCGTCGGAATCAGCCGGCTGGACACCGCGATGAAGGCGCGCAACAATCCAAGATGCGAGACATGAAAGGATGAACATTATGAGGCCACCGACCCAAGGCAACGACCATGGGATCAGGCCATTTCGGACTAGAGAAAAGTGAGTGGGAAGTAAAGAACCAAGTATGCAGGAACATACCCAGCGACGACGTAGCTATTAGTGTCAGACCAGCAACGTCAAGGATGTGCTCGTGGACGAGTGAGTACCGGACAGAAGCGTATGCGAGACTCCAAAGGGACCCCAGGGTGGCAGTAACGTCGGTAGTAACGTCAGTAGTGGCGGATAGTACAAGGGTCAGTCGGAGGTATACAAGAGGGAGTCCCAGAGCACAGATCGTTTTGAAAGGTATGACTAGTACTGGCTCGGTGATGAATGATGAAATTCATCTACAGTAAGTATTTGGAGAAAGGAAAAGAAGAAAAGAAGGAAAGAGATAATAAGGAAAGACGTATCTGGTCATCACTCAAAGCGCCCCGTTGCTCGCACGAACTCCGCCAGCGGCTTTAGTAGCTTGGGATGTGAGAGGATTGGCGAGAGGTGGAGGGAGCCGTAAAATCCCACCTCCCGGCACGCATCGTGTAGTGGTTGGCGTAGATGTTCCCATCGCGGACACGCCAGCAGGTAGTGCGCCCTTGATTCGGACGCCGCTCCACATGCCTCGCAGCGGGGGGACATCACGAAGCCCGCTTTATGTCGATACGAGTTGAGGTGGGTCGGACCAGTGCGAAGTTGGGAGATGGTAGATGAGTCCTTGCGCGAGAGGGAAGAAGATGAGTAGAGCGGGCTGGGAATAAGCGACGGCGGAGAACGGTCGATAGCACGCAGCGGTCCACCCGTCTTTGACCGTCTCCAGCGTTCTTCCCACTCCCCCAGGACTTGCAGGTGGATGAGACGGCGTACGGTGGTGAGCGAGATAAAGAGGTCGGGGTCTGGTTCCATCTCTGTTGCACTCTTTGCCGCCTCATCCGCCATCTCATTCCCCGCCGTGCCGATGTGCGCCGGGGTCCACAGATTGACAACAGAGAGGTGCGGTACCGCCTTCAGCGCCTCACGCACCACTCCGTCATACCGAATCGCCCTGTACTGCCCAGAGCGCGGGGTAGTAGATGTGATACCGCGCAGCGCTGCTTGGGAGTCCGCCACGCACAGCACATGGCTATTCCCGCTCCCAATCGCCCTCTCCAGCGCACAACACAGTCCCTCCATCTCCCCCTCGCACACCTGCCCGTTCCCCAACGGCACCACCAACCGCTCCCGTTCCTCTCCCCCCTGCACCCGCACCGCCGCTCCGCCCGCCCGCCCCTCCATCAGCGATCCGTCTGTATACCACGTCGCCTCCGCCACCCTCTCGTCCTGCAGTGCTATCCCCAGCACCCTTATCGCATCCTCTTTGGTCGATATAATCGTGGTTATTGGTAGGGGCGTGCTCCACGGTGGCGCATAGACCGGGAGGATCGGTTCCATCCCGAGGGTCACGTCGAAGCCATCGCCGTTCTCGTTCTCGCCTACTGCTCGCGGGACAAACCGAGTACGGACGCGTTGACCTCTCGCCGGGACGGAAATCGGCCATCGCACTCCCGGGATTCGCTCGACCATGTGCAAGATTGAGTTCAGCTTTGGGTTCTTCGGCGCAGTGGTGATTGCTTGAGTCAAAAGAGGGCGAATGCGATGGGTAGGCGGAAGAGTGAGGTAGTATGTGAGTGTGTTGAGCGCGTCGCGCTCAATGCGGAGTTGCACCGGGAGGATGGCCGCTTCTTTCTCCAGAGCAGCCAGCGAGGCCGTACGGAAAGCTCCTGTAATGCACTGCGCCGCCGATTTGTTGACCTTGTCAAGAGGCCGAACAGAAAGCCGAGGTTGACCACAGAATCTTCGCGTACGCAGCGTGAGCATGTTGAGTCAGTTTATTCATTTGTTATTCACTGTTCAATAGATGAGCAGCCTCGCCGCTTTTTAGCCGCCCGAAACTTTCGCTGATTTTTTCTGGAAAATGCATTACAGAACTGCAAATCCTTTCACCGCGCTCGAGGTCGCTTGGGATCAGCGCCGCTGGCCGGGCGAACACCTCCACTTGCGAAAACACTGCCTCCAATCCTCATACCACTGCTTCTGGAGTATATTTCTCCTCGTGGGATATGACGACGTACAATCTCGTCCCTGTCGTGTCAATATGCAGCGGTTCGGAGAGGACGGTAGAGTGTGCGCTCGACGCCAGGAAGGTGGAAGGACATCGGCGCAAGCAGATCTGACCGCAGGGTGTAAACCGCCGGAGGATGGGTAAGAATGCGATCAATGCGACCCGCGGACATGGGTGTGAGCGAGGAAGAGAGCGAGGGGAGCATACGAGTCTCCGTTTTCGAGGTCGACTAGCACGGGCGGTATTGGGATATGACCTGAAGCAGCTTGGATGTTGATGCGTGGAGGGTGAGTAGGGATTAGAAGGATGTGGGAGTCGCGGACGTCGCGCCAAAGTATGTATGCCGCTGCCAGTAAGATCTGTTTTCCTCTCCATGGTCCGACCGAATTTGGGGCGGGGGAAGCATAGGCGCGGCTCGAGGGCGAGGGTGACGTGCGGAGCGACTGCACGGGATGCCAGACCCTCGCCGACGGATGCTCCCGATAATAATATTCGGAGCGTCGAGTTGATGGTTCGGATTGGCGCGCGCAGAGGATGCGGAAGCTGGGCGCTATCGAGAAGACACCTTCGCACTTGACACCCGCTATCCCTCTCCACAATTCGTCGTATATCCAAGCCAATGCTATCGCTCGACTGATATATGTAGGGCGAACTAGGCGCCGATGTTATCCAGCCAATTGACACCACAAGCAGCGTCGCGCGGGTCCTGAGGCGGACGTCGTAAATTAAAAAGTCGATACATCGTCGGAGTAGGCTCACCAAAAGAGATACGATACGTGAAGGAGCGCAGCTACTCCTGGAGTCGTGGTAAAACAAAGCACGTACGCCAAGCAGGTACCAGAGGTACAAGGGATAAAGATTTGACGACGGCTGCGTCGGACTTGGAGGTGACGCCGCTGCGGCCCTGGTGGCATTTACGACCAACATTGAGAGCGTCGCTCGTAGGGCTCGACGCGGCTGTATCTGTGCATCGGAGGTAGTAATGCAAGTGCGCCCAGGAATCTCGTATTTGAGTGTTTTTTGAAGCGCCAAGGGCATTTATCGATTGGATCGAATAATCTCGACGCGTATGTAGATGAAACGTGGTGGAAGGTCGGGGGGATAATGAATTCGAGCCTGGAGGACGACCGAAGGCGGATGTCGAAGAACGGGAATTTTAGCGCGGTGGATGGTACTATTCAGGAGTGAGATATTCCGTCGATAGTCGAGCCGCGATGGAATCCTGCGAGCGCTAATATCAGATTCCATTGAAGAGAGATAAATAGCCCAGAATAGCCCAGAATAATGCACTCAATTCTTCAGGCCTTCAGCCGACGAACACGCAAGTTTCAAATCGACAGAACCGGCCGTTGCAAGCGGCTCCTCTTCTTTGCATAAATCCTTGCCAACTACCGAGTATTCAAAAGTTTTTAGATTGTTCAGGATTAATTCGGGAGCCGTATCGTGTCGTGGATGAGGATCGGTGTCGAATCGGAGACCCTTCGATGGCCAGGCGATGAGCAGCGACCTTGGCGGAGTCAGTCACCGCCGTCTTGGTCGGCGGGGCTGCCAAAGAGGAGCGGGGCATCACCGCCAACGCCGCCTGTGGCGAGCTGGAAGCTTATGCGCGCGAGGATGGGGTCGAGCGCGGTGCCGACGGGTGGTGAAGTCCCAGGCGATGCAGCATGCCGTTGGCGTAGAACTTGAAGATGGAGGCAGGTCGCGCATGCCCTCGGCTTGACGCCGAGCGGGGGACGTCGTAAAACTGGGTGACGATGTGGTGGCTTGGGCGAGGCCGTTGAAGCTAAATGTCGTGTGCATGTCGGGGCAGAAGTCGCCAAGACTGTCAATGCTGAGCTCCTCGCGCGCGCAGACTCGGAGGAGCAGGTGGTTCTCGCTGGACGACGACGCGAGGACCAGAAGAAGGTTTGCTGGGGTGGCTCCGACGCGAGAACGAGAGCTGCAGCCGCGCCGCGCCGAGGTACTCGAGTCGGCCGAGAGCCGCGCCATAATCGAGGAGGTTGAGGACGATCTGAATGCCGCGCGGCACAAGCTCGCTACGGTGCTGATCGAGCTGCAGAAGAAGGGACGAGCTGCAGCAGAAGGGGACGAGTTGCAGCAGAAGGGGACGAGGTGAGGAAGAACACTGAGATTGAGGAGGAGGAGGAGGAGGAGGAGGAGGAGGGCGGGCTCGTTTGGTGATAATGGAAGCTTTCGAAGATGCGTGAATGAGGCATTAGGGCAGCATTGGGTCGTCGCCCGGGCCATGACATGCAAAGACTATAGTAAAACTCAGCCCAACGCAAGGCAATTTCTGTAGCCCACGTACCATAAAATCACAATATGCTGGGACTTTCTGGGCCAATCAGCGCCTCGTTGATGCAAGGAGTTTGGGGGCCCATATATGCGGATGCCATTTGGATATGAAGTTCGCGGTTGTGACCGTACTTCCCGATTGCCATCTTTCCAAGATCAAAATCTCCAGTCAATTAACGGCGGTCGGGTGACTCCAAAGGCTCCTCTAGTATGCAGCTCTAGGCTCTAAAGGTCTTTGCAAATCCTTGGAAGGAAGGGTTCAGTGCGCTCATAACATACACAATCGGTCAACTCCCTATATCCTCGCAGTCGTACCCACAGCGTGGTCAAGGGCATTCAATTCCTGAAGGTTCTCCGCATCGACTAGCATCTCCGTGTTCGAAGCTGTTTTGGTGCAGCAAGGCATCTATAAACATGGTGATCCCTGCCACTATACCGGACACGACGAGAGAGGTCATGTTACGTGCAGAAACGGATACAACTGTATACATAGGCATCGAAGTCGTCCGGGAACGAGATGAGCTGGTTGTCGAGGACGGACATATTCAGTGAGGATTTGCACGAGGAAGATTATGCACCGATGAAATTGCACACCTGTTTCCCGGTTCCTCTAGCTTTCCAGCCCTCGAGGAACGTCGTGAATTGAACAGGAAGCAATGACTCCATATAGTTATCTGGGGGTTAATTTGGTCGTCTATTGAGGCTTCTTAACATCGTCGACAATAAGGCAGATGCGCCGGCGCAGCGCCATATAGGTGTCGGGAGGGCGAATTTGCTGAATGGCGATAATTTCTCGTGACAAAGCGCGCAGCGCCAGGACACGCGAGGTTAACGCGAATTCATTGAGCGGTGGAGGAGAGGAGCTTGGCTTAGAATTGATTTTGACTGAACAAGTAAGGTACGAGCAACATCGATGAAAGTCTAATATTTGGGCAGTTTTCAGAAAAATGAAAGGAGAAATCATAATCAAGTACGATATCGCTCAGCACCACAATCAATTTGCGCCCTTCGCCTGCTTGCCTGTGCTATAAGTACGATCTAAGTGGAAAAGTTAGTGGCATTTCAAGGAACTAATGGTGCTGCCAAACCTTTGAAGTCGCAAGAAGGGAGGGTAGCTTCCTCGGCTGCACCGGCTTGCTCCCAAGACCCTCCTCCTGCCCTGACTTTCATGACACCTTTCACCCCGCCTCGCACCATCCCCAAGACAGTCGACCAGACGACGCTGCGGAGTCTGGAAGCAACGTTCGCCTCAAACCGGGTGAACACGGAACGGTCAGGGGTATCGGAATCTGCAGGCTGGACGCTGCGACGAAGGCCCTCCACGATCCAAGATGCGAGACATGAAAGGATGCACATTATAAGGCCACCGGCCCAAGGCGACCACGGGATCAGGTCATGCCGGACTAAGAAGAAAGTGAGTGGAAAGTGAAGGAACTAACTTAGGGACACACCCAACAGCGAGCTAGCGACGAATGTGAGACCACCAACGTCAATGATGTGCTCGTCGACGAGTGAACAGCGGATAGAAGCGTATGCGAGACCCAGGGCGAGTGTGACGGATGCGAAGGCGACACCGATTTCGATAGCTCCCTTCCAAAGAGGTCCCGGGGTGGCAGTAAGGGAGGCAGTGATAGATAGTACGATGGGCAGCCCCGCGTATACAAGAAGGAATCCCAGAGCACAGAAAGCGTTCCCCAAGGCTTTGAAGGACATGGCTGTTTTGTAGCTGTTTGGTCGACAAAGGTTCCGTGTCACGCGTGACGTTTGTCATCTGACCAACGGCGTGCCGGGCCGTGACACGTACCCTACCGTCCTCAGTTTCTTTGATCGGTCAAGGGGGGTCAAAGATAAGAGATTACCATATGGGGTAGAGGGGGGGAGGGATCGAGGCTCGGCCGGAAAAAAAAATTGTATGTGATTTTATTTTTGCTCAGGGAGGTCTGCTGGGGAGTTTAGCATCCACGGAGGACCTCAAACATGCTTTTAGAGACTAAATACACTATTGCGGGCCCCTCACTCACCCCATTGGCAAGGTGGGGTCACCGCGGTTCATCTTGAACCAAGTTTCAACCAAACAACCCGTGTAAATGTCAAGAGCGAGGACATCAATGGTCTAGTGAGAGCTTACTCTCACATATAGGGCTGTTATTCTGCTATCAAATCACTGCTAAGGCCACTCCCTACTGCCAAAATCTCGTAGCTCGATATTCCACCGCCTCGGATGTCCTTCTCTAAAAGGCAATTTGATGGTATCATATTACATAGGGGAGGGGGAGGGGGTTACAGCCGTTTGCATAATTCCGTGAAAACCAGTTTTTTTTTCTTGCCCGGCCCAGGATCCGGAACAACCAAAGTAGCCTGCTTTGCACAGGGACCGACAAGTTGAGTCGTCGGCAATATCAGGCCACACCTTTGAATGTCGGCCCATACTGATCCAAAAGGACTCTGGCACCGAGAGGCCCTTCGGCTTCACCGGCATGAACACGTGAGCGTGAAAAAAAAAATCGTGTTTTCACGAACTTATGCAAACGGCTGTGAGGCCAAAATGCCTGAAAAAAAAAAGTTGTAGGTGATATCCTTTTTTCTTATCTTTGACTCCCCTTGCGATCGGTGCCACGGCGGCGGTCCGCTGATTGTCGCGGTGAACGTCCATAGGCTTGTCGGGAAGTACAGCCTCGTCCGACACCTCAACGCTTCCGAGTCCTTGGTCAGCACGAATAAAATTCCTCTACCGCGACAAGACCACTTCAACAAGACACCGACAGACACCGACCTTGACACCGACCCGGACGGAATATACCGCAGTCGTCGGCACCGGCATTCAAGTCAACGAGCCGACAACCTGAAGATTCAGCGCCTACTCCAGTTGCACGCTAATGGCTCGATTTCTCTCGCTCCCGCCTCGGCGATGTCCACCAAATTGACCTCCAGAAATCTAGTGTGAGGTTATACAAGAAGTTATGTACAGTGGTGGTTGTGAAAATGTGTGTGTACATAGGGTTTGGTTAATCCCGGCCCTTGCTTGCTTCCTTCAACTTGAACAGAATACTTACAGTAGCTCTCATTCAACGACGCATCAACCACCTGCTGCGCCAGGCAAGTACGAGGGAGGTGCTTCAAGTAACTCGCAGTGTGGTATTCAATTGAATGAATTAACTTGAATTAACCCAACACCAACGCGCGACTCGAGTTTTGCGTGGCCATTCAGACAACAAATTGAAGGTATGTATGGTGAACGACTGGGTATCAAGAACATGAGCAGTGTCGCGTCAAAGTCCGAGTCGGCGGGCATAATCTGTTGACGTCGAAAAGTCTGCTAGAATGAAAGCGAAGCCAACATTATCAACCCGCACACAAAGAAAGCTCGCATCAACTCAACTCACCTCTCGCATGCGTTCAAATGGACACCCGCAGGTACAGTACTACCCATCTCGAACTCTCAAACAAACTCGCGTATCTACACCCTCTGAACAAGCCGAATGAGCCTCACAGGATACCGACGAACCACCAACCCCGTGGGCGCGCACCCAATTAAACCCCACCCGCCCGCCGGGTTTGGGTCGAAGCCGCAGCCGCAGCTGGACTCGGAACCAATTGCGCATAACGGGGGGGGGGGGGAGATGGGTTGAGGGTCTAAGTACGTACATTTCGTGGGTGGTGCTTGAGCTGAGGCGCATATTGAGATGGGTTGGTGCAAGCAATCGAGTGGGTGGGTTAGCGACTCGGTGAGCCTGAGGGAATGGGTTTGCGGGGGACAACACATGGGCGTGAGTGAAGGTTTAATTTGGAAGGATTGGATCGGAATATTAATTTGGGATGAAGCTGAGTTGGTTCCGAGGAATGACGAGGTTGAACATACTAGTCCCCGTACTATGTATCTATCCATCAATTTCCACAGCATTCAAATTCGGCGTCAAACTGGGATATATTGAATCCCTTCTCAACAAGCCGTGCTTCAACTCGGGATCCGCTCCATTCCGTTTCCCTGCCCGCCTACATTCTATCCGGCGCTTTCGTTCCCCCTGGTTTAAAAGTTCCTCGACAACAACAACCCTCCGCCGGTTTCCTCCTCATATCGTCAACCGACTGTCTAGCTTGGTTGGACCAAGAACATAACTGAATACTCGTCCTGGCCTCAACACTCACTCTATCTAGGTACCGCATGTCCCACAATTCCCCCATCGTTTAATTCGAGCCTTTGCCTCCCTCAGAATCCAACCCACCATTGCTTCCCGCTTCCCTTTGGCCCCGCTCTTTGAATGCTCGATTCACCTTCCGGCGTCTGGAACCCCGAGAGCAGTAGGAGGCGACCATATCCACAGGGTGATGCAGCGCTATAGCAATTCAAATGTGGGATAACGCGGGATTGTTGAAGATTTGGAGCCTCGCTTATGAATCGTGGACAATAGACGTGGAATTTGGATTTTCGGCGCTGGTTCAACTCATGCTTAATTCAAAGGAGAACCTGAAGAAAGGTGTTTAGCCTGCAAGGTTGGCCCGAAGGCACTCGACAGGTCAGACTGGACGAAAAGATCGAACACCACTTTGAAATAAAATAAAATAAAATAAAAAACCCAGCGAGTCACTGCGAGTAACCCACTAGTGTCTACCGCACATACTGGCAACTGGGAGGCTTATAACCGCCGTCCTGGTTCAGTGGTTCTCGCACCGCCGAACAGATCACTTCGATGCCGAAGTGGTCGAGGGTTCGGATCCCTGGGGGCACTTGGTTAAAGCGGCGATGCTAGCGCCTCTACCTTGAACTCTGAGTTCATAACGGGGGATCAAAACCGCGAGTGGATACGTCACAGTGTCTGGTCCACTTTTTTTTTCCGTTCAAGGTTCCAAGTCAACCGTGCGAAAGTAGCGTTTGATCATGCTTCAATTGGTGAATGCGAGCAGACTGACGAGGCCCCTTCTCTCGGACGATTTTGACGCTGACGGAAACTTAATTAACCCAACTAGCCCGATAGATACTAGGGGTCCAAGGACCCGCGAATAACCAGCCCCGAAGCTTGCAAAGTGGAGCTTTAAAAATTCTCACATCCGCCAATGTTGCCCAATCGATTGAGTTGCCTTTCCTGCGTGAGCGATAGGTCTGAATGTGAGATTCCCGCACTGGCTCAAGTTAGGCCAACGAATGAATATTTAATTTCCCGGCACAATACCCTTACATGGATAATTTAGCAATGAATGAGCAATGAGTGAAGTCTTCGAGGTGAAGAACGTAGTTAGTCAGTTGTTCGGAAAGAGTGGAGTGCCACGGAGGCTTGTTTCGGTGATTAAAGCTCGCTAGCGCCGAGAGCATTGTACGCGGGGCAGAGATTGTCCCAGGCAGCTGTGATGCGGTTCAGCAGCCGGCTCCGCGATAAAGAAGAAACACACACCTGAGTGAGAGATCTGGGTGTCCCGATCAGCGGCGTCTTCTGCAAACACGACAGCAAACCAGAGTCAGGCTTGACATATGAACATGATTGAAATTGCCTACGTCTCCAGGTGCCAGTCAACGTGGTAGTGGAGGAACCAAGCTAGAAAGGTTGTGAGGATGCAACTACGATGATGATTGAACGAGCATCGCTCACGTCCGGCGTTATCCGTGGTGAATCTGACCGTTACATTGTCGCCGGCAACTCCGATGTTCCTGCTGACGCGAAAGCCGACCACCAGACTCCATTTTATTCACCGAAGTCAGGGACTTCAAAACGGTGTAGAATCTAAAAACGTACCATCCCGGCGGGCCTAAAAACCCATAAGTAAGTCATAGGATCGCATACACAAACGGAAGGAAGCAACGTACAGGGTTGGCATAGTTGTAAACCGTGCTGCCGGCGCTGCGGACGACGACGCTGGTCCCCTGGGTGCTGGTCTGGTCGGCAAAGGCAGTGCCGCCGCCGGATCCGTGGGTAATGTTTCGTACACGGTAAAGCAAAACGATAATATTAATTACAGCGAAGAACGCCGGACTTGATGCCTCCGATGAAACCAGTGGGCCCCGTGCTAGGGTTGGCGTGGATCTCTGACAGTAGGTGAGCGAGCCGGTAAGGAAACAAGGACAGATTCGCCCACAGTAATTCCCGACAGGCTGGTTGGCGGTCAAAATGCAGGAGTAACGCTGTTCAACAGAGATTTGGATCAAGCCAAAAAAAAAAAAAAATCATACAGGGCAACCTCTTGGACCGGTCAAAAATATTTAACTCCCCAAGAGGCGTCTGATCTGCTAAGCGAACCCACTATCCTAACACCTGCCGGTCGGGAACCTCGACAGTTGTATATGCCGCGAGACAGCAAGTTACAAGGTCGTAAGAGAGGCCGGAGTGTGGGCAATGAATATAGCGGGCGTAGCAAGCAAGTTGAAGCAACTGAAGCAAAGGATGTTTCCAATCAAGTTGGTTGCGGTTTGCTTCCCGGGATACATGTCACTATGGCCGCCTTGATGGCGTTTCGACTGTTTCGGATACTTTAGCGAGACGGTCCACGGATCTCGACCTACCTGCATCGGAAACAGAACCGACAACACTTCCCCTTGTCACTGTGATAGTTGGCGCCGCCGACCTTCGACCGCCGGTTCTTAGCTATCTTCGTCGTGAGCTACACCGACTAGCAGCAGAGGTGAAAGAGCTAAAACCTCGCAGTCATTTCTTGCCAGCTCAACACACGGTGGCGATGGCAAAGGCGGCCCAGAGGACTATACGTCTTCTTTGTTGCGAGCACAAAAAGTCTGTCGCAAAATCGCCAGCGCTAATGATTATTCGTGGCTCGAAAGACGTACGTGTTAACGCGGATGGTAGCGCTTACCAGTGGTGAGTTTCCCCCCTTTCTCTCTCTCCATGGCCTATCTCAATGTCACGGGTATCTGCTTGTGGTCTCGGAACACCACTGGCACGGCGGCCCCTGTCAGCTGAGTATGACGCCGCAAGCACTGGGTCGAGATGTGTGTTATACGTGCTGATCGTGACTCAGGCCCGAGTATGCGCTGTCAAGCGCAAGAACTCTCGAACATCATTTTATTTTGTGTGAACCTTGCTTTGAACAGACCACAGAGGACGCGGGCAGGACTGGAAGCGACGATAATACAAGTTCTTTACGTGAGATTGAAGACTGTGGCCGCCGGATTTCCTGCTTTTCCCGCTTGCAGTTCGTATGAGACCCGAAGAAAAACTTAGGTAGTCTTCTGAAATCCAAACTTATTCCTCGACAGCTGATAATTTATACTCGAAGCAGGTCGTTCGAACGTGCGATCGTCCGGCATTCCAGTAAAGAAGAAAAAGGTAAAGGCCCGTGCTCCGACGGGAGAATTGGAACGAGATGAAAACCAACGATCCCAAATCCATTTTCTACCCCGTCTCGAACGAGTCATAACTGGATGAAGAGATAGAATGATTGGATCGAAATCTCGATCTGATGTCGCCTTTTTTTTCCAGTCTCATCACTTCGTGGTACATTTTTTTTTCAAGGTTACCATTCAATGCAGTTGCTTGTTACTTAAAACGCGCTGCCTCTCCAAAAGAAAAAATCCCTTCCAAAGCTGAACAACCGGTCGTGCATAGCCCTTGTCGAATCCTCAGGCCTCAGTATAGTTATTCTCCACCATCGAATGACAGGAATCAACCCGTCCACGACGAATCCCGTGCACCGACAATGTGTTCGCTGCTCTGCCACAGGCGCGCGCCCTTGACTATACCGCATTCCCTGCGTACTTGTGGTTGGACACGATAGCCACCCATCACATAAAATCGACCTTGGGCACAATTCCAAAGTCTCCAGGTGTGCGGGGTACGTTGTCTCTCATCGTCTCCTACTTTCTCTCAAAGAAGATGTCTTGACAGTATATTCTGGTGGATACTGCGGATTGAAGATCTGAACGACGGTCCCCAAAGGTTGCACTTGATAGCCCGAAATCCGAAATCGTTTCTGTGTCCCACCAGAGCGAGCGTGGTTTCCTGCCTCCATTCGCTATTCGGCATTGAATCCATCTCAAGCACGCGCCTCGACCGGCAAAGGCCCAAGCACATCGTGCCAGGAGAAGCAGCGCGCAGATGTGGCGCGTACACATTGCCCTATCCTCTACGGCTGGATGAATATCTTTCGCCTTTCAAGTTGACGCACCTTTTCCTTCGGATAAAGTCTTTCAAAGTAGATTTTGCCAGAAGTTAATGCGACGCCTCCAGTGGGGTGTTGTATCTTAGTTTGTTTCGTTTGAGTTGTCGCTCGCGGGAGGAGGATGCGCAGATTCAAGGCGTAAGTGGGCTTCTCTATTTATCAATCTGAAGTTGCGTACTAATAATTGGTCTGCAGGTCACAGGACGCCCACGTCGTACTCTTCAAGTGCAAGACAGATCCATCTTTCGAGACCGTGAGGATTCTTTTCACTTCAACTTCCCGTACCGCACCGTAGCGTGTTCAGCCTCACCTCTGCTGCCCTCTCTTTCGACCTGTGGTCCACGTTCAATTCTCTCCCTCCGTGCGTTGCCCGTCCGTTTGCGCTCATTTACTGTTTATACTACTGATTCCCACCACAGAAATCCTCCTCACGCATGTTTGGAGTGGTGCTATTCTGGGTGAGTTTCTCGCAAATTTACCTTCTGTTTTCCTTTCTCCTTCGACATATCAACCTCCATTCTACACTTCATCTTTTGACACCTTCCTCGTTAGCTCACACCTCTCTGCATTAGCAGGAAGACGGAAATACAAGACATGAGAATGGCTGGACGAGGGCCTTCTACATCCGCCACTGCGCTCGCATCACGCTGTGAGGTTCCTGAAGCAACGAAACGACATTTGCCCCGGAGCTTGTCATGACGAAGCTCCAGCCTCTCGATTTGTTCAGCCTTCTGAGCGTTACGGTGCGAACAGTGACAAGCAATCACCCTCTGAGCACTGGGCATACACAACGCGAGCACTGAACGCTCCAATGCTCCAATGGATTGCCGGCGATGCTGAGTTGAAGGAGGCCCTTACACTCTCCTCGGACATCTCCGGGGCGCAGACGGGCCCAACATCGTGTCCCTGCTGTGGGTTCTCGGGGCCTTGGTTTCACTTTTCGCCGAGGGTGGGGAGACGGAAGGAAGAACAAAGCGGGGAACGAAAGATTGTGCTCCGCATCGGGGTTTGCAAACGCGTGGACGTGGGTTTCATATTCCGCTGAATTCGTGGGCTCGGACGATTTGGCGCTCTTGTGCGAACGTCCTTCCTCCATTTCCTTCTGTTTTTTACTGTCCCGGATGTTTGCACACTGCATATGTTCAGCCGGCGTGTCTTTGTTTGCGTTCAACACGGCAGCTTCATTTGAATTTCTCGCCCTCTGTGTTCGTGACGCACGGGGAAGTCGTGGTTTCAATCCTGCACAATTAGAGCCAGTTCCACCCCGCAGATTAGTCGGTACATCTTCACACATTATATCCATAGAGAGAATTAGAAAATCATTTGACGCGAGTTTTACAGCTGAATCGATTAATTCGATAGTGACTAAAGGTATAGAATCAAATGCCTAAACTGCATCTGTAGTACATCTCAGTGAACAGTTGGAAAGTCTAGTGGAACAGGCATACCTCAGGCTAAAACTGCCGACTCCTGCCCCGCCGCCGAGTCCTGCCCCGCCGTCGAGTCCTGCCCCGCCGTCGAGTCCTGCCCCGCGGCCCCCGCCGCCGACTCCTGCCCCGCCGCCGAGTCCTGCCCCGCCGCCGAGTCCTGCCCCGCCGCCGAGTCCTGCCCCGCCGCCGAGTCCTGCCCCGCCGCCGACTCCTGCCCCGCCGATTCCATTCCGGCACTCCGTAGAGCCCCCTGGAAGGTCGCCATGGCCACCTCACACACTGCGCGCATTGCCACGTTGCGGAGTTTATGGGCAATATCCAATTCAAAGCGATGGCGGAGGGAATGCGGGTCGTCCGCCGTGCCGCGTTTGACGCATTGCAATTGAATCTCCTCGGCGACCCACGAGGCGACAACGGACAGCAGGAGGACGGTGGACGCGGTGGAGAGTGGGTTAGAGAGCTTTATTGATATGATGCCGTGTCTAACTAGAAGAAAAAGTGAGTGGGCGGCGAGGAAAAGAATACAGAGTGGATATACCCAACATCGCGGTCCCTGTAAGCACCAGACCCGCGACGTCGATGATACCATCCCAAACCAACTTCAAACGAAGCGACGTATACATCCCACCAAGAATAACAATCGTAACCCCTCCTACGAGCGCGAACTCTTCAGCATTACCCTTCCCGTCGAAAAAAGAATCGGAATCGGAATCGGCGGGGTTTTTGAAGGTGCGGGTGGTGGAAAGGAGGACACCTAACATCAAGTATGCAGTCATTACGAGCATAGTGGAGGCAGCTTCGAGGAACTTCATGATTCGTATAGCGCAGTGGCGGTTTGTGCCGAAAATGTCCCCATCAATTTGCACGTGCCGTGCACAAAACGTGATTACTTGTCATTACCGACAGTCTTTCCAGTTCAACTTCGACGCTCGGCGCCCGGCGCTAGCTCTCTGATCAATGCAAACTGGGTATATATAAAGAAAAAAAAAGTGGACATCTTGATTTCCCTCACCTCGGCCCAACCTCCATATAAGCTCATTAGTTTCTTGGATCCTGTCGGCCCGAGCATTTGCAAATCCAAGTCTTGAATGGTCCAATGAAAGCTCACAAAAGTCTACCGTACCACGAAAGACACGGAACTGAGGGAAGGACCAGATTGGAAAAATAAAACATCTCCGAGATGCCCGAAACCCTGGGAAATTCATCGAAATCGAGAGTGCGTCTGGAGCGTCGTCGTTCATGGTGGTAAAAGTGAGACTCAGACAGGATAAGAGCTCCAACTCACCCAGTCGAGATGCAAAACATCTTACAGCCGTTTGCATAATTCCGTGAAAACACTTTTTTTTTCTTGCTCGGGCCGGTGTTCCGGAGGGCGAAAAGTCGTTGTTCCTTCCACCGGGCAACAAGTTGACTTGTCGGCAAGGCTGGGCTACAACCTCAAAGGTCTGCCCATACGAACCCGAGAGTGCCTTTGGTCGGAAAGCCTTTCGGCATCATCGGCACGAGCACGTGGACCCGAAAAAAAATTGTGTTTTCACGCACTTATGCAAACGGCTGTAAAATGCCTGATTTCTACCGGATTCGAACCCACGACCACTGCATTTGCTTAAATTTCAACCTGGTTGAACCTTCAACAGAGCGAGGAACGAGCTGACATGTTTTTTTTTTTTTTGGAGTGTTTGGAATAATGATTTATCTCCGTCTGCAGAAGCATTCAGAGTCATCCGCTTGTGTTGCTGGTTTTGGGCCAGTCATGCCGGTGAGTTCGTCCAGGAGGAAATGCTGTTATGCACATTTTGTTTACCAGTGTGGGACTCTGGCCTGCGAGTTTATCCTATACCATTTATTGGCCACATACCCACTAAAACCCCCTCTGTAAGTGTCCAGTCGTCCGGCAGCGAGTCTTCATCCATGAGCAGCCCACTCCAAGTGTTTAGCACTAATTGCTTTTTCAGTGCAAGTGGGCCAAATTTGACTTTGTCAGTCAGGATACAGTCACGTTTCAAAGCTGAGTTTACCAATTTTAGCCATCGGTTGAACGAGCTCACATGTTGAAGCGTCTGTCTAGGAGAGACTAGGTTGAACCAGTTGCGCTTCATACCCCGGCCGCAGAATCCACAAGGAGAACACCAAAATTGAGGGCCTGGTTCAAGGACTCGCATTCCATGGATGTTCTCGGCAGCTATGTAGGCCTTGAACCGCACACCTCGTTCTGGGACCAGTCAGTGAATCTTCCTCGACACTGTAAATCTCTCAACGGCGCGCCCGGTAAAACCGCCACATACAGATATGATCATGCACTTTCTGTGGCTCGTTGTCCAAAGAAACCCTCGAGCGATGCCCAACCAAGTGTCAATGTGTTTGGTCTCAAACTATTGACACAACAATTTCACCGTGGGTCCCTCTCTGATCCACATAACAACTATATTCGTCATTGGGACCAGGGACTTGGGGAGGTTGAGGGACAGGCCTTGCCACAGGAGATATCTACTACAGTCGAGTCACTGCTCTTTATAATGCGACGGTGCCACCCTCTGTCAGCACTCTTGCTCATTCGTTTCTGCTTGTCCCCGGCCACGTTGCAATACTATGGCACATGAGTTCCGTTGAGGGTGGTGAAGCTCAGGATGCACGGACAACAACTACAATCAGTGCCTTACAACGTCGAAGCCTGCGTTCCTACAAGTTGCTTCAGGGATTCAATCCCAATCCCGCCATATGGCAAGTATGACTCTTGCTACTGCCTGCCTATCTAGGGAGCTTGCCATGCACTAGCCCTGACCCTTCTGGCATCGAGTTTTGTCGCATTAATTAGTCCGACGGCCGGAAAGATGCTGCATCCCAAACAATTTGCACAGCCCAAGACTGTGTTAATTGACTTGAGGGATAGCCCTCGTCCGCCGTGGTTGGATTCGCCGGCAGCGGCAGCAGCCCAGCATGGGGCGCGAAGCTCAGGTACTCGTGGATGCACATATACACGGGACACATCAGGGTGGCAAAGTCGTCGCGCACCAGGCCGGCAGGGGTGAGTGAAAGAGGGGAGGGTTTCAGCTGAAGTCTACAAGCTGTCATATCAAAACATAGGCGAGTATCTCCTCCAGGCCTTCAGGACCCACCTTCATAGGTCTTTCACTTAAATTACAAAAAGAAAAACAAAGATTGCATTCCGAAATAGAAAAATACAGTCGTAAACGGCGAAGCAAAACATCATCACATAACGAAACACCGGGCCGTTCGGTACATCGCAGGCCTCAGATTGGCTCAAGATTTGGGAGGTGAGCATCCTCCTTGAGAAACCTCGGCCTGCAAAAGGAACTAGGTAAAGCCATAATATTGCGCCCACACAGCGTGATTTATTTGAGAGCATCATTTGAACCATTTTCAGCGTTTCAGTCGAAAAATTCAAGATGCTCACAGAAGTGCCTCATACCACCCAGAGCGTGCTTGGGGGTTGTTTCTCAGTCCTTTGGTGCCTAATATAAATTCAATGGCCCTTTGTGCTGCCACAAACCGGTAAATTGAACTGTTGTGCAGTGTTTCGCTATGTTGTTAATGAGCCAAATTTGGCCTCCCAGAGAAACTCGCTCCGTTCTCCACGAGTTTGGGACGAAATCCTCTGATTCTCTGAACTACAGTGTAGCGCATATGCCAAGGAGTCGATGTATGACAATAGCTGTGGCAATCTGCACCATATTGTGCCCACAATCTGCCGGGCACACAAACCGTTTTGCTTCGCCGTTTGCGACTGTACCCCAAATCAATGATGTGATCAATTGCTTCTTCTGTCCTTCCACTATGTTGGTCGAGGTCTAATTCGTAGAAGCTTGCTACAGCACAGCTACAATCAACCACAACACCTTTGATTCAAAAGTATAGGCCCGCCTAAGCTGGCTGTTACACCCGGCCGGGCTTGGGCTTCATTGGGCCTGGCCTGGCGGGCCTCGGGCTTGAAGCCAGGCCCCGAGCATCACTAAGTGTGCAAAACCACAAGGCCTTCCGCCCTCCTGGGCCAGAAAGTACTGGCAGTCTGCCTGGACACATCCACAGTTGTTTCTGCAGGATTAAAATATCCAATGAATCCACAGCGGCTGCCCGCAGCTCCTCTGGGCATTTCAATGATTTTTTGTGTAAGTTCCTGGAAAGAAGGGAAATCGGTTACATACACAACTTACCAATGGGATTGCACCGTCCCTATCCTTGCGGTTGTACTCACGGCTTGTTCAAGATCAGGGCTGTTTAAATCCTGAACCCTGAAGGTTCTCCACGTCAATGAGCGTCAATGTAACTAGCAAGGAACGAGCAAAGTCGTTACAGTGTCTGTTTTGGAGAGACTATCCAACATGTTGGTCCAGGTCCAATTGCTCATTTACCCACCCAGTACTGCGATGGTCTCCGTGGTGCATTCATGATTTATGCCCTGTTGATAAGCCATCTATTGAAACACACAGCAATTGTGTCGTTTTATCAATTGGTAGGGTGGGGCAGAAGATCACGTAAAATTCCCTTACAAGACTCAAGAACTCAAGAGCACAAATAAAAAATGCTGAATCGATCAGCGGACCCATAGTTCACTAAGAACAAATCACAGAAGGGAAGGCAGAGCAGAATGCGGAATGCGGAATGGATAACCAAACGGTAGACTAGTTTGCGGGGTCGGCCCAGGCGGGTCGGCCCAGGCGGACCGAGGGCAGCGGAGGACAGGCCTGGGACAAAGGAGTTGCAGAAAGCGTATGGGAAAAATATTGAAGGACTGACAACCACACTCTTGTTGCGGGAACACATGGAGATCTGCAGAATGAGGCTGGGCAATTGGAATAAGGGACTGCGCATGCAGAATAGGAAACAAGTACGCGCACGAGCGTCGGGCAGGAATTAGTATAAAGAGTACTGGAAAATTATTTTATTGCCTGCCACGCTCATACCTAAATTTGCTCCTCCCCAGTACATCAGGGTGGAGACTTAAAAATATAAATACATTCCGCCACAGGTTACACCGCTCAATAGTGGGACAAACCAAGGTCAACTAGGACCAGGGGCATCAAGAATACTAGTCCACACAGTCCTCCCGCTCGATAACTCGAGGCAGAAGGGAATTTTGTCACTCCAGAGTTGAAAGCGTGTGGTAGTAGAATACGCAGCACATCACTAAATGGCCAGCAGCCCAACCTAGCTGTGTGCAACTGTTAAATTTGGGATTCGATCACATATCCTTGCATGGAATACCTCCCTATCGTTGCGGAATGGTTACTCCACACGACTATAACCACTTCCCACCTATGAATTCACACCATTTCACCTCAAACCAACTTGTGGAATCAACTCCACAATAAATAGGTGTCCACAGTGGAGAAAGAAAGCGGGTTACGAAGGACATCACTATAACCTGTCCACGCTGTGTTATACAGTTCTGAAGACACCTGCCATCCGCATTATACAAGACGGGTGGAAAAAGTATAATCCATATACCTCTTGCATCCCGGCGCAGATTAGCCTTCGCATTGCGGAGCAACACCTTCGCACAAGTGTAGAAAGCTATCTGACTGCGGCTTGTTCAAAAGGCCAGCCCCCGACAAAGAAATAAATCTTCGAGGAACCTGGTGAACGTTGGCGGCCTTAACTATTGACTCCCCTGTCTGTTGCCGTATTATGTTTCCATTCTTCCTTACTAATTTCCTAGTCTCCGGATTATGTGTGATAATGTTCTTCTGTAATAGCTCCGCAACCTGCTTACATTCAAAAACTCTGCAGTGCCGCTTCGGTCCATCACCATGACCTTGTAGTAAATTGGCGCATACTCTGGATCATCCAACCTCATAGTGTTTAGTTTGCGAATCATGCCGGCTATCTCCTCTTCATTCCCTTGGTACTTGTTCCTTTCTCTCTCGTCTGGGCTTTTCTTGCTAAGTGGCCACTTTTTCTTCTTCTCTTACTTCTTCTTCTTTGCACGCAGCTTCCTCTTTTGCTGGTACTCTTTGCAGTCCGATTTGTCATCCGAACTGCTGGAACTCTCATTGTCCCACTCGTCTCCTGAATCTCCTTCATCCATATCTTCTCCCAACTCGCCTACACTAATCATCAGCGTCTCGTATTTATTCCTTCGGAAATACCATTCAGCTGTGTGATTCCACTCCTTGATGGTGTACTGATCTTCTTCTCTTCAGAAGGGATTGGTCTGCAATATGCAATTCTCCAAAATTTGCCACAACCCTCAATGAATGCCGATTTGGAAGAGCATGAAATGATCCTCCATGCTCAAATGCCCGTGTGTCAACGGTCCTTCCATGATTGAGTTGTATCGAACAAAGTACTTCCACCGCTGAGTCAGGTTGTAACATCCCTTGTTTCTCATCTTCATGGCATAGTCTTTAATATCAGCAGGCTTGTACTTCTGCAGAGTGCGCTCCGCATCGTAATGCTTCAGAATTTCTTGCCATAACTTTGGCCACTTCGTCTTCAAGAATGCTTCCATGACCTTGATCGTGTTCTGGACGTTGATAGAGCAGTAGGTGAGGACTAAGGTACATTTTTCTCAACCCTCCGTGACGCAGCACTTATTCAACACTGTGAGCTATCACTTTGTGATGCACTCCGAACACAGCCAAACAGAAGGAAAAACATACTTTCACAATTGCGACTCTGTATCCAGGAAAAAGGACAATTACCACACCTCTGAATGAAAAAGACTCACACCATTCCACAAGGCCAGACCCCGAATCAAACGGAGACCTCTCGAGTAAACGTTACAGGCACTATTCATCTCACATGTGTTACCATTCCGCCACCTGGCCGTGATACAAAAACAATATGGACCTGAATTAAAAAGTCACTGGATTAAACAGACGACCAGACTCCGAATCGAACGGAGACCTTGCGAGGAAACACTGTGGTGTCTGTATTCATCTCGCATGTGTTACCACTCCGCCACCTGGCCGTGATTAGGACGGGGAGCTTCGACAAACGGACAAAAAGAACGAGACGGACCTGATTTAAAAAGTCGCTGGATTAAATAAACGACAGACTCCAAATCGAACGGAGACCTGCAAACAAGCATCGAGGAGGAAATATTGATTCTCGCATGTGCTACCAGGCCGTTCAATGCGCATTTACTCAAAAACTCGATGCACACTCACTCAAAAACGAAACGGAGGCAAAAGTTTCTCAATGGTGTATCAGTGGCCAGACTCCGAATCGAACGAAGACCTCGCGAACATACATTGGTCAACATATACGAATCTCGTGCACACTACTGTTGCACCATCCGACCGGTGCTAAGGAGAAGGAAATGGGGGAGCAAACAGAGACGGAGTGGTTGCGGTATGGGAAACAGAGTGACTAAACGGAGAATGCAGGTGGTTCTTGGGAAACGGGACGACTGAAATAGGAAACGGAGGCGACACAAGGCTGCTCCAAGTCAATTTCTAACCCCTTCAGAATCAGGAACACGTGGACAATCACAGAGGCGAGTCAGAACTGAAAAGGAGGAACGACCGTTTCCAATTAAAGGTATAAGTACATGCGCGACATCAAACAGAGTATGGTATAAAAGCCAGCTGTATGATACGGAATGATCATCTTATTACCTCCCACTGCATATACCTAAAGCTACTCCCCCTGAAATACACCAGGGTGGGGAATTAAATTAAATACACTCCACTACGGGTCGTGCCGCCCAATAGTAGGACAAACCAAGGTCACCTAAAAAGGCCAGGGCTTGTCAAGAAACCCGTCCGTCTCACCTCCGTTTCGATAAATCAATACGGAGGAAATATAATCAACCCTGAGTTGAAAGCGTGCGGTAGTAGATTACGCGGCACACCACCAAACTGCCAGTTGCCTAACTTGGCTTCGTGCAACCGTTCCTTTTCGGAGTTCGAAGGCATATCCTTGCGAGGAACCCACCACATCGTATACGGAAGGCCTATCCTACACGATCATACCATTTCCCCCATCCAATTCGCACACTTCACCCCCGAGTCTTCAAAACGGAAGTGACTCCGTTTCAAGGCGTCCGCCAACGGAGAAACTAGGCTACGAAGGGAATCGCTATAGCCATCCGTATAGTGTTACACTGTACTGAAGAGACCTGCTGTCCGATACATTTGAGACGGGTGGATAAAGCATAACAGATAACCCGAGTACTCCGGAACGGAACAGCATTCACATTGCGGAGCGAACCCTTCGAGCAAGTGTAGAAAACTATCCATCCGCAGTACCTTCGGAAGGCCAGCCCCCAACAAAGAACCAAATCTTCAAGGAACCTGGCAAAGTGTTCAATCCATACAGAGAGAACTGTACACACACACACACCACAAATTATATATCGCGCACTAGTGTACCTTTAACTACGCAGCTCCGCAACAGAGCAATTTCCTCCTAGAGGACCAATTAAATTCTGTAAACACTACTTGACTATACCCACCCCAGGTCAGGCAGTTCGCAGAACCACAGTCCACATCATAACGCGTACTCAAAGCATTCAATAAAATGTTGCACCTCTGTATGCTTCCCTTTGAAAGTCTTTGGCGCATCTTTACTTCCCCGCACCGGCATGTCCTGAGATGTCCGGAGCAGTGCACTAAAGGACGTTGGGGGTGGTGCCCTCATGGGCTCAGGCTCGGGCGAGAATGGTGGCGACAGTTGATAGTGCCTGCACGGCAATGGCTTGTCAGAGTCATCCTCAGAACTCTGTGCCCTTTCTGATTCTCCAAAGACGCCATACATGGTGCAGTCTTTTTGTTTCCTGTGGGCTTTTGCGCTCGGAAACACCTCATAATCTTGTCCTTGGCTTGAGGGTCTTCTTTGGATTGCACCCCATCAAGAAGGGACCCTCGACGCTTGAAGTATAAACACGACCTATTTACATACTCATGAACCCATGTTGACTGAATGAAATGGCTGAGGGCAGCCAAGATTTATCTGTCTGCTGCAGATGTTCCACATGTAAATTGTTTACGATAAACTCAGTCAACAAGCGATCATTCAGGAAGAAGTGGAATCACACGGGAATGGCCGGGGAAACCATCAAATCAGAAGGAGTCAAGCTTAGTCAATAAGAAACTGACTCCTAACTGTTATGACTCAACTAGCATAGGATAAAAGGAGAAGCGACAGCTGTAGTAGACCTTACCTGACGCAAGGCCCCCACTCTGTAGTAGTACAAGAATTAATTTTCTTCACTACTTCATTTGTGCTCTTGAGCTCTTGAGTCTTGTAAGGGAATTTTACGTGACCTTCCGCCCCGCCCTACCAATTGATAAAATGACACAATTGCTGTGTGTTTCAATAGATGGCTTATCAACAGGGCATAAATCATGAATGCACCACGGAGACCATCGCAGTACTGGGTGGGTAAATGAGCAATTGGACCTGGACCAACATGTTGGATAGTCTCTCCAAAACAGACACTGTAACGACTTTGCTCGTTCCTTGCTAGTTACATTGACGCTCATTGACGTGGAGAACCTTCAGGGTTCAGGATTTAAACAGCCCTGATCTTTAACAAGCCGTGAGTACAACCGCAAGGATAGGGACGGTGCAATCCCATTGGTAAGTTGTGTATGTAACCGATTTCCCTTCTTTCCAGGAACTTACACAAAAAATCATTGAAATGCCCAGAGGAGCTGCGGGCAGCCGCTGTGGATTCATTGGATATTTTAATCCTGCAGAAACAACTGTGGATGTGTCCAGGCAGACTGCCAGTACTTTCTGGCCCAGGAGGGCGGAAGGCCTTGTGGTTTTGCACACTTAGTGATGCTCGGGGCCTGGCTTCAAGCCCGAGGCCCGCCAGGCCAGGCCCAATGAAGCCCAAGCCCGGCCGGGTGTAACAGCCAGCTTAGGCGGGCCTATACTTTTGAATCAAAGGTGTTGTGGTTGATTGTAGCTGTGCTGTAGCAAGCTTCTACGAATTAGACCTCGACCAACATAGTGGAAGGACAGAAGAAGCAATTGATCACATCATTGATTTGGGGTACAGTCGCAAACGGCGAAGCAAAACGGTTTGTGTGCCCGGCAGATTGTGGGCACAATATGGTGCAGATTGCCACAGCTATTGTCATACATCGACTCCTTGGCATATGCGCTACACTGTAGTTCAGAGAATCAGAGGATTTCGTCCCAAACTCGTGGAGAACGGAGCGAGTTTCTCTGGGAGGCCAAATTTGGCTCATTAACAACATAGCGAAACACTGCACAACAGTTCAATTTACCGGTTTGTGGCAGCACAAAGGGCCATTGAATTTATATTAGGCACCAAAGGACTGAGAAACAACCCCCAAGCACGCTCTGGGTGGTATGAGGCACTTCTGTGAGCATCTTGAATTTTTCGACTGAAACGCTGAAAATGGTTCAAATGATGCTCTCAAATAAATCACGCTGTGTGGGCGCAATATTATGGCTTTACCTAGTTCCTTTTGCAGGCCGAGGTTTCTCAAGGAGGATGCTCACCTCCCAAATCTTGAGCCAATCTGAGGCCTGCGATGTACCGAACGGCCCGGTGTTTCGTTATGTGATGATGTTTTGCTTCGCCGTTTACGACTGTATTTTTCTATTTCGGAATGCAATCTTTGTTTTTCTTTTTGTAATTTAAGTGAAAGACCTATGAAGGTGGGTCCTGAAGGCCTGGAGGAGATACTCGCCTATGTTTTGATATGACAGCTTGTAGACTTCAGCTGAAACCCTCCCCTCTTTCACTCACCCCTGCCGGCCTGGTGCGCGACGACTTTGCCACCCTGATGTGTCCCGTGTATATGTGCATCCACGAGTACCTGAGCTTCGCGCCCCATGCTGGGCTGCTGCCGCTGCCGGCGAATCCAACCACGGCGGACGAGGGCTATCCCTCAAGTCAATTAACACAGTCTTGGGCTGTGCAAATTGTTTGGGATGCAGCATCTTTCCGGCCGTCGGACTAATTAATGCGACAAAACTCGATGCCAGAAGGGTCAGGGCTAGTGCATGGCAAGCTCCCTAGATAGGCAGGCAGTAGCAAGAGTCATACTTGCCATATGGCGGGATTGGGATTGAATCCCTGAAGCAACTTGTAGGAACGCAGGCTTCGACGTTGTAAGGCACTGATTGTAGTTGTTGTCCGTGCATCCTGAGCTTCACCACCCTCAACGGAACTCATGTGCCATAGTATTGCAACGTGGCCGGGGACAAGCAGAAACGAATGAGCAAGAGTGCTGACAGAGGGTGGCACCGTCGCATTATAAAGAGCAGTGACTCGACTGTAGTAGATATCTCCTGTGGCAAGGCCTGTCCCTCAACCTCCCCAAGTCCCTGGTCCCAATGACGAATATAGTTGTTATGTGGATCAGAGAGGGACCCACGGTGAAATTGTTGTGTCAATAGTTTGAGACCAAACACATTGACACTTGGTTGGGCATCGCTCGAGGGTTTCTTTGGACAACGAGCCACAGAAAGTGCATGATCATATCTGTATGTGGCGGTTTTACCGGGCGCGCCGTTGAGAGATTTACAGTGTCGAGGAAGATTCACTGACTGGTCCCAGAACGAGGTGTGCGGTTCAAGGCCTACATAGCTGCCGAGAACATCCATGGAATGCGCGTGCCTCCGTCCGGGAAGTCTCACAGAATCCATTTGGTGTACATTTGAGTGTCTTAGAGATACCTTGGTGTCTATCAATATATTAGGATTGGATTATATTTGTTGTGCAGCGTCAGTGTCAGCGTTTTAGGGTCAGCATCAGCGTCAGCGTTTAGGGTCAGTGTCAGCGAATATTACAGCGGAACTTGTCAACTTTCAGTTACAGTTCAAATCCAGCGTCGAACTAAGTCTAGTTCATCACACAACCACCTGGTGTACATCACCACAAACCTTTTTGAAAACCACAACTCTTCTAAGAACTATAAAGGCCGCATCAGCACCCAATAGGTCCGAGAAACCAAACGGTCGACTTAAAGCTTTAAGTCGAAACCTAGTTTTCAGCTATTGCAACAGCCGTAATACTTCGGTTGGAACCCCACGAACGCATATACAAGCGGAGAAGTGATCAGGTGTTTGATTTGGAGTGTGTTTAGTGTGTGGTTTAGCCATACATTGAGACCCAGTATCCAGCTCGTTTCCTCCTCGGTCGTCCCGATCCGCGGCGTATCACCGTGCAGGGACGGAGATTGGTGAGCAGGCGATGGCAGGAATGGTTTTTCCGAGTCGTTTTGCAAATACAGAGAGTCCGGGAGCTGTAAAGCTGTATGGAATTGGCAATATACCCAGCCTAGGCCCCCGAGATGGTCAGCTAGCTGACTGCCTGGCAAGCCTAGCGCACAATAGCGCTGGCTAGCTCACTGTAGTGGAGTTGCACGGACCAGATTTGGACTCTTTTTACTCATTTTACTTTACCTCATCACTTTCTCTCAAACTAGTATAAAAAGACCATGTAAATACCGCTGAAAGACCAGTTCACGCCCCGCTCATCGTTGTTACGATAAGGGTGTGTGTTATATCTGTGCACACATATCGTGGAAGCATTCCAGAGTCGACGCCTAACACTCCGGAGTCTCTGGTGTCTCCGAGGTTACCGGAATCCCGGAGACTACCAGAGTCCTCAGTGACTCGTTATCTTTGCAACGTGCGTCGATCTGAATGACTTACCATGTGTCTGGAGTCAAGCATATGGTTGCTACTTCTTTCCACATGCTTTGGAACACCATATGGTCTACATCTCTTTTTCAACTTCTCCAACAACATGAGGTGATCAGGTTCTATTGTATTTCCACATGGTCCCTTATCTATCTCCTTATACCTTTACAATAGAGTACTTTACTATTTAATCCCCTAGTCTACTCTCCTGTTCTTCAGTTTAATTATTGAGTTGCTTCTGTGCCTTGTAGTTGCCTCTGGGTTCTCTCCGGTCTCCGAATACCGGAATACTCCCCTTGTGTTCACTCGTCCCTCTGGTAGCGCGGGTAGTGCACTTGTCCTCTGTACTGTGGCATTGTGTTACTCCGGTCGTCTCCTTATCACTCCGGAATACCGGAGTCTTCGGTCCTCTACTGGAAGTCCTCGGTCTTGCTCCGCTGTGTCCGCTGGCGACTGGCCCATATCCCTGCTCCCTCCGAACCTGGATATAACAGTGTGCTCAGGCCTAGCTAGCGGAGATAAAGTATCTTCTTCGTTTGTAAAGTCTATAGAAATCGAATCAGTGTTGTTGGAATACACAAGTAACTGTGTGAACTGATCAGCAAAGACTCGCGTTGGGAGCTTGTGAGTGGCAGCAACCTCCACATATAAATCAGGACCGAGCGCACAAAGAGAACATTTGAGAGTTGTTGACTTCGTGGTGGACTTCACAAGGGCTACACATTGGGTGACTAGGAAACACCTCCCGTAAAACGGACCACGACCAGCACAGCACTTTGGTAGAACTCCTTGGTTGATTCATTGGCCGATTAGCAAAGCTTGAGTGAACCCTCTAGGTCCATAATAAGCCCAAGTGTTGAGGAAAAGAGCTTAGATTCAAGGTTCTAAGTCGGCACCCAAATATCTGTTGATCTGGGATCATCATAGAGGAGAGAATAGCTGGCACAGCATAGTCCGTAACTGGAAGTTTTCATTTTTACCCCAACCCGTTCATCCCAATCCCTTGGGAAGACTTGTTTTGGTCAATAGGTTGAGCTAGCTCAGAGATTGGAGTGTTTGTTGGGATAGTTGAGGCCATAAATCATAGCTAGCGCACTCGGGAATCAAACCAGCAGTTGCATACTACGACTCGGGACCTGAACTTACTAGGAAGACGCGCTAGTCTTAGTGTTATAATCATAAGGGGATTGGTGTGGTGTGTTAAGTTTTAGGTGTGGTGTGTTAGTGTTCAAGCTAGCCCATACTTTAGCTTAGCTAACCTCAATTCACTGTCAGCGCATCTTGCCCATTTCACCGTATCATCTGGAGCCCACCGCGAGGGGTTCATAGTAGATCAATACAGTGCTTCGAGCAAATATTCAGCTTGAAAAACTTCAGTCTTAACGGACACCATATTGAACTTTGCTTCACCATTTATTGGGAAGTTATACCTCGGGATTAACAGTCTTGAGAAGTGATGATAAAAAGTCAACCTGTCTTCAGGGGAAAGTTCGCATTCCCGTGAACCAGAGGAGTACGCTGCAACAGGTACCCCATTAATCGTCGAACCTAGACGATTTCAAAGGACAAGGGCTGGTGAACCAACACCTGCCAATCCTACTCCACTTCACTCAAGGAAGAAGAAGGTTCCAAAGCCTTCACCATCGGACGCAGCTCGAGCAACGGCAAAAGCTAAAACTCAGTGGCGTGCCCAAGCATACAAAGACACTCGTTCGGACAAAGGAAAAGCTAGGGAAATCAGCAGATCCCCTACTCCAGTTGAGACCCCAAGTTTAACACCAGTTGTTGAGGAGGAAGGCATTCGGGACTCACCCACTCCTCCGATTGAGCTAGAACTTGAAATTATAAATTCTATCATGGCTGATCAGAATGATGGAAATGGCAATGGCAATGGAAACGGCGGTGCTCGTCCACCTAGGGCTGCTCCGTTCAAAATGCCATTCGCCTGGGACAGCAATACCCCGAAATTTGAGACCGAAAGTGCAGATGATCTGATGAAATTTGTGGATCACGCAAACCAGATCTTGGCACTAGCTGGAATCACCCAGGACGCGCTAAAGAAGCAGAGACTCACAGATTACCTCTCGGTATCGAAGAAGGAACTCTGGAGGGCCTTACCTTCTTATGCGGACGGCCATACCTATGATAAATTCATAGAAGAGATTTTCAAAATCTATCCAGAAGTGAAATCGACCAAAGTAGGGTCGTTAGAGGCACTCGATAAGTTGTGTAGACAATATCAAGGCATCAGAGTACAGGATGAAGGATTATTGAAGAGGTTTAGTCTCGAATATAGGACACTGGTGAAAAAGCTAATGCATGGCAAAGCTATAATAACCAATTCCGAAGCCTGTAGACGTTTCCTAGAAACCTTGGATTCATCGTTCACCGTAACTTTGAACATGACTATTAATAGTCAGAATATTCTGAAACAAATGGCTGTAAATCCAGCCATTGCAGGGGTCAATCCAGTCCTTGCTGCAGACGAACGTAAAGAGGATCCAATTGTGATCGGGGATCTCATCAGTATGGCAGGTCTAATGTCTGAAGGCCAACCAGGTTTGGAGGCCTTGGCTCAAGGAGTTAGCGGCGCCTCGCATCCAAGAGATTTCACTGTCATCAAACGAGAGCGCTCAGATGAAGCAGTTGAGGATCTCGCAGGATCGGTTGCATACTTAAAAGATGTAGTCACTCTTATGCAGAAGGAAAATCAGTCCCTTCAGACAGAGATGATGAAAACCCTTCAACAGGTTTTGCAAGCACCTCCACAGAAGAGAGATGATCCGCCTCACAAGGCAGTTGTTAGCACGAATCCAGTACCCAGAGACTCGAGTCAGGATAATTATCAGACCATGACCAGAGATCAGCCTGATGGTGCGCAAGGTTGTTATTATTGTGATGGAACAGGACATTACTCGAGGGAGTGCCCGGTTAGAGATGAACACCTAGTAAAAGGGTGGATCTCAGTTGAAAGTGGAAAGATGAAGCTGAGTGACGGGAACTGGATTCCGAGAGGAGACGGTTCGTGGAAATCAAGAGTGGAGCCCTATTGGTGCGGAAAATCAGTTAGCCAAAACTGGTACGCTCAAGATGAGCACATGGATGGGGAAAGACCGATTGATATTTTGGAGACGGCTATGGATGAAATCCGAACGCTGAAGGTTAAATTAGCTCAAGCAACGGACACTTCAGGCTACCCTGAAGTACACCCATTAGGGTGTATTAGATCCCTTTGAATGAAAGACCCAAAGGGGTCTCTGGGCGTGGGCATACCATGGTATATGGGAGGTACCACTGCCCAGGGCCAAATGGCAGGACATGGTACCTCCCAAGGGCCCGCCGCAGGCGGGCGAAAATTTTAGGCCTGTGGTACCACCCATGGCTAGGACCCCAGAAACCCCTTAGATCAAAACATCAAAAGGGGTGTATCTCAAGCATCTGGGCACCGTTTTGGCTGCCGAAAGGCTTATTGGAAAGCCCTCGCCCAGGCCTTTCTGTGTGTAAGATGGGAGGCACATCGGAGCACATTGATTTTTTGCTACTAGTGTACTGGCCAGCTCATAAATGGGCCCTGGTGTCACAATCAAAGCCTTATCTCGTCCGGTCTATCAGAGATAGCGGATTGGGGAGTGAGATGTGGTAGGACTTCGAGAAATGAATCGAATAAAAGACTTAAAGACTACAAGCGTACTACTACTCGTATTTATACTGTTCTGGACGAGGGTCAAGGGTATGAACTATTAAACTAAATATATGTGTCCTCGAGGATAGCGTTCGAAGTATGATCGGGGCTGTCAGTGTATATTAACTTAACGTGGTTATGTTCCGTCTGTCCATGCTGTGTTGGCGTGTATTAACTTGGCGTGTGTACCGTGCGGTGATAACCATCCATGTATTTCGGTCTTCGGCGTCTAGTCGGCATTTTCCCAGTCTTCCCACGCTTGTTCCCTAGGCGCTGGAACGATAACGATAGGCGTTGGAGCGATTAGATTAGGTCCTAATCGTGACATTACCCCCCCTCTAGGATCAACGTCCTCGTTGATAGGGACGAAGGTGTTTGTCTCTGGAATAAATAATTTCTTCGTCGAGTATTGTTGCGACTCCTCGCGGCATTTATATCTTTTGACTAAATAATCCCAGTGTCCCTTCGGAAATATCGGCAAAGCGCGGATGCTGATGCCGTGATCCGCGTTATATTTGTCAAGCATCTTTTTTACGTGCGTAAGATGCCGTTTTGGTTCCCAGGTCCGTTCCGCCAGCGGATAATTTTTCCACTTAATTAAATATTGGAAGCCCTTGCCGCGCTTGCGGTGCTTCAATATCTCCTCTACTTCGTACTCCTCGTGTCCTGACACGATCTGCGGCGCCGGCCGCTCCTCTCTCCGGTGTGCCGGGGGTTCTACATATGGCGTCAAGAGCTTCTCGTTGAAGACCGGATGTGACTTGTCCGTCTCCGGAAGTCTTAACTTCCAAGCCGCCGCTCCGACTTTCTCCAGGATCTCATACGGTCCCAGCCGGAGATCATCGAATTTCTTGGTCGGCCGATCGGTGGTTATATCTTTGGCCTCGAGCCACACCTTATCGCCGACTTTAAATACGGGCGCGTCACGCCTGTGCGCGTCATAGTGTTTTTTCATCGTTTTCTGGGTTTTTTCCAGCGCAGCTGCCGCCTCGTCGCGGATCTTTTTCATTTTCTCGGCAAAGTCGTTTGCGGCTTCATTGCGCGACTCGACTGCATTTTCGATCCCCTTCCAGGGGTTGAGTCCCGTGTTCACGAAGAACGGTGACATGCTCGTCGACGAGCTTACTTTGTCATTGTGAGTGAACTCGGCCAACGCAAGCCACTCTGCCCAATCCGATTGGCGATAGTTTACATAAATACGGAGATATTTTTCAATCTCCTGGTTCATCCGTTCGGTCTGGCCGTCTGTGATCGGATGGAACGCCGTCGACGGGTTCATCTCGATGCCGAGGAGCCGGTTAAGCTCCTTCATGAACCCTGATACATATCGTGGATCCCGATCCGATATAATTTTACGGGGAATCCCATGGTATCTAACCACGCGGTCCCGAGTCAATCGGGCAACTCCTTCCGAGCTCAGCTCCATATTCACCGCCTCGGCGTGGATCATCTTCGAGAATGTATCCACCCAGACTTGAATAGCGTTAAAACCGTTGCTGGTCGGCAATGGCCCGATAAGGTCCATAGATATGACCTGCCAGGGTCCTTCCGCAATCTTGTGCGGGTTTAGCTTCCCCTGTTGGTACCTGTGTACCGTTGTCCTTTGGCATGGCTCGCATGCTTTAATGTATTTGGCAACCTGATTTCCCAGTCGAGGCCACCAATAATTACGTTCAATCATCTCTTGGGTCCGGTTCGCTCCGGGATGGCCCAAGAGGGCGTTGTCGTGGTGTAAATTAATAATTTTATCGCGCAACTCCTCGTTGCGTGGCACATATATAAGACCATTATAATAAATTAGGTCGTCCTTCTGTTCCCACCCGGGGAGCTCCTTCTGAAGCGCCAGCTTCACACTCTTGTCGACCTTTTTCTCAGCTTTGATCTGTGACATGATCTCGGCTTCTGGCCCCTCTATCATGATCTCCTGAGATCGGAAATATTCGGGTTTAAGAAGAATGACGTCCTCGTTGTCGTTCTTCCCTTGGTCATGGTCCGCCCGGCGGGATAATAAATCGGCTTTTTTATTCAAGGCCCCGGGCCGATGCGATAAAGTAAAGTCGTACTCGGATAGTTCCACTATCCAGCGCGCTTGCCTCCGGTTTACTTTTTGAGGACTTTTAAAATACTGCAGGTTCTGATGATCGGTCCAGATCTCAAACGTCTGCCGTGCTCCCATCAAGAGAGATCTCCACTCCTCCAACGCGAGCATGATAGCGAGCATCTCTTTGTCGTAGATCTCGTAGTTCCGCTCCGTCTCATTCAGTCCATGGGATTGAAACGCTACCGGGCGCCACCCCCCTTCTTGCTCCTGACTGAGCACAGCTCCCGTCGCTCCTTCTGACGCGTCAGCTTCCAGACGGAATTTTCCGTCGTCTGTGGGAAGCGCTAGCACTGCGTCTTCCGCGATCCGGTCCTTTAGCTTCTGGAACGCGGCCTTCTGCTCTTCTCCCCAGGAGAAGCCTTCTTTTCCCGTCAGGCGTGTGAGTGGCTTGGCCACCTCACTGTATCCCCGCACGAACCGCCTGTAGAAGTTCGTGAACCCCAAAAACGCCTGAACCTGCTTGAGGTTCTTCGGTTCCGGCCACTCGGTGATCCCCCGGATCTTCGCAGGGTCCATCCGCATGGTGTTGTGGCCAATAATTACTCCGAGGTACTCGACCTCGGCCCGCTCGAATTCGCATTTCTGCGGTTTAAGGTATAATTTATTTTTCTCTAGGATGTCCAACACCCGTTTAACTATTAATCGGTGTTCCGCCAGGGACTCCGTGAAAATAAGGATATCGTCGAGGTAGACGATGACTTTTCCTTCATTGATCAACTCTCGGAGGATCTCGTTCATCATCGTCTGGAAGGTGGCCGGCGAATTTGTCAAGCCGAAGAACATCACTAGCGGCTCGAACAAGCCGCGGTTGGTTCTAAATGCCGCCTTCCATTCGTCTCCCTCCTTGATCCGAATATTATTATATCCCCAGCGAATATCTAGCTTCGTGAAGATCTTCGCTCCTCGGAGTTTATTTACTAGCTCCGAGATCAGCGGCAATGGATAACGATTCTTGATCGTCATCTCGTTGAGCTTCCGATAATCCTGTACCGGTCGAAGGCTTCCATCCTTCTTTTTAATAAAAAAGAACGCCGAAGCCATAGGCGACTTCGACGGTCTGATGCGTCCGCTCTTCAAGTTCTCCTCTAGGAACTTGGTCAACTCTCCCTGCTCCGTCTGTGACAACGGGTAGATCTTGCAATCGACTGCTTTGGAGTCCGGCTTCAACTCGATTGCATGGTCCCACGGCCTCTTTTCCGGAAGTTGGTCAAATGACTCCTTCGCAAACACCTGCATGTATTCGCGGTACTGTTCCGGAACCGTGTCCTCCGTCATCATTTCTTTACCCTTGTTGGCTTCTTCTGCCATCTTCTGCGCCTGGGTCTCTTTTAGGCGTAGGTCCACGTGCTCTGCGAAGTCAACCATCAAGATCGACTCGCCCTCCTCGAGCGCCTCCTCGGGTTTCCATCCCTCTGTTGCCTCGGTGCCTTTCATGTTGCACTCTGGCGGGCATCGGCTGAAGGTGATCTTTTGAGACCTCCAGTCGACCTCTGGGTTGTGTTTGAACAACCAGTCGTACCCAATAAATACTCGGGCCTTGCCAAGGTTTGTGACAAGGAACTTCATCCGTTCCTGGTGGAGTCCTACTCCCATGATTAATTCTACGTAATGTGTGATCCGTCCTCCAAGGTTCTCGGATCCATCCGCATTTCGTGCGACAATTTTCTGATCGAGCTCCCGGAACTCGAGGTTTTCTGCCTTGGCGTACGCCCTGTCAATGCACGTGGTAGTGCAGCCGTTGTCCAACAACGCTTTGACTCGGCGTGTTTTCCCCGTGTCGGGGGACATCAAGTCCACGGACACCAGCATCTCATGATGCTTCCTCTGTCTCTGGAACTCCCTGAGTTCCTGCGCCAGTCGGTTCTCGTTTATTCCGAGGGCGCGTCGTGCAAGCCACCTGGCCGCCTCCTGCTTCTTGAGTCCAAATGGGACTCGGGTTCGTTTTGGCGCTTCCTCCCGTCCTTGGGATTGAGCCATCGCGGCAGCGCCGCCCTTTTTATCCACACTATTTTTCTCACTGGTTTGGGTTCCAGGGGCCTTTTTGTAAGCGCTCCAGCGCTGGTTCTGTTCATTTAATTTACGGTTTTTAATATTACGAATGCGATTCTGATTCTCCAAGATACGTATTTGTTTTTGTGGTTTTTCTACATTCTCTACTACTATATTGTCCTGGGTACGTAGAGCGGTGCGTTGTTTTATATAATTTAAAAAACCGTCCTTATTCTCAGTCGGCTCTTCGTCGAGAAGAGTATACTTATTCGGGGGCGTGCATGGGGTGGGGGGTGCCGATTCGGCCTTGATCGGGACCCTCCTTAAAAATCCTGGCCGTACATGGCCCGAGCCTGCTCAAAGAGGAACTTGTAGTCCTCCTTTGAGATTTCTGCCGTTCGCAGGGCGCGAACGTTGAGCTTTCCACGCTCCCGGCGTGGGTGTGGGCACTCGCGTGCCATGTGACCCTCTTGGTCACAGTTGTAACACTTGAAGGGTTTCCCCTTCGAGCGCGAAGCGTCGACATCCATGGGAGCGACTTCTCCCGGGCCGAGCTTCTTCGCCAGGTTTGGCGCGGTCCCCCTGGTATTACCGCTGGGGGCGGGCGGGGTTGGCCTGGCGGGAGCCCAGAATTGGGTCCCGGCGGCTTTCGGCTGCTGCGCCTTGCGCAGTTTCTGCCTCTCCAGGATGCGACTGATCGTCATCATCCTTTGTTTCATTCCGGCGTAGTAGTCCGGAATCTCTATACCCCCGGCATAGAGTTGCGCGCGAACCTCTTCGTTGACGAGGTTCTCGAGGTTCTCGCAGAGGAACTGATCGTAGGTTCCTCTGGGGTCGTGCGGGTCATAACCCGCCTCTTCCGCATTCAGTTCGAATGCCTGTATGAAGTCCGCCAGTGCGGTCTTCCCCTGCCTCGTGGTGGTGAGGCGAATGTACGCCGTCTGGCGCACATTGTGGTCCTCGAACGTCCTTCCTAGGTCGTTCAGGAAATTCGCGAACGTGTAGCCAAAGGGTAGCTCGTCCTCGTCGTCGAGTGTTCTCCTGCGCCAATTACGGACCCAGTTGGAGGCTGGGCTGGGTGCGCCGTCCTTGCTGCCTAGCAGCGAGATGGTGAAGGCTATTTTTGTCTTCGGAGTGCCAAACTCCGCGCCGTATGCCCAAATATAATTTCTGAGGGCGTCATTCCAAGTATCCCACTTGGACTTGTCGTTCCCGTCGAAGTGTGGCGGGAGAGATGCGAGGGTGATTTTTGAGGAAAAAGTCCTCGGTGGGGGTTCGGGTGTGGCGGCATAAAACCGCGGCGGCCCCATCTGTACATCGGGGGTGGCAGCATGGGTCCGTGGCGGGTCCATCCGCACGTCGGGGGTTGGGGCGCGAGTCGGTCTCGGAGACGCGTGTTGAGACATGCTCGTGATGGTCGGGAAGGATTGGTAGAGGGCGGTGGCAGGAGAGGGTGAAAGGGATGGCGCAATAGGCGCAGGTGATAGTCGCGGAGGAGAGGGGTGTGGCGGGGTCGGAGTTCCCTCCGAAGCGCCGGTCGATGGTGCGCGAGGCGTCGCGACTTTTCTTCTGCCGCACTAAGCGGTTGGTGGGGTCAAAGAGAAGCTGTTGCAAACAGAACTATCCCGGGCCTTCTCTTCACGTGCCCGACGATAGCGAGATGGGCCTCTCCGAGGATCTGCCCAGTGCTCCTGCGACTGCTATTGTTCTGGGACGGACTCAACGTTTCCCGTAGAACAGCGTCTGTCTGTTTATAGAGTGGCTCTCTTCGATTGTCGGTGCCGGATACGCCTTACGTCCGAGCCGCGTCTGAGAAGTCGATAGGGATGGGGGAAGGGATGGAGTACGCAAATAGTGCGTGGGTAAAGGTGAACGGGGTGGGAGGAACGTACAGGACGTAGGTAGGTGGTGGGAGTTTTTCGTGAAATGGTGGTACGCAATAAGTGCGCAGGGGGATGGTGTGGAAAGGAGGTCGGAGATGGCGGTACGGTGCGGTAAGAGGTAAAGTCTTTTATTATGTCACAATCAAAGCCTTATCTCGTCCGGTCTATCAGAGATAGCGGATTGGGGAGTGAGATGTGGTAGGACTTCGAGAAATGAATCGAATAAAAGACTTAAAGACTACAAGCGTACTACTACTCGTATTTATACTGTTCTGGACGAGGGTCAAGGGTATGAACTATTAAACTAAATATATGTGTCCTCGAGGATAGCGTTCGAAGTATGATCGGGGCTGTCAGTGTATATTAACTTAACGTGGTTATGTTCCGTCTGTCCATGCTGTGTTGGCGTGTATTAACTTGGCGTGTGTACCGTGCGGTGATAACCATCCATGTATTTCGGTCTTCGGCGTCTAGTCGGCATTTTCCCAGTCTTCCCACGCTTGTTCCCTAGGCGCTGGAACGATAACGATAGGCGTTGGAGCGATTAGATTAGGTCCTAATCGTGACACCTGGTGCGGGTATCCGTTGGCTGATTGCCTTGGTACTGGGCTTGTTAGAAAGCTCTCACCCAGGGCTATTAGTGGGTGTAATATCAAGGTGGTCTGATCACCTTGATATTTCCCGATATTGGACCGGGCTGCTCAAAAATTGGCTCGGGTGCGGGTATCTGCTGGCCGATTGCCTTGATACTGGGCTTGTTAGAAAGCCCTCATCTAGGGCTATCGGTGGGTGCGATATCAGGGTGGTCTGATGACTTTTCTATTTCCCGATATTGGATTGGGTGGTTCGTAAATGGGCCCTGGTGCGGGCATCCGTTGGCCGATTGCCTTGGTACTGGCTTGTTAGAAAGCCCTCATCTAGGGCTATCGGTGGGTGTGATATCAGGGTGGTCTGATCACTTTGATATTTCCCGATATTGGATTGGGCTGCTCGTAAATCGGCTCGAGTACAGGCAGTGATTGCCTTGGTACGAGGCTTGTCGGAGTGGTCCCTGCTAGGGCTATCAGTGGGTATGAGATTGGGATCGTCTGAGCACTTTATTTGTACAGAGCAGGCCTTGTAGGAGGTGGGTTTCAATAATGGCCTAGTCACCAAAGTTCTCACTTTATTTTACCGTTAGGCTTGTAACATAACACGTGGTCTATCGGATGCGTCCCTCATACTCGGTGTGATGCGGACTGCGGTTCTGTGAACTGCCTGACCCGGGGTGGGTATAGTCAAGTAGTGTTTTACAGAATTTAATTCGTCCTCTAGGGCGAAATTGCTCTTTCGCGGAGCTGCGTAGTTTTAAGGTATGCTAATGCGCGATATATAATTTGTAGTGTGTGTGTGTGTACAGTTCTCTCCGTTTGGATTGAACGCTTTGCCAGGTTCCTCGAAGATTTAGTTCTTCATTGGGGGCTGGCCTTCCGAAGGTACCGCAGATGGATAGTTTTCTACACTTGCTCGAAGGGTACGCTCCGCAATGCGAATGCTGTTCCGTTCCGGAGTACTCGGGTTATCTGTTATGCTTTATCCACCCGTCTCGAACGTATCGGACGGCAGGTCTCTTCAGTACAGTGCAACACTATACGGATGGCTATAGCGATTCCCTTCGTAGCCTGGTTTCTCCGTTGGTGAACGCCTTGAAACGGAATCACTTCCGTTTCGAAGACTCAGGGGTGAAGTGTGCGAATTGAATGGGGAAAATGGTATGATCGCGTAGGATAGGCCTTCCGTGTACGATGGGGTGGGTTCCTCGCAAGGATATGCACTCGAACTCCGAAAAGGAACGGTTGCACGAAGCCAAGTTAGGCGACTGGCCGTTCGGTGGTGTGCCGCGTTAATCTACTACCGCGCGCTTTCAACTCCGGATTGACTATATTTCCCCCGTATCGATTTATCGAAACGGAGGTGAGACGGACAGGGTTTCTTGACAAGCCCTGGCCTTCTAGGTGACCTTGGTTTGTCCTACTATTGGGCGGCACGACCCGTAGCGGAGTGTATTTAATTTAGTTCCCCCACCCTGGTGTACTTCAGGGGGAGTAGCTTTTAGGTAAATGCAGTGGGAGGTAATAAGATCCTATTCCGTTTAATACAAGGGGTTTTTATACTGTTCTCGGTCCGATACCCGCGCGCGTAATAACTCCTCTTTTAGGAAACGGGCTCTCCAGTCTGACTCACCGCATCGCTCTCCATGTGCTCCCCGAGTTTGAAGGAGTCAACGCCGAAACGGAGCTGCCTCGTGTCCTTCTCCGTTTCCTGTTTAGTCCTCCCGTTTCCCCTCCTCCGTACAGCGGTCCGCCATCGGCCCGCCTCCGTATTGTAGTGCACGGTGAGTCGGTGATTCACAGTCATAAGTCCCCCCGTACTGTTCTATCGGAGTCGTGGCCTGGTGGTGCAACGGTAGCACACACGAAAGGTATACTTTTTCAAGAAATAGTTCTTCGCACGCTCCCTGTTCGATTCGGGGTCAGGCCTTGGCCCTTGCGTTTCTTTAACCTTTTTCGTTGTTGGTACGGAGTTGTATGTGGCTGGATGGTGCAATGGTAGCACGCTTGGATTTTGCTACCACACGCGGATAGCGCTCCTCCAAGAGCTCCCCGTTCGATTCGGGGTTCGGCCTTGCTGACACAGAGGATCCTTTTTTGCTTGTGGTCTCAGTGAGTACTCGTGGTCAGATAGTGTAACGGTAACACGCTTGGACTCGATACATTGGGATGGAGTGATTCTCCAAGAGTACCCTGTTCGATTCGGGGTCTGGCCCTGGTGGTGGTGTATCCAATGCTTTTTATTGATACGGAGTCGCTGTCGTGAATATGATTTTCCTCCCGTTTGGCTGCGTTCAGAGCGCATCACAAAGTGACAGCTCACATCTCCTCCCCACTTTTGAATGCCAACCGTCCCCGGTTGGCGACACTATAAATACACACTGGGCACATGCTGTTATTTGCGGCCCCTCCAAATTGACAGCAAATTGACAGCAAATTCATCATTTGCCGAGAATTTGCCTGTCATTTGCGCGGCCCGCAAATAATGGATTTCCTTATCATTTCCTTATCAGTTGCTTATCATTTGCTTGGTGCGCAAAACTCGAATTTACCGCCTGTGTAAATTGAAAGCAAATTGAAGGACCAAACAACCCTGAGAATTGCCTGAAAAGGCAAATTTTCAGGTCATCTGGTCATTGGCTTTCCGATGTATCCCCGAGCCTCTGGCGTTTCCAGCCATAGATCCAAAAACTCAGCCGGGTGTGTGGAAATGCATTTTACACAGAATACTAGTTACTTGACAGACAGATACTTGTAGATTCCGTGCACACATCTCATTCAGACCTTTGTTTCCCAGACTAGACCTGCTGCAATGTACCTACAAAATTCCTCCCTCGACCCAAAATGAACCCACGCCGTCGCCGCGTTCGACTCTGTTCCCCTGCAAATTCAAGCACCCAGCACCGGCACCCGCGCTGAAGTTCCTGCAGCCATCACGAGCACCCCGTCTCCCTGAATTACTATTTACCTTTCATTTTCCGACTGCCCAGTCGTGCACGCCTCGAAGCCAACATCTGCGAAAATGAAGGCTGAAGAGATTTTGCGTTGAATTCAAGGTACCGGTTTCTTTGTGTTTTCGTTTTTGAATCCACCACTTGATTTGGATTGCCTTGCCTGCCCGCGTCCGCGCCATTCCTTCAAGTTCCGATAGTACTTTGGCAAAATAGATTATATTGGAACTACGTACATACAAAGTAGTACGTACGGGACACGAACTGATTCAGAGAGATGGGACAGGAGGAGGAAGTACGCGAATGGGAGTAGACGGCGAGAGGAATCTGAGAATGCGCCTGTAGATGCCGAGACTGCGCGCGCAGGATCGAGTCCGCATTTGCGCCGGTTCGGCTCGCGCGCCCGAGCTGCAGCAGGGGAGTTGCGCATGGGGAATGAAGCGCGCGGCAAGTCGAGTGAGGGATATGCTGCTGTTGTGCGGGGCGAGGCGGGGCGTGTGCAAGTGTGTGCGTTTCCCACGGGCGGGGCGTGTGCGTGCGTCCCCGATCCCCGAGCTTGGGGAGTCATCGTCGTGAGTGGCAGTTGGGTGGTTTTGTGGGTGGATGGGCGGTGCAGTGCGTTAATCCAAAAAAAGAGAAGAAGATGATGATGAAAAGGGGTGCATGAATAGACGTTGAGGAGGAGATAAAACTGCGCCCAACTCACTGGATCTGACTAGCAGCATGCACCTCCATTTCCTCCATCTTATAGCTATTCAGCTCCTCCTTAATCCTCTGCGCCAACGCCGGCGTCAACCAACTCCACATCGCTGCTTGCTGCTCCGGTCATACATGCTCGCGCGAAACGCATCATACACACTCAAATTGCTCGCAAACGCCAGCACCTTCTTCATCGCCAGCGCTGTCACCGCACGCGGGATGGGGCTCTGCATGGCGGGCGAGGCGAACGAGGTGAGCGCGGGCGCTGACAAGTTGAGCACAGGATGCGCGTAGATGGTGTTGTGTGCAGGGGTGTACCTGCACCCGTACTTGAGGCGGGCACAGATGGGCAGGCGCCAGATGTAGCGCAGGTCGCGGCCGTTGGCATCGCCTGCGGGCTGTTGATTGCGCTGTCCAGCCCCTAGTCGAACGACAGCGGCGGCAGCGCCGGCACGCTGCTCCGTTTTCCGCAAGCCCCCCGTCGTTGGTGTCCAGGGCGTCCAGCCCGTGGACGTTCCCGCCATGCGCGCTCGAATGGCTCCCATGCCGATGCAGCCCGTCGATGTGGTCCGGGTCGGGGTTGGGTATGCGCGCGAGGGGCCCGAGCTCGGCCTGTTGCCCGTGGGGGGAGTTCTACGAGTTTGACCGGTGGCCTGTGACGGGTGCGAGGGGTGCACGTCGGGAAGATACGACGATTGGTTGTACGTGCCTGCGTCTGAGAAACATGTTAGTATTGATGTGCGAGAGGAAGGAAACAACAAACACTTCAATACCCCCCGTGCAGGAACCCTCGTCAGCTCAACACTCCGCTGCACATCAACTGCCCACGGCTCATGCTCCCCATCGTCCTCCTCCGCCTGCCCCACATCCCCCACCCGAATCGTATCGTCCTCCCCCCCACCCAACAGCCCCCAACCCTCGTCCGAATCGTCCGCGTCGTCCTCCGCCCACCGCTGCTGCTGTTGTAGGTGTCCCCCGTACTGCTGTTGCTGCGGCTTGGCGCCTCGTCGTATTCGTTCTCTCTCCAGCTCCCCCCACTCCCCTCCTCAACGAACACGCGCGTCCCGTCCTCCGCGACCACGTTCCTCCCCCCGCCGCCCGGCCCCGGCGAGCGCGTCGTAGGACTGGGTCGTGCCCTTGGAGAGGAAGACACGGCGGAGGCGAGGGACGGACGCTCTGGTGCGGGATGCGCGGTGGTCCGCCCGGCGCTGCGTCCCTACTCGGACTCGGCGACTTTGTGGACGGGACGCGGAAATGGGACTCGTGCAAACTCGGCGCGCGCTGGGAGTTGTTTGAATTGGTGCGTGCGCGACCCTGCGAGTCTACCGAAGAGGACGAGCCGGACGCGTCGCTGCGCAAGTACGACGGTTGGGGACGCCAGTCCTCTTGGCCGCGCGGGACTTGCGGCACCTGCTGGTCGTGGCTCTGCTGCCTCGACGGACGGCGATGACCGGCGTACTGCAGCTCATTTGGCCGCGGCGGGGGCGTTCCACTGGGAAACGGATTGAATGCGCCGTGCATTCTCGGCGGGGGGGCCAAGAAGTCGCCCTGTTGCTGTGGCGGGGTCATCTGAGCGTACATTGTTTGCTGATAAGCCCACCGTGCGAGCTGTGCGTTGGCGGGGTCAAAGCCATATGGCTGCTGCTGGGGCGGGATAGGGGCCCTGCTGGGGTGGAAGTGGAGGGCCATTTTGGTGGAATGCGCCGGGAGAAAAGGGCGATGCGGTGAGAGACGGGGTCCAGGTGCCTTGTGGCTGCTGCTGGAAGGGATACTGCTGCGGGTGCTGGGGTGGAGGCAGTTGAGTGGGTCGTTGTTGCTGGTTTGCGTTGTTAGACGGCGGTGAAGACTGCTGGTTTGGGCCCTTGTCCATTGCAGGGTCTCTAGGGGAGTATGTCCAGTCTGGCAATGCCAATATGGCCATAGAGTGACTACTCTATCTGGGCTAGTTAGTAGACAATCTAACCAGTAGAATAGACGCACTTTTGTAGTCCCTTTGTCGTCGTCGCCGTCGTGCTCGTTGTCGACCGCTGCAAATCTGTTCCAATCAGGTCACGTCACGAATGTCACCCCACCTTCCGTTCACCACTCTTTATCTTATCGCACAAATCGGTCCCTCGTCGCTCTCTTGACAACGCGCTCTCTCGACAACGCGAGCATTGACCCGGATGTCATGCTGCTACAGTCATCAGAGGCCCGCCGCAGAATTTGAGCGACAGTTACCGTCGCCCAAAATGCGCGGCGGGTTAAACTCGTCGGCGTCGTCTATCTAAGAGGGACAAGTTCACTCCTGGGAGGATTCAAAGAGGCTTCGAACGTGGCTTACCAGCATGGTCATTTGGACTCGGGGCAGATGAAAAGTTGAGAGTCTAAGTCTGCGGGAATGGTTATGTTACAGTACGTTTACCATCGAAGAGAGACGCCTACTTACGCAGTTCACCGCTTTTCGCTTCCAAAATCCAGATTAAATTAAAGGCCCGGAGAGCGGTAGTACCCTCATACCTGGTAACATTAATTCCAACCAAGCGCTGTCCGCACGCGCCCGAAACCAAGACCTAGCCTCGAATAAACATAAACCGCAAATAAATTTAATGATAAACCTACTTGCAACCCAAACGCAACGCAATGCAACGCAACCGTGGGAATTCTTTCCGAGTCATCCATCCAACCAGCCAAAAACATCCGCTGCGGTGGAAGGATGGGGTGAGCGTGTGGGATTTGGGGGAGGGGAAATAAGTAAGTATATTCGGTATTTTGGGTGTGCTTTGAGAGGGAGGAAGCGGAATCGAGGGGCGGTGGGTGGAGGGATAAGGATAAGGCGACGTACGAGGGACAGAGTATGGACTCGGAGCAAGGGGTTGTGCGTTCGTTTGGATGAACAGGGGGGATCTGGGATCAAGGTGAGTTGGTTCGAGGAAGGATTCAGAAGGACTGGGAGGAAGTTGAGAGTGATTTACATTGCAGCATGGGTTGGGACGTTGACGTTGGACGGGTGCAATTTGAATACGTTCAAAAGGACATAAATGAATGATAGATAATCAACGTAGCTGACCTGGGCAAGTTGAAGGTTGCATTGACGTTAATTGAGCGGATGGTTGAATATCAGGGTTGCGGTGGTGAAGATGGACGTCTGGCGGAGAAATGTACGAATAAGAGATGAAATGAAGGTGAGCATGGGTGTAAAGTACACATACCACGTTCAGACAATGCAGTGAAACCACTCTCGAGTCGGGGGCGAGGTTGAGTTTAGGCTGAAACCCCGAAGTGTCTGCGGATGGTCAAGGTTATCAAAACAATCTAGAGTCAAAACGGGTTCACCCACTTCACCTGTGTTCCTTGAGTCGGTGGGCCACTATCCTGCCTCCAATTGAACCATCCTTAAAGTTTAAACCCCCGAATTAACGTCGCCTCACCCAACCAAGTAAACCCAAGAACCACTCACACCTCTCGATTGAAAAACACTCAGACGCACTCGCGAATCTCGCCTGAGTAGATCCAAGGCACGATTTGCGATAATTGAGCCTCGGATGAACGGGAGATAAAAAACTTACAGGGGGTGGGAATTCGATCAAAAACATCCGGATTCACGCCGCTGAGCTCAGAACGAGTTAAGGTGAGCCGTAATAGTGATGAGGAGGTGCGTATTGGGAGCATATACCTCATTAGTTGGACCTTGAGCGGAAAAGCTGAGAAAAAGGTGCATATATTCGATTTTGCGGTGGGGTGCCTGCAAGGGAGGAATTGAGGTTAGGTGATTCAATAGGGGAGTAAGGGCAACGGGGTATCGTACGAATGACATTGTATAAGTGCAGAGCTTGCATTTAAATGCGTTCTGGAGGGAATTCTGGGACAAAATTAAGTTGGTTCCGAGGAAGGACGAGGTTGAACAGTGTTTACATTGCAGCATAGGTTGGGATGTTGAGGTTGGATGAGTTCAATTTAAATGAAAGAGGATCATCGACTGTGAATAGACGTTCAGAAAGACATAAGTGAATGTAGACTGACCTGGGCAAGCTCGAGGTTACTGGATGGGCGGGATGTTGAATATCGCGGCGGTCAAGATCGAAGTCTGCGGAGGACGGAAGTGATCCAGAAATGTTCATAAATGTAATGAAGCATCGAGAGTAGTCAGCCGAGGATGTTTCTGTTGTATTATAGTGGTCAATTCAAGTTGAAACTCGGGAGAAATACATTTTAGTACCCGTTCAAGAAAACCAAGGAAAGCCTGAGATTACTGACACTTGAAGGCCAAATAAGGCAGTAGAATGACTTGGTCCTATTCTGGGGAGGAATAGACGGCGTAACCCGCGCTCATTTAGCCTCAGGTGAACGCGAAATAAAAGGCCTACGCGGTACAACACAAGATCAACCGCGTGGGAATTCCATCAAAGACATCCGGGTTCGAGCCGCTGAAGGCAGAGGGGGTCAGTGCGGATGCTAGAGGTAGTAGAATGCGAGCAAAGGTGTACCCAAAGTGATTTATATGGTCCTTGAGCGAAGCTATTGAAAAGACGGCGCATATATTCAGTATTCTGCGGCGCTGTCTCTGAAAGGGAGAGATTGAAGGTCAGTGGTTGAAGGAGAGCTTGAGGGCAACGGTCCGACGTACGAGGAACATTATATTCATCCAGTAATTGCATTCGAATGCGTTCTGCATGGATATCCACGCCAATGTTGGATTGGGTCTGAGGGGAGACGGAGGTTGAAAAATTACAATGGAGAACGTGCCTCGATGTAGGTGGTTGGACGAGTTCAAACGAAATAAAGGGGTTTGAGCGGCTGCAGATCGACGTGAAGAGACACAGAAATTAATCAAGAGGAACACAGACTGACTACGGTAGGCGAGACGGTCGCGCTTCGATTTCGGTTTCCGGTATCCAAATCTTCGGTCGCGGTTCCCGATTTGGATAAATTACCTCATACCACAATCACAGGAGCACGTCTCTTCAGGTCTGTTCTCGCAACTTTCTATATGATTTCAAAGCTAAAATGATTACCAGCGGGTGGCAAGCGGTGGGTACAAACAGGGTTTTTTTCTGAGGGTATTGGAACATGTACAAAAACATACCACAGCATAGACATGAATGCATAGAGGCATCCAACTTCTGGTCCTTTATTTGTGGTCAACCAGAAGGACTATCTAGCAAAAAGGTCATTGAGATACACAACTCAAATGAAGGCCCTACACTCTGTCTGTTATGGGATTTACCAAATAAATGGTTCGGTGGTTGAGAATGATGTAGATGCAGCTTAAGACTAACCACAAACAGGACTTTCAACTCAACGTAGAGGGCTGCCGACCATTAGAGCAAGTCTGTAATTGACGTATCCGCTAGCAACACTGTAGCAGATTTAGGACAACAAGAATTGAGAATAGCATGAGGTGTATTCCAATTCCTGAGGGCTGAATAGAGCATAAAGGGCCACACAAGTAGCCCACTTTCCCTTCTTTCCAGGAAGCCGATTGTCGAACCTGCATGGAAAATTTGGTACTGACAGATCTGGTTGGGAGGGATGTCATAGAACGCCCAATGGAGAGGAAGAGGAGACATAGGATAGTTGTTTATTAAATATAGCATCTACCTATTACTTGCAACTCATGTTGCACTTATATTTTCATTACTTAGAATATGCACACTTGGGAGAGGTATGTTTTATTTTATTTAATAAAGATAAAGAAGGGAAGCAACGTGGGTAGTGATGTTCATGGCTTGGCTTGAAGCCAAAAAGCCACGAAGCCAAGCCCCGGCTTGCTCAAGCCAAGCCAAGCGAAATGTTTGGCTTGAGGTTAGCTTTGGCTTTGGCTGCAGATCTGGCCTATCAGTTAGGCGACTGGCCGTTTGGTGGTGTGCCGCGTTAGTCTACTACCGCGCGCTTTCAACTCCGGATTGACTATATTTCCCCCGTATCGATTTATCGAAACGGAGGTGAGACGGACAGGGTTTCTTGACAAGCCCTGGCCTTCTAGGTGACCTTGGTTTGTCCTACTATTGGGCGGCACGACCCGTAGCGGAGTGTATTTAATTTAGTTCCCCCACCCTGGTGTACTTCAGGGGGAGTAGCTTTTAGGTAAATGCAGTGGGAGGTAATAAGATCCTATTCTGTTTAATACAAGGGGTTTTTATACTGTTCTCGGTCCGATACCCGCGCGCGTAATAACTCCTCTTTTAGGAAACGGGCTCTCCAGTCTGACTCACCGCATCGCTCTCCATGTGCTCCCCGAGTTTGAAGGAGTCAACGCCGAAACGGAGCTGCCTCGTGTCCTTCTCCGTTTCCTGTTTAGTCCTCCCGTTTCCCCTCCTCCGTACAGCGGTCCGCCATCGGCCCGCCTCCGTATTGTAGTGCACGGTGAGTCAGTGATTCACAGTCGTAAGTCCCCCCATACTGTTCTATCGGAGTCGTGGCCTGGTGGTGCAACGGTAGCACACGCGAAAGGTATACTTTTTCAAGAAATAGTTCTTCGCGCGCTCCCTGTTCGATTCGGGGTCAGGCCTTGGCCCTTGCGTTTCTTTAACCTTTTTCGTTGTTGGTACGGAGTTGTATGTGGCTGGATGGTGCAATGGTAGCACGCTTGGATTTTGCTACCACACGCGGATAGCGCTCCTCCAAGAGCTCCCCGTTCGATTCGGGGTTCGGCCTTGCTGACACAGAGGATCCTTTTTTGCTTGTGGTCTCGGTGAGTACTCACGGTCAGATAGTGTAACGGTAACACGCTTGGACTCGATACATTGGGATGGAGTGATTCTCCAAGAGTACCCTGTTCGATTCGGGGTCTGGCCCTGGTGGTGGTGTATCCGATGCTTTTTATTGATGCGGAGTCGATGCTTTTTATTGATACGGAGTCGCTGTCGTGAGTATGATTTTCCTCCCGTTTGGCCGCGTTCAAAGCGCATCACAAAGTGACAGCTCACATTGGTATGTCTCGAGTTCCCTATTGGACTTGTACGTGGTACCTCCCATGACCCTTGATATAATCACATCTATGGGACATCCCATGGAGTTAGAACGGTCATGGTACCTCCCATTGCTATATGGTACCTCCCATCCCTCTGTAGTATCTCCCATCCATTTTTTCTATGCTGTGGTACCTCCCACGACTGTATTTTTGTCTCATGGTACCTCCCACACATCTATTTTCATGCTGTGGTACCTCCCATGAATATATTCTTATCTCATGGTACCTCCCACCAATCTATTTTCCTCTCGTGGTACCTCCCATGATTTTTTCTCATCTCGTGGTACCTCCTATGGTTTTTTTGCTTTCCGTGGTACCTCCCACCTGTCAGTCCCAAATAACCTAGGCAGTTTCCATGTATATATACCCCCTATATACATGGAAGCTGCCTAGGATCCCTTGTAAAATATCACTATGGGACTCCGGCAAGTTTTAGGGGGTAATAGGGGGCAACTGGGGCCTTTCGAAGGATTTCAAGGAGGGGGGGTGGGTACACGGGGTGCTGAGGGGACACCACCATACCCAGGGCATGCGTTGACGGTGCAGGACACACACTAGAGTACCCAGCGGTAGGTAACAATAGTGTGGGGGTACTGGTCGGTCTTGAAGGGTACTAGGGGTAGGTAAAAAAGGTGTAGGGGTATTGGTTGGGCTTAACGGGTACCAGGAGTAGGTAAAGAAGGTGCAGGGGTACTGGTTGGGCTTAAGGTGTACAAAGGGTAGTTAAGGGAGGTGCAGGTGTACTGATTGGACTCAAGGTGTACAGGGTAGATCTGTATGGTACAACAGGTACCCCTTGTCCTTAACAGGTACAATTACCAAAAACAGTCACTCCGCCTACCAACCCAAAAGGGAAACATTACAGAAATCAACCTATACCTTGAAATGTAATATGTTTGGCTTCACAAACTATATTCGTGGCATCAAGGCTCATAACAAGGCAATTTACTGAAAAAGAGCCTGCTCTGGAAAAGTATTTTGCATTTTGCAGGTCAACGAGGACACCAATTAAAAAATGTTATAGATGACTCTGGTTGCCCTTGATAGGCTCTACACTATGGGCATAGAGATCAGACGCTTGAAGAAGACTTTCCATTTTGGGACACTACCACTTTGCATCCCAAAAAGGAAATTTTTGACCTCAACCCGTTCCTCGTCATAATTGAACCATTTTCAGTGATGAAAATGGTTCAATCATGCACCAGGGCCCATTTACGAACCACCCAATCCAATATCGGGAAATAGAAAAGTCATCAGACCACCCTGATATCGCACCCACCGATAGCCCTAGATGAGGGCTTTCTAACAAGCCCAGTATCAAGGCAATCGGCCAGCAGATACCCGCACCCGAGCCAATTTTTGAGCAGCCCGGTCCAATATCGGGAAATATCAAGGTGATCAGACCACCTTGATATTACACCCACTAATAGCCCTGGGTGAGAGCTTTCTAACAAGCCCAGTACCAAGGCAATCAGCCAACGGATACCCGCACCAGGGCCCATTTATGAGCTGGCCAGTACACTAGTAGCAAAAAATCAATGTGCTCCGATGTGCCTCCCACCTTACACACAGAAAGGCCTGGGCGAGGGCTTTCCAATAAGCCTTTCGGCAGCCAAAACGGTGCCCAGATGCTTGAGATACACCCCTTTTGATGTTTTGATCTAAGGGGTTTCTGGGGTCCTAGCCATGGGTGGTACCACAGGCCTAAAATTTTCGCCCGCCTGCGGCGGGCCCTTGGGAGGTACCATGTCCTGCCATTTGGCCCTGGGCAGTGGTACCTCCCATATACCATGGTATGCCCACGCCCAGAGACCCCTTTGGGTCTTTCATTCAAAGGGATTTAATACACCCTAATGGGTGTACTTCAGGGTAGCCTGAAGTGCAACGGAAGTCAAACTTTTAGCTCGTCCTGAACGCAACCAGGTTCACCCCGCCTTCACAGCTTCAGTAGTAAACAACTCTCAGAATCATCAACCAATGGGAGACTTAGCAATGACTCTTCAAACCCTCTTGCTTTATCAGCTGGCAATGATTCGAACATCACAGAACAATTTGTTAATACTAGGACCGGTGCTAGACAGAATGGCAATCCAAATTTTTAGAGAGCTCAGGGATGGGGGCAAAGACTAGAAAGTCGACACCAGCCAAACCCCCTGAGGGCCGTAGGATAGCTGAAAAACAATCGGACGCTAGTAGGGGCTGGCGAACGAGAAGAGCGGAGGAGGGTGGTAGCGAAATGTGAAATGATGCGGAGGATATTGAAAACAGTCTACCAGAGGAAACTAGGTGGCGTAAACTCAAGATAGCGGAAGTGTATCAAGACCAGGAGGATGTAGAAGATCCTAAGGTACCAGCACTTCCATATTGAAGGGTTCCAGAAGTGGTTATTACCGTCCCGAAGAAAAGGGAGGAACTAGCTAATTCTCAACCTATGCCAAACAAGTCTGATGAAAGACTGTATGTTCTTCGAGCACCCGTACAAACGGAAGGGCTTGCCCAAACGGTTGTTAAACGGATGTTAAATAGAGAAACAACTCTGCACAATCGCGAAATTCTTGGACTTTCACCCCAAGTTAGGGAAGAGTACAAGAGAGAGACGACTAAAGTTAGAATTCCAATTAAAAGGAAGGCTGCTGCTCTTCTACAAGAAGATCAGGCTCTACCTTTCACTTGGGAGGATGCTGAGGACGCCTTGACCCTCGATTATGACACATTAAGGATGGAGGATCTTCCGAGAATTGAACACGTTTTCATTACTTCGGTCGACAACGGGGAATTTCCCGCTGGCTCAGTAATTGTGCCAGACGCATACACGCAGTACCTTGAAAGCCTGGCTCCAGGCGAAACACCTAAACAAGTGTTCGTGGCAAGGGATTTGGCGTCTCTACGAGTTATCTTTCCTATTGTAAATGGGTCAGTAATGGTAGAGTCTGTATTGGATTCAGGGTCCCAGATTGTGTCAATGTCTTATGTGAAAGCTAAAGAGTTGTCATTAAGCTGGAACCCCGATATTCAGATATACATGCAGAGTGCAGATGGATCATTAGAAAAGTCGGTTGGTCTCACTCGCAACGTGCCATTTAGATTTGGAGAAATCATTGTGTTCCTGCAAGTTCATATTATCAATGGACCAGTGTATGATGTCTTACTTGGGAGACCATTTGAGGTATTGACGGAGAGTGGAGTTCAGAACAACCAGGATGGTACTCAGATTTTAACCTTGCGGGATCCGAACACTGGGAAACGGTGTTCAATGCCTACCCAGACTCGCGGCGATAAAACTGAGCCAGCCAAGCACAGACATGCTACAGTTGAGGATGAAGATGATAGAGAAAATCACAGACCCAAAATTGCAGACCCGAAGGGTCGCCCTGAGGGTTTTCAGTCCTCTTCGAGGAATTGATACAAGAGTGTCAAGGAGAAGAGATAGCTGTGATGTTCGGGTTGGATGAGAACAACGAAGGGTATTTCAAGCCTAGAGGTAAGAATTTTACAGAGACGGAATTACAGGAGGCATATATCAGGGCTTCTAAAGGCTCGGCTGCCGTGAAGAGTGATAAAGTCACCAGTAGTCTGTTTCAGGAATTTGTTGCAGGGCCAACACCGAGTTGTTCGGGGACAAAAGGGGAATATAGTGTCTTCACCTGGAGTTGTGAAGCGGAAGGGTCGAGAACCGAAAGGGTAAACCCCGACCAGCCTAACAAACGATCAGGGGATGAGGCAGTTCAAGAAGCTGAACATGTTTCTCGATGTGTAATGTGCCAATCTCTTGAAGATTGTAAGCCAACATCGAAAAGACGAGCAAAAGCTAAAGGTCGGCGCGAGGCTAAAATAGCCTCGGTGTTTGCAGGCAAGAAATATAAACCTGTGGGACTCAAGGTTAGACCAGTTTACACTGAGCTACCTGAGAAATATCACATCAAGCGAGAGATAAAGGGTGATCCGTTAAAAGATATGCCCGGTCTCTCACCCAACCCGTGGGATTACTGTCCAACGGGGAGGTATTCCGAAAAACGGAAAGCTCTGGTCGATAAACTCCACAAAGGCGAATTTCTGTGGCCGGAAGAGAGACGGTTGTTGCATGAATTTTACATGAACCAAGAAGCAGTGTTTGCATGGACTGATGAGGAGAGGGGAAGTTTCAGACACGATTTCTTCCCACCGATAGAGATACCGGTGGTAGAGCATGAAGTTTGGGTTGAACAGAGTATCCCGATTCCCAGAGGACAGTTAGAGGAAACGTGCAAGTTGATCAAGAAAAAGATTGACGCTGGAGTATATGAACCCTCAAATTCATCTTATCGAAGCAAGTTCTTTGGGGTTGTGAAGAAGGATGGCAAGAGCATTAGGCTAGTACACTCACTAGAACCTTTGAATGCTGTTACAATTGCTCACTCTGGGTTACCACCTGCAACGGAAGAACTAGCTAATCACTTTGCGGGTCGCGCTTGTGGCGGGTGTCTAGATTTATATTCAGGCTATGACCATGGAGATATCGCAGAAGGGTTGAGGGACTTTACCACGTTCCAGACACCTTTTGGGGCATTAAGAATTGTGAAGTTGCCACAGGGATGGACAAACTCGGTACCAATATTTCACGATGATGTAACCTATATCCTTAGGGATGAAATACCTCATGTGACCATCCCCTATATCGATGACATTCCAATACAAGGTCCCGGTACTAGGTATCAGGACAAGGATGGCAGCTATGAAACCATTCCTGAGAATCCAGGAATCAGGCAGTTTATATGGGAGCACTTTCAGAATTTGAACCGAATTGTGCAACGCGTAAAATACTGTGGAGGCACACTTTCCGGGCTCAAAAGCATAGCATGTGCAGAAGAGTTTGCCATAGTTGGGCATATTTGCTCATACGAGGGACGGAAACCTGACAAGGATCGAGTTGGAGTGATTGAACGTTGGCCAGACTTAAAAGACGTAACAGAGATCAGACAATTCCTTGGCACCGTAGGTGTCAACCGAATGTTTATTAAGGATTTCCGTGATATCGCGGAACCCTTACAGAGGCTTTTACGCAAAGATGTTGATTGGGAATGGGGCTCTGAGCAGAAAGGGTCATTCCAACGAATCAAGGACGAGATGTCGAGCGCAGGAAATCTGAAACCCTTGAACTACGATTGGGATTCGGATATTGTGTTGGCAGTAGATACTTCTTATAAGGCTGTGAGGGCCCAGGTTTATCAACATGACCCCATAGAGATAAAGAAGAGGTATACAACCAAGTTCATGTCTATTGGGTTGAATGATCGCGAGGCTAGATTCTCGCAACCAAAAAGAGAGCTGTATGGGCTAAAACGCGCCCTAGAAGCTTTGCAATATTGGTTGCTTGGTTGTAGGCGGTTGGTTGTAGAAACCGACGCCCTGTACCTGAAAGGTATGCTGGCGAACCCAGGAATGGGTCCGAACGCGACAATTAACCGGTGGATCGAACAAATCTTAATGTTCCACTTTAAGCTAAAATATGTCGCGGGGATAAACTTCCCACCAGACGGTCTCTCAAGGCGGGATCTGCAACCAGGGGATGAAGTATTCCCGAACACTGAAGAGGGGCTTGATAAGAATCCTTCACTGGACAATCACCCCGACTCGGACCAAGAAGGCCGTCAACCTTTGGACTTCGAGGAATTCAAACACGATATCAACACAAAAGGAGGCTACCTATTCACTATGGAAGGGGTGGCTCAATCTTTAGACGATTTCGACCAAGAAATGTTAGAGATTCAAGAAAGCGAAGCAGCATTTATTGCTGTGGTAGAAAAAGCTTATTCAAGCGAGGGACTGGTCATGCCCCAGTTTATGAATGTAACAGACATGGAACCTGAAAAACTCCTGCCTGATATCAGACTAAGGGACGACCCCGCTAAGCGGGAACCTTACCCTGAAGAGCATCGAACTGAGACAGGGAAGATGTTGGATGAACGAATTAAACTTTTGAGAATCTGGTTCAAAGACCCATTGGTACGACCAGCGGGCATGAACTGTAAAGAATATAAGAAGTTTATCCATTATTCAAGAAAGTTCTTCATGTACGAAGGCAAGCTCTACCGCCGAGGGGAAGAATCTAAGCATAAGCTAGTTGTGGACAAGGAATACAGGATGTATATGATGTGTGCATCACATAATTCGCTCGGGCACAGAGGGTTCTATACCACTAAATCGACCATCAAACTTCGGTTCTGGTGGCCAGAGTTAGATAGGGACGTGAACTGGTTTGTAAAGAGTTGTGTTTCTTGTCAACTTCGACAAAAGACTTTGCTGAAAATTCCCCCGGCCGCAACAATGACACCAAGCATCTTCCAAAAGATACATACAGACGTAATGATTATGGGTATGCCATCGAATGGACATAAGTTTGTAGTGGCGGCCAGGGATTCATTGTCTAGGTATCCTGAAGGACACCCTCTCTGGGCGGATAATGGAGAAACATTGGGAAGGTTCTTACTTGAAGATATTATCTGTCGGTGGGGCTGTCCTCAATGGATCGTAACAGATGATGCGCCTCAGTTTGTGGCGGCGTTACAATGGTTACACGTGAAGTATGGGATTCTACGGATTAAAATCTCACCGTATAATTCACAGGCTAATGGGCCAGTTGAGTGGGGACATTGGGATATGCGCCAGTCATTATGCAAAGCCACTGGCGGAGATCCGAAGAAGTGGTACTGGTTTTTCCCACAAGTGTTATGGGCCGATCGGATCACTATTCGGAGAGGGCTTGGTTGCTCTCCATTCTTCGCAGTTTGTGGGCCGCATCCCATAATACCGCTTGATATTGAAGAGGCAACCTGGTTGGTAGAGTACCCAGGGGAGATGCTGTCAACAGGAGAATTAATTGGCTTAAGGGCCAGGGCTTTAGCTAAACACAGTTTCCACGTTGAAGAAATGAAAGAACGTGTTGACACGGAGAAGCGACGGGCGGTTAGGAGATACGAGGAGGAGTACAAAAATACCATCAAAAACTTCAACTTTGAACCTGGAAGTTTGGTACTCGTACGCAACATGCAAGTTGAGAAATTGCTAAATACCAAAATGGCTACAAGATATTTGGGGCCCATGGTAGTGATTCGGCGAACCAAAGGTGGCTCTTACCTGTGCTGTGAGATGGATGGGGCAATGTACCACGGCAAGATTGGTCAATTCAGGGTCATCCCGTTTGAACAACGGCACAAAATTGATCTGCCAGATAATATTCTTGAGTTAATAGACCTCTCAAAAGAGGACTTAGACGAATTGGCAGAGGATGGCGTCGAAGAGGACGAATACTTGGGCAAAGACATGCAATTCCACAAAATCAGAATTCGTCTTCAAGATGAAGAATCCGATTCGGACTCAGACAATGAAAGTTACATGAGCGAGGAAATACCGGATGAAGTCGATTCAGAAAACGAGAGGGATCCAGACGCAGCACCAGTAGTGCGACGTTCTAAGAGACAGGCTGAAAAGTTGAAGAACTAACCAGGCCACACTCGAATCAATTTCTAGCTAGAAGTGCGCACATAGTTGAAGCACGGGCCCGTGAATCAGGTTGTATAGAACAGACGGCAAACTGGACATAGTTAAAGGAGCGTGTAAACGAGTTGGGCGTTATATGAAACTAGAGTCTGAGTCAAGAGGGACGGACTGGTGGGTTGAACCACAACGGATGAAATATACGTCAAGGGAGAGATAGGATGGGAGCATGTGTATCGTGAGGCAAAAACGTACATATAACGGGAAGACATGGAGTGATGTTACAGCGAAAAGCGTAGAGGAAAAGAGTTGGGAAGGTAGACGCGTCTAGAAGAGAGAGATGGTGTCAATAAGAGCCGGATCGGGGTTGGAAAGATATTGGCCGAATATGAGTCAGAAGTCGAGGTTGAAGCATTCTTCAACGGCACCATTCGGATGGTCGCAATAGAAGCAATATTCATCCAAGTGGCGAGTGGATTTAGGCCTAGTAACCGGTCAGAAATGGGGAAACGAGTTCCAGCTAGAACTGGACTTACACCTTTCTGGGCCGCGAGGTACTTAGCTTGGATCGCCGCCGCGTCGCTGACTCTGTGCCCAGCATACATGACTCGAATGAGTTGTTGGAGGCAATAGCGCCGGTTGTCGGGTTGAAATTGGAGTTGAGAGTTTGCATACGCGACTCGAGATCTGAGATCTGACTCTTCAAGTTTAAGAGATGAGCCAGTATCTGGAAACTCAGAGTCTCCGCACGCTTCAACGGCAGCTCCAATTGTTTGCCGGACGGAGTCAGAGTGAATAGTGAGCTCCGAGGCTAAGGAACGTCAGAAAAAGAGGAACAGAAGAATTAGCTAGAAGTCGCACCTGTGAATTCCTTGGCTGCAGCTTCAACTGCTGACGAACTGTCAACCCGGGGACGCTTTCTGGACTGACTAGAGCCGTCGCTTGCGCCGTCCGAAGATCCTGTAAATATCGGTTACGAGCATAAGCCGGTGCAAGATGAAATGATCCTTGAAAACATTGTAATTAGTTTTATGACATAAAGCAATGAACAAAATGACGCACCAGTGTAACCACCTACCAAAATCATAAGGGGGCTGGCCACGTTAGCACCAGAATCGAAAATATCCCGTGGGAAGAGCGGACTGGGAAACGCCGGGGCGCTGCTCACCAAGAGACTATCATCGGCGGATTTAGTAGAGCTGGCAGGAGCAGCAGCGTCGGCGAGCTGAACCTGAGCAGTACGGAGGGTTTCGCGGATTTCGTCAATGGCAAGCGAGAGGGACGATGGGAACGCTGGACATACCGGTTTAGCAATGGGGGTGTCAATAATCATAAGATCATCACTCTCACCCACGAGCGGAGGAATTTCATCCTCGCCAACGAAGGCAAACTCATCGTCCGAGGGATCCTTCTGACGCTGGCGATTGAGATCCTGAGAATTTGAACAGATTAGAGGGGAGGCGAGAATAAGCTAGAAATGGGAAACTCACTTTCGTACGCGCTTTCTCAGCTTTACGAGCCTCTTTGGCAAGACGAGTAGATTCCTTGGAAGCTGCAGCAACTGCTTTCGCAGTGCAGGCATCCTCCTTGGCCTGCTCCTTGTCACGCTTGGCAGAAGCCTTGTCACGAACAACTTGAGCCTCGGCGGCGGCACGAGCGCTGTAAAGCTTGGTACGGTGAACATCGTGTTCCATAACAATACGGGACTTAGCACAGTCGTGTTGGGATTTGAGCCCGTTGCAGAAGTCAACACAGTCGGGGTAACGACCACTGATAACGCCACCACCGAGGGCGGTCTGGTGGTAGGTGTTCTTGATAGAGAAGAAGATGTCGTAAAGAGCAAGGTCCTGCTCGATCTGAGGGATGAACGGCTTGAACGATTCCTAAAGATGAATGTCTTAGTCCTAGCTAGAAGTTGCCAATGATAAAAAAAATGTACGGAGAAAGCGACTTTTCCATCAAGAAAAACGCGCTGGTCTTCAATGTCAGCAAATTTGGTAGCGCGAATGGCCTTGCCCATCTGCAGAATCTTGGCATGATGAATATCGGGCAATGGAGGGTACGATGGGGAGAAAGCAGGCATTGGAAAGAGGTGCGGGTACTCTGCGAAGAGACTGAGGAATGGCGTCCACCTGGTCTGCCTTTTAAGCATTTGGGGACTTTGGGTTCAAAATATGTGGAGGTTTAATACCGGTGCTTCCTTTATAATTTATTTGTTAACTGGGGACAGTTAATATTTAAAAATGGGGGAGGTAGACGTTGTAACCAAGGAACGGCAAGTTTTATTCGTTAGAACCGACGCACCACACGCAGAATCTCAAAAGTTTAGACCGATACTTGCTTGATGTGGGATCAGGAACGTTCAAGAAACCATTTTGGGACCTAGTTCCTGAATATTGATGGCGGTCGTGAGCTTACGCGTCGCATTGTTACCATTACGGGGATGAGCGCTACTCTGTCATCAACAGAATCTGCCACGATTTCAGACACGTTCGACACGTAGGCTTAGATGTCGACTTAATCATCGGGTATCCCGAAAAAGTTAAAACCAGGGACCATGGAAAAGTTCCGGAACCGGAAAAACTCCTTCCGGGGCTAACATTCATCATTTCAACGCATGGTTCGGACAATTCGGACTTTAGGAAGCACAGCAAAGGGTGTGCGAGTCGCGTTTCCTTGATGGGCACTTTTAGCTAGAAGTCGACCAACGCGAAATATGGGTGTCATCGATGATTTTATAGTAAAACAAAGCTACTGTATGTTGAATACAATGTATAGAAGGTTATAAACGAATGTCTAAGAGTGTACCAAGGCCTGGAGGCGGCCGAGGACTTGTTGGAGGAGATTGGAGTCGGCACCAACAAGAGAAAGGACGAGGTGCAGGCTGGACAGGACAGTAGTCGAACGAATAGCAGCGATCATGCCCTTGTAGGCTACAACGAAGGCGCTCATACAGTGGTTGGCGCGGGCAGCGTTGAACCACTGGGTGACGATCCCACTAGCACGGTCGCGCTTGTCCTGAAGGAGGCCTTTAGTGGCATCTAAAAAGACTCAGAAAAAGGGCAGGGAATGCATAAGCTAATAATGTGTACCATTGGAAGCGGCAATAAGGTTGTCAATGATTTTAATGCTTTTGTCCATGGCTGAGCAGTGGATGTAGGTACAGTCGGCGTGTCCGAGGATGAGGCACTCGGTACAATGATTACCCCATCCCTCGAAAACGCAGGTGAAACCGTATTTAGCACAATGGGAGCACTTATTATAACCCTGAGGGATGTTGGTTACAAAATAATTGATTAAAAAAAAAACAAAGGCGGTAGAAGACGCACCACACAGTTATAATAAATAAATACCAGTCGCATCCTCGAGGGCTTCCTTGTAGCCAGAATCGGCGACTGAGGACATAAGGGTGTGCGCGCAGAGCTGAAATCAAAGGGGGAAGTTCTAGCTAAAAGTGCGACAACATGAAAGAACCTCTTTTAAAGAGAAAGCAGCGTGCAGCTCTGATGGAATCAGAAGTCTTGCCATCAGGAAAAGGCCTAGGCAACGCGCTGAATATTGAAATTGTAATGGCCCAAATAAGGTCGTCGACAATCCGGATGGTATCGCTTAAAAGGCATATCAAGATAATTGGTTGGCTCGGGTGCAGTATGATTAAGATTGAGTTGCCACACTTTATGGCATGTTGCCGAGGTGGCTGTGCACCAATCCGGTCCGTTGATCCCGAGTTCCCGCGATATCTTAAAAATTCGAAGAACACAAGGCAAGAGCAATTCGATTTGAGGCCCGAAATTATTCTATGGTACATTTTAGGGCCAGGCATATGGGAACAGGGGTACAAGGGCAAGCATTGTATAGAATATGCTGTAAAAAGCAAGAAAAAGCGTCCGAGAAAATTACTTGCAGCGCAGTTTCGACCCGGAAGCGATGGGAGCATCAGGGGACAAAGGCGAAGCGCGATCCCGCTCGTCCAAATCTGCCAGTGCTGAAGCTCCGTTGTCCTCGCCCCACTCTGCGCAATATGGTTCAATGTATGGACGGTCGAGCAGCTCAGGTTGAAACTCAGTATACTGAGATATATCCTGGCGAAAGAACTCGATCTCCTCTTCGTTCCACTTGAGGTTGGGGAACCCGAAACAATTGAGCTCATCAGCGGCTTCCTGCTCAACGCCCTCGAACCGTTTCAGCCCTTCCCCCGACGCAAAAATCAAGTAGTTGTTGAACAGGTCTCGCAAGGGTTCAGCAATGTCGATAAGGTTTCCGATGTTACGACAGGCTGGATCTGAAGGAGAGCCTCAGAGTCCCGTCGCACGGACTGCATGGCGTTCATTAAGTCTAGACTGGAGTATTAGCTAGAAACTGGTGAATAGTAAAGAAAGGGCGCACTGGATCTCGAAAAATGCGAAAATTCGGACGCGCCCTGTACCCGCAAATTGATCTCGTGCGCTGGGAGCATTTTGGTGCACAAAGCCACATGGCAAGAGTCACACTTCTTGCGAACCTGCGAACCTGCGTAGGGGTGCATCGCCAGTTGAATTGAACGCAGGAGAGGCAGGAGCGGGTGACCTAAAGATGGGTCAGGAAAGCATAAAGGAAGAAGGAAAGGATATGCACGATGGTAGACATACGCTCAGTGGTGTCGTACAAGAGTGAATAAGTTACAGGAGGAGGCTCCTGCAACGTCACTGCAACATCTTTTCCTTGGCGTTCGCCACGGCCGGAACGAGAAGGTGCTGGAAAGTTTGGGTCAGAGTCGTCCACCATCCTGCCCTTACGCTTCTTCGACGACTTCTCCAGGACGACGGACTTCGCAGAAGGAGTCGTTGACTTCTTGCGAGAAGCGGCCTTGGATTTTGCACGAGCGTCCACCTTGGGAGTCACAGCGCAACTACAAAGTACGCGGCCGGACAGAACAGAAGACGCAGGGAGTCGTTTAGACAAGGAGGACCTGGTGGGAGAAGCAACAGGAGGCTTTCTCCTGACAACGACCTTGTCACGACGAATGGGCTAGGGGTGATCTGAAACGCATGAGCTCTAGCTTAAAGTCACTTTAAGCTAGAAAGTGAGATGTACCTCAGACTCTCCGCTATTTAATCCCGCGGAAGCAGGACGGTTAGCCGGTGGGCTATCCCGATTTGGGGGATCCACATCCATGAGAATGGGATCGGGCGATGGCGAGCGGGCTGGATAACCTGAATTGGAAAACAAGTCTGTGGGGTCATCTGGGGCAAATGAAACCCCGCAGTTCGGAGCAGGAGAACCATAATTGGGCTCCTCCTCGAATTCCACGGAGGAACGAAGTGTCTATGAAGGATATTAGCAAAAGGGCAGGGTAGTAAGGTGTGTATTATAAGTTTATAACGCACCAGGGATTGCAGAGTATCGAACCTATTCTCATCGTCCGACCCCGGTGTTTGCTTGTTGAGTTCAACAAAAGTACGAACCGGCTAGTAAAATAAAATCAGCCAAGGGGAGGTCGGCTAGCGTTTTGTTACGCACGGATTCACGAGTCGAAACAGGCGCGGTAGCCTCCTTTGAACCACGCTTTGAGGAAGAGGGGTTGACTTGTAGAGGTGGCGCAGCGAGATTATGAACATCGGACGCAAGCTCGTTGACTTGAGACGAAGGGGAAGGAGAAAGGACGATTTGTCAACCTTTCCCCTTTCCCAGCACTGGGGTTGGCGGGCGTTCAGGAGCGAGAATGGTGATCTAAGGCGAATTAGTTAGATAAAAACAAAAGTCGGCCAGTTGTGCTTACCGGCGGCTCGTCATCAACAAACGGGAATTTGTCCGGGTCCTCAACGGCCGGCTCGCCTGGAAACAGATGCCGGACTCTTGAAGGACCTGACTCCTGGAATGGACGAGGCGGGTAGACCGTACGGCTGAGAGAGCAGGCGTTGGAAGGGAACCAGGGCTAGATAAGAGAGGGTCAGTCCGGGTTAAACCAACCATTTAGCTAAAAAACGCACCACTTCAAAATCTGGAAGGATCTCCAACCAGGCTGAGACTTCGGAGCTTTGGAAGCCGCGCACCAGACAAAAGCTAAACGTCTTGATAGCACTTTGTTGAAGGGGGTGGAGCGGTCCTTCTTGTTCGCAGTACCAATTGATCTACGAAAAATCAATAAGGGGCGGATGGAGAAGTGAGTAGCTGAAATCCTACGATATAGAGGGCGGCTGTCTTGATACGGGCATAAAATTTATGGCCGTTTTGGAGACGAATCATCCCCGGTTGACGGAGCAACGGGAACATCCCAATAAAGTCGGGGTGAAGCAGAGGCAGGAGTGCCTCGCGTTCATCAGGACCGTAGGGATAGGTCTCGATCTGCAGGTCAGAGGGGAAGCACCCGTATTCGTTAAACGAAAAAATAACAGGCACTGCGGTTTCCTGCAGGGAATCTAAGGAAACATTCCAGAAAAGAGGGGATAAACTCACAGCGTGATGTTTATCCGCTTGAAGCCAGTGGCAAACGGCGTTGGAAACCTCAAGGGAGGCCATTCGAGAGAGGGCACAAAAGCCAGTAATCAGAGAGTCCAAGAGGGGCGACGATGGGGTAGCCTTTGAGTTCTCCCAGAAGGTTTTCTATAGAAAAGGGTCAGAACTAGCTAGAAATTAGCAAATTCTCGCTCACGAAAATGGGCATCGCCCGGATTAGAAGATGTTTGATGGCCCCGGGGCTATGAGCCAGGAGGCGGGCGCGACGACGGACGAGTGGAATGAGGTCAGCGACGAAAGGGTGGTCCAAGAAATGGACCGAACACCTTTCTTGGTCGGTCATTTCGAAGGGATCCAGTTCCTTCTTCGAGACGGTGGACACGTCCAAATCAAGGGACATGGGCTGGTCGGAGTCGGGGTACGTGGGTTTTGCGAACTGCGCAGCTGTAAGGCAAATACGGCGCGGCGGTGGCTCGGACCCAGCTCTGGGAGCAGCCAAGGCAGGAGGGAGGATGCTGGTGCGTGAGGTGGGTTTCGACTTGCCAGGCGAAGAGGAAGCAGGTGGTGCGACTTTTGAAGTCGAAGGTTTGGGCGGCGACATGGGAGTCGATACCGCAGAAGAAGACGTGTTAGTCTTCTTCTATAGCGACTTGGAAGTCGGCTCATTGGGTTTAATTCCTCTGGGTGGCCCGAACTTGACAGGCGACGTGGGGTGTCATTGAACTTTTCTCACGGTTGAATTCAACCTCTATGGTGCGTCTGCCCTCCCTAGCTAATGTTTTCGCAGGAATAGCCCATATCCTGTATATATGCACCGGGTAAGCCCCTATCAGAGCATTACTTAATACAGGAACTCGAGATCTGCGCCAGAAATTGGGAATTAGCTAGAAACGCTAATCCTCGCATTTTCTTCTTCAAATCTGCTGTGTTCCCCTCTGTTTCTTCTGCAACCCGGGCTGGTTGGGCCCTGCTACCGTTCCCCTCAGATCAAACCGCAGTGGGAATTTTCTGCGCTTCTCTGTGAAAAGTCTCGTGACTTTTGACAGAAAATTTTCGCTCAGTCTCTTCCCTCTACGACAATGCCCAAGACGGCTCCCAGCAAACCTTCTAGTTCTAAGGCTCGCAGTGCCGCGTCGCCTTCGAGTCGAACGACCCGCAGCAAGGCCAAGGTAGGTTTTCTTTTAGCTAAAACTTGTGTGGCCTCTCAAAAATGCCACTCAGTCCACCACGTCACCCAACGCTGCCCCTGCCCCGTTGTCTAAGGCCGTGCAGTCCTCTGCATCCCTGCCACCAAAGCCTAGCGCCGTGTCGCCAGGTGTACCAGATTTTGATCCGGCCCGGATAAGGCGGATTGAGGATCCGCTCCCTTCGGAGTTGGTTCAAAAATTATCAGAGTAGGGTCTGGAAAAGAGGCAGTTGACCGGGAACGGTCAAGATTTAAAAACGGGGGAGATGATAAGCCAGCACAGCGACTGGGCGTGAAATCTTTCAACTTTGATCAATACGCAATAAAACCTACTTAGAAATAAGTAATGATATCTATCATCCAGGTTTGACATCTAGCTCGGATGGTCAATCAAGGACAGTAACGTTAGAGCTTCTATAGCATACTTGATCAATCCACTGGAAGGCAGTTTACGGCCGGAAAGTCAGTTGTCGAGTTTTAGCTAGAAGTTAACTTGCCTTTAATCAGCCCTTAGGGTTCATACTGGCAGGGTGTTCACCTACACACAGAGCGACAAGGAGTATATCATCCATCCATGATCACTATTTTGAGCTGGAACCAACACTGAAGCATCGAGCGGACTTTGGTTAGAATTATCACAGTTAAAGCCGAAGATTGCCGAGGCGGAACACGGCAACAGCAAGTAACCGATAGGTGGCGGCTGAACAGCTGAACAGCAACACGGGTAACCGGCTAAACCGGCTGACCACGGAACCGCGGAATGGCTGATCCGCCCTGTGCCTGGATGACGCGGGACAGTCACAACTGTCAAACTATGCGAGGGCTCACGCGCTCTTTCCCTTCTTGGATTCCAGGAAAGGGTTAGGCTGTGTAGAATGACTCAACGAGCAACGTTCGTGGAGCGAGCTCGACCAGATTAGGGAACCGACGTATAAACATGTTGGTCCTGATATCAACAATACGACTGCGAGGGTTCGCATTTTTAGAAGAACGTGCACATCGATGAACGATTACCATGTTCCTGTACAATTACTATACAAAACATTTCCTTTTAGAGATATATCTGTAACAACAACTGTACTGTATTATTTGACAGACGTATGTAGCCAATAGGACGCGTCGGACTGGGGTTTTATCTAGATAATTTTAGCTAATTGTCACAATGTATTCTGTTACGTAGAAAACGGTACATAAGTAGGTAGTCGGCCTCTGAAGAAGCCAGTGGATCATACCCTTCTTCCTAGGAGCACAGCATAACATGTGCATCCGTCTGGGAAGCTTCTGAATCCATTCGGTGTACTCTTTAGTGTCGAAAGATACTTGTAGCCTACACCATCAATCGAGATATTAGTTTGTTGGATTATATTTGAGAACAAACCGTTTCGTCAGCGTTACATCGGACAGCGTCAGCGGACAGTGGACAGCGTTACAGCGGCAGCGGTATTGAATAAGCGGACATCGGGCAGCGTTTTAGTGGACAGCGTACAAGTGTTTTAGTGGACAGCGTACAAGCGTTTTCCACAAGTCAAAGGAAATATCTTCAGCGGATTAAGGTTCTGAGTCGGTCAGCCATTAAAAGCTACGTCTCAAAGTCGATTGAGAAATTGAACAGCATTCAACTTGTGTTATTCCAAACCTCGGTGTTCATCACCAAAAACACTTGTTATATAAATATAAAAACCCAAACTCTTCCTGAGAGCCAATTCGTGTCGCATTTGCGCTCAATAGGTCTGAGAAAGTCAGTTGTCTAGTATTAGTTAAAACTCGTCCCACTCCCCCTACTATTGCAACAGCCGTAATACTTCGGTTGGAACCCAACGAACGATCTTGCAAAAGGTTGTGTGTTGTTAAAGAGACTAAGGAGTTGATTTGTGTTGTGGATTTGTGTAGTTGGGACATTAGCTTATTGGTTAGCCCAAGAGTCCAGTCTCCAAACGCACCTTTCCCAGTGCAGGTTATCTAGCAGCCCGTCATTGGTGCTGCCTCCTGTTACCACTAAGGGTCTCCTGCCCAGCGCCCGGCCAGCCGTATCAGTGGGATTGGGATTGAATCCCTGAAGCAACTTGTAGGAATGCAGGCTTCGACGTTGTAAGGCACTGATTGTAGTTGTTGTCCGTGCATCCTTAGCTTCACCACCCTCAACGGAACTCCCTCATGCGCCATAGTATTGCAACGTGGCCAGGGACAAGCAGAAACGAATGAGCAAGAGTGCTGACGGAGGGTGGCACCGTCGCATTATGAAGAGCAGTGACTCGACTGTAGTAGATATCTCCCGTGGCAAGGCCTGTCCCTCAACCTCCCCAAGTCCCTGGTCCCAATGACGAATATAGTTGTTATGTGGATCAGAGAGGGACCCACGGTGAAATTGTTGTGTCAATAGTTTGAGACCAAACACATTGACACTTGGTTGGGCATCGCTCGAGGGTTTCTTTGGACAACGAGCCACAGAAAGTGCATGATCATATCTGTATGTGGCGGTTTTGCCGGGCGTGTCGTTGAGAGATTTACAGTGTCGAGGAAGATTCGCTGACTGGTCCCAGAACGAGGTGTGCGGTTCAAGGCCTACATAGCTGCCGAGAACATCCATGGAATGCGAGTCCTTGAACCAGGCCCTCAATTTTGGTGTTCTCCTTGTGGATTCTGCAGCCGGGGTATGAAGCGCAACTGGTTCAACCTAGTCTCTCCTAGACAGACGCTTCAACATGTGAGCTCGTTCAACCGATGGCTAAAATTGGTAAACTCAGCTTTGAAACGTGACTGTATCCTGACTGACAAAGTCAAATTTGGCCCACTTGCACTGAAAAAGCAATTAGTGCTAAACACTTGGAGTGGGCTGCTCATGGATGAAGACTCGCTGCCGGACGACTGGACACTTACAGAGGGGGTTTTAGTGGGTATGTGGCCAATAAATGGTATAGGATAAACTCGCAGGCCAGAGTCCCACACTGGTAAACAAAATGTGCATAACAGCATTTCCTCCTGGACGAACTCACCGGCATGACTGGCCCAAAACCAGCAACACAAGCGGATGACTCTGAATGCTTCTGCAGACGGAGATAAATCATTATTCCAAACACTCCAAAAAAAAAAAAACATGTCAGCTCGTTCCTCGCTCTGTTGAAGGTTCAACCAGGTTGAAATTTAAGCAAATGCAGTGGTCGTGGGTTCGAATCCGGTAGAAATCAGGCATTTTACAGCCGTTTGCATAAGTGCGTGAAAACACAATTTTTTTTCGGGTCCACGTGCTCGTGCCGATGATGCCGAAAGGCTTTCCGACCAAAGGCACTCTCGGGTTCGTATGGGCAGACCTTTGAGGTTGTAGCCCAGCCTTGCCGACAAGTCAACTTGTTGCCCGGTGGAAGGAACAACGACTTTTCGCCCTCCGGAACACCGGCCCGAGCAAGAAAAAAAAAGTGTTTTCACGGAATTATGCAAACGGCTGTAAGATGTTTTGCATCTTGACTGGGTGAGTTGGAGCTCTTATCCTGTCTGAGTCTCACTTTTACCACCATGAACGACGACGCTCCAGACGCACTCTCGATTTCGATGAATTTCCCAGGGTTTCGGGCATCTCGGAGATGTTTTATTTTTCCAATCTGGTCCTTCCCTCAGTTCCGTGTCTTTCGTGGTACGGTAGACTTTTGTGAGCTTTCATTGGACCATTCAAGACTTGGATTTGCAAATGCTCGGGCCGACAGGATCCAAGAAACTAATGAGCTTATATGGAGGTTGGGCCGAGGTGAGGGAAATCAAGATGTCCACTTTTTTTTTCTTTATATATACCCAGTTTGCATTGATCAGAGAGCTAGCGCCGGGCGCCGAGCGTCGAAGTTGAACTGGAAAGACTGTCGGTAATGACAAGTAATCACGTTTTGTGCACGGCACGTGCAAATTGATGGGGACATTTTCGGCACAAACCGCCACTGCGCTATACGAATCATGAAGTTCCTCGAAGCTGCCTCCACTATGCTCGTAATGACTGCATACTTGATGTTAGGTGTCCTCCTTTCCACCACCCGCACCTTCAAAAACCCCGCCGATTCCGATTCCGATTCTTTTTTCGACGGGAAGGGTAATGCTGAAGAGTTCGCGCTCGTAGGAGGGGTTACGATTGTTATTCTTGGTGGGATGTATACGTCGCTTCGTTTGAAGTTGGTTTGGGATGGTATCATCGACGTCGCGGGTCTGGTGCTTACAGGGACCGCGATGTTGGGTATATCCACTCTGTATTCTTTTCCTCGCCGCCCACTCACTTTTTCTTCTAGTTAGACACGGCATCATATCAATAAAGCTCTCTAACCCACTCTCCACCGCGTCCACCGTCCTCCTGCTGTCCGTTGTCGCCTCGTGGGTCGCCGAGGAGATTCAATTGCAATGCGTCAAACGCGGCACGGCGGATGACCCGCATTCCCTCCGCCATCGCTTTGAATTGGATATTGCCCATAAACTCCGCAACGTGGCAATGCGCGCAGTGTGTGAGGTGGCCATGGCGACCTTCCAGGGGGCTCTACGGAGTGCCGGAATGGAATCGGCGGGGCAGGAGTCGGCGGCGGGGCAGGAGTCGGCGGCGGGGCAGGCAGGACTCGGCGGCGGGGCAGGACTCGGCGGCGGGGCAGGAGTCGGCGGCGGGGGCCGCGGGGCAGGACTCGACGGCGGGGCAGGACTCGACGGCGGGGCAGGACTCGACGGCGGGGCAGGACTCGGCGGCGGGGCAGGAGTCGGCAGTTTTAGCCTGAGGTATGCCTGTTCCACTAGACTTTCCAACTGTTCACTGAGATGTACTACAGATGCAGTTTAGGCATTTGATTCTATACCTTTAGTCACTATCGAATTAATCGATTCAGCTGTAAAACTCGCGTCAAATGATTTTCTAATTCTCTCTATGGATATAATGTGTGAAGATGTACCGACTAATCTGCGGGGTGGAACTGGCTCTAATTGTGCAGGATTGAAACCACGACTTCCCCGTGCGTCACGAACACAGAGGGCGAGAAATTCAAATGAAGCTGCCGTGTTGAACGCAAACAAAGACACGCCGGCTGAACATATGCAGTGTGCAAACATCCGGGACAGTAAAAAACAGAAGGAAATGGAGGAAGGACGTTCGCACAAGAGCGCCAAATCGTCCGAGCCCACGAATTCAGCGGAATATGAAACCCACGTCCACGTGTTTGCAAACCCCGATGCGGAGCACAATCTTTCGTTCCCCGCTTTGTTCTTCCTTCCGTCTCCCCACCCTCGGCGAAAAGTGAAACCAAGGCCCCGAGAACCCACAGCAGGGACACGATGTTGGGCCCGTCTGCGCCCCGGAGATGTCCGAGGAGAGTGTAAGGGCCTCCTTCAACTCAGCATCGCCGGCAATCCATTGGAGCATTGGAGCGTTCAGTGCTCGCGTTGTGTATGCCCAGTGCTCAGAGGGTGATTGCTTGTCACTGTTCGCACCGTAACGCTCAGAAGGCTGAACAAATCGAGAGGCTGGAGCTTCGTCATGACAAGCTCCGGGGCAAATGTCGTTTCGTTGCTTCAGGAACCTCACAGCGTGATGCGAGCGCAGTGGCGGATGTAGAAGGCCCTCGTCCAGCCATTCTCATGTCTTGTATTTCCGTCTTCCTGCTAATGCAGAGAGGTGTGAGCTAACGAGGAAGATGTCAAAAGATGAAGTGTAGAATGGAGGTTGATATGTCGAAGGAGAAAGGAAAACAGAAGGTAAATTTGCGAGAAACTCACCCAGAATAGCACCACTCCAAACATGCGTGAGGAGGATTTCTGTGGTGGGAATCAGTAGTATAAACAGTAAATGAGCGCAAACGGACGGGCAACGCACGGAGGGAGAGAATTGAACGTGGACCACAGGTCGAAAGAGAGGGCAGCAGAGGTGAGGCTGAACACGCTACGGTGCGGTACGGGAAGTTGAAGTGAAAAGAATCCTCACGGTCTCGAAAGATGGATCTGTCTTGCACTTGAAGAGTACGACGTGGGCGTCCTGTGACCTGCAGACCAATTATTAGTACGCAACTTCAGATTGATAAATAGAGAAGCCCACTTACGCCTTGAATCTGCGCATCCTCCTCCCGCGAGCGACAACTCAAACGAAACAAACTAAGATACAACACCCCACTGGAGGCGTCGCATTAACTTCTGGCAAAATCTACTTTGAAAGACTTTATCCGAAGGAAAAGGTGCGTCAACTTGAAAGGCGAAAGATATTCATCCAGCCGTAGAGGATAGGGCAATGTGTACGCGCCACATCTGCGCGCTGCTTCTCCTGGCACGATGTGCTTGGGCCTTTGCCGGTCGAGGCGCGTGCTTGAGATGGATTCAATGCCGAATAGCGAATGGAGGCAGGAAACCACGCTCGCTCTGGTGGGACACAGAAACGATTTCGGATTTCGGGCTATCAAGTGCAACCTTTGGGGACCGTCGTTCAGATCTTCAATCCGCAGTATCCACCAGAATATACTGTCAAGACATCTTCTTTGAGAGAAAGTAGGAGACGATGAGAGACAACGTACCCCGCACACCTGGAGACTTTGGAATTGTGCCCAAGGTCGATTTTATGTGATGGGTGGCTATCGTGTCCAACCACAAGTACGCAGGGAATGCGGTATAGTCAAGGGCGCGCGCCTGTGGCAGAGCAGCGAACACATTGTCGGTGCACGGGATTCGTCGTGGACGGGTTGATTCCTGTCATTCGATGGTGGAGAATAACTATACTGAGGCCTGAGGATTCGACAAGGGCTATGCACGACCGGTTGTTCAGCTTTGGAAGGGATTTTTTCTTTTGGAGAGGCAGCGCGTTTTAAGTAACAAGCAACTGCATTGAATGGTAACCTTGAAAAAAAAATGTACCACGAAGTGATGAGACTGGAAAAAAAAGGCGACATCAGATCGAGATTTCGATCCAATCATTCTATCTCTTCATCCAGTTATGACTCGTTCGAGACGGGGTAGAAAATGGATTTGGGATCGTTGGTTTTCATCTCGTTCCAATTCTCCCGTCGGAGCACGGGCCTTTACCTTTTTCTTCTTTACTGGAATGCCGGACGATCGCACGTTCGAACGACCTGCTTCGAGTATAAATTATCAGCTGTCGAGGAATAAGTTTGGATTTCAGAAGACTACCTAAGTTTTTCTTCGGGTCTCATACGAACTGCAAGCGGGAAAAGCAGGAAATCCGGCGGCCACAGTCTTCAATCTCACGTAAAGAACTTGTATTATCGTCGCTTCCAGTCCTGCCCGCGTCCTCTGTGGTCTGTTCAAAGCAAGGTTCACACAAAATAAAATGATGTTCGAGAGTTCTTGCGCTTGACAGCGCATACTCGGGCCTGAGTCACGATCAGCACGTATAACACACATCTCGACCCAGTGCTTGCGGCGTCATACTCAGCTGACAGGGGCCGCCGTGCCAGTGGTGTTCCGAGACCACAAGCAGATACCCGTGACATTGAGATAGGCCATGGAGAGAGAGAAAGGGGGGAAACTCACCACTGGTAAGCGCTACCATCCGCGTTAACACGTACGTCTTTCGAGCCACGAATAATCATTAGCGCTGGCGATTTTGCGACAGACTTTTTGTGCTCGCAACAAAGAAGACGTATAGTCCTCTGGGCCGCCTTTGCCATCGCCACCGTGTGTTGAGCTGGCAAGAAATGACTGCGAGGTTTTAGCTCTTTCACCTCTGCTGCTAGTCGGTGTAGCTCACGACGAAGATAGCTAAGAACCGGCGGTCGAAGGTCGGCGGCGCCAACTATCACAGTGACAAGGGGAAGTGTTGTCGGTTCTGTTTCCGATGCAGGTAGGTCGAGATCCGTGGACCGTCTCGCTAAAGTATCCGAAACAGTCGAAACGCCATCAAGGCGGCCATAGTGACATGTATCCCGGGAAGCAAACCGCAACCAACTTGATTGGAAACATCCTTTGCTTCAGTTGCTTCAACTTGCTTGCTACGCCCGCTATATTCATTGCCCACACTCCGGCCTCTCTTACGACCTTGTAACTTGCTGTCTCGCGGCATATACAACTGTCGAGGTTCCCGACCGGCAGGTGTTAGGATAGTGGGTTCGCTTAGCAGATCAGACGCCTCTTGGGGAGTTAAATATTTTTGACCGGTCCAAGAGGTTGCCCTGTATGATTTTTTTTTTTTTTTGGCTTGATCCAAATCTCTGTTGAACAGCGTTACTCCTGCATTTTGACCGCCAACCAGCCTGTCGGGAATTACTGTGGGCGAATCTGTCCTTGTTTCCTTACCGGCTCGCTCACCTACTGTCAGAGATCCACGCCAACCCTAGCACGGGGCCCACTGGTTTCATCGGAGGCATCAAGTCCGGCGTTCTTCGCTGTAATTAATATTATCGTTTTGCTTTACCGTGTACGAAACATTACCCACGGATCCGGCGGCGGCACTGCCTTTGCCGACCAGACCAGCACCCAGGGGACCAGCGTCGTCGTCCGCAGCGCCGGCAGCACGGTTTACAACTATGCCAACCCTGTACGTTGCTTCCTTCCGTTTGTGTATGCGATCCTATGACTTACTTATGGGTTTTTAGGCCCGCCGGGATGGTACGTTTTTAGATTCTACACCGTTTTGAAGTCCCTGACTTCGGTGAATAAAATGGAGTCTGGTGGTCGGCTTTCGCGTCAGCAGGAACATCGGAGTTGCCGGCGACAATGTAACGGTCAGATTCACCACGGATAACGCCGGACGTGAGCGATGCTCGTTCAATCATCATCGTAGTTGCATCCTCACAACCTTTCTAGCTTGGTTCCTCCACTACCACGTTGACTGGCACCTGGAGACGTAGGCAATTTCAATCATGTTCATATGTCAAGCCTGACTCTGGTTTGCTGTCGTGTTTGCAGAAGACGCCGCTGATCGGGACACCCAGATCTCTCACTCAGGTGTGTGTTTCTTCTTTATCGCGGAGCCGGCTGCTGAACCGCATCACAGCTGCCTGGGACAATCTCTGCCCCGCGTACAATGCTCTCGGCGCTAGCGAGCTTTAATCACCGAAACAAGCCTCCGTGGCACTCCACTCTTTCCGAACAACTGACTAACTACGTTCTTCACCTCGAAGACTTCACTCATTGCTCATTCATTGCTAAATTATCCATGTAAGGGTATTGTGCCGGGAAATTAAATATTCATTCGTTGGCCTAACTTGAGCCAGTGCGGGAATCTCACATTCAGACCTATCGCTCACGCAGGAAAGGCAACTCAATCGATTGGGCAACATTGGCGGATGTGAGAATTTTTAAAGCTCCACTTTGCAAGCTTCGGGGCTGGTTATTCGCGGGTCCTTGGACCCCTAGTATCTATCGGGCTAGTTGGGTTAATTAAGTTTCCGTCAGCGTCAAAATCGTCCGAGAGAAGGGGCCTCGTCAGTCTGCTTGCATTCACCAATTGAAGCATGATCAAACGCTACTTTCGCACGGTTGACTTGGAACCTTGAACGGAAAAAAAAAGTGGACCAGACACTGTGACGTATCCACTCGCGGTTTTGATCCCCCGTTATGAACTCAGAGTTCAAGGTAGAGGCGCTAGCATCGCCGCTTTAACCAAGTGCCCCCAGGGATCCGAACCCTCGACCACTTTGGCATCGAAGTGATCTGTTCGGCGGTGCGAGAACCACTGAACCAGGACGGCGGTTATAAGCCTCCCAGTTGCCAGTATGTGCGGTAGACACTAGTGGGTTACTCGCAGTGACTCGCTGGGTTTTTTATTTTATTTTATTTTATTTCAAAGTGGTGTTCGATCTTTTCGTCCAGTCTGACCTGTCGAGTGCCTTCGGGCCAACCTTGCAGGCTAAACACCTTTCTTCAGGTTCTCCTTTGAATTAAGCATGAGTTGAACCAGCGCCGAAAATCCAAATTCCACGTCTATTGTCCACGATTCATAAGCGAGGCTCCAAATCTTCAACAATCCCGCGTTATCCCACATTTGAATTGCTATAGCGCTGCATCACCCTGTGGATATGGTCGCCTCCTACTGCTCTCGGGGTTCCAGACGCCGGAAGGTGAATCGAGCATTCAAAGAGCGGGGCCAAAGGGAAGCGGGAAGCAATGGTGGGTTGGATTCTGAGGGAGGCAAAGGCTCGAATTAAACGATGGGGGAATTGTGGGACATGCGGTACCTAGATAGAGTGAGTGTTGAGGCCAGGACGAGTATTCAGTTATGTTCTTGGTCCAACCAAGCTAGACAGTCGGTTGACGATATGAGGAGGAAACCGGCGGAGGGTTGTTGTTGTCGAGGAACTTTTAAACCAGGGGGAACGAAAGCGCCGGATAGAATGTAGGCGGGCAGGGAAACGGAATGGAGCAGATCCCGAGTTGAAGCACGGCTTGTTGAGAAGGGATTCAATATATCCCAGTTTGACGCCGAATTTGAATGCTGTGGAAATTGATGGATAGATACATAGTACGGGGACTAGTATGTTCAACCTCGTCATTCCTCGGAACCAACTCAGCTTCATCCCAAATTAATATTCCGATCCAATCCTTCCAAATTAAACCTTCACTCACGCCCATGTGTTGTCCCCCGCAAACCCATTCCCTCAGGCTCACCGAGTCGCTAACCCACCCACTCGATTGCTTGCACCAACCCATCTCAATATGCGCCTCAGCTCAAGCACCACCCACGAAATGTACGTACTTAGACCCTCAACCCATCTCCCCCCCCCCCCCGTTATGCGCAATTGGTTCCGAGTCCAGCTGCGGCTGCGGCTTCGACCCAAACCCGGCGGGCGGGTGGGGTTTAATTGGGTGCGCGCCCACGGGGTTGGTGGTTCGTCGGTATCCTGTGAGGCTCATTCGGCTTGTTCAGAGGGTGTAGATACGCGAGTTTGTTTGAGAGTTCGAGATGGGTAGTACTGTACCTGCGGGTGTCCATTTGAACGCATGCGAGAGGTGAGTTGAGTTGATGCGAGCTTTCTTTGTGTGCGGGTTGATAATGTTGGCTTCGCTTTCATTCTAGCAGACTTTTCGACGTCAACAGATTATGCCCGCCGACTCGGACTTTGACGCGACACTGCTCATGTTCTTGATACCCAGTCGTTCACCATACATACCTTCAATTTGTTGTCTGAATGGCCACGCAAAACTCGAGTCGCGCGTTGGTGTTGGGTTAATTCAAGTTAATTCATTCAATTGAATACCACACTGCGAGTTACTTGAAGCACCTCCCTCGTACTTGCCTGGCGCAGCAGGTGGTTGATGCGTCGTTGAATGAGAGCTACTGTAAGTATTCTGTTCAAGTTGAAGGAAGCAAGCAAGGGCCGGGATTAACCAAACCCTATGTACACACACATTTTCACAACCACCACTGTACATAACTTCTTGTATAACCTCACACTAGATTTCTGGAGGTCAATTTGGTGGACATCGCCGAGGCGGGAGCGAGAGAAATCGAGCCATTAGCGTGCAACTGGAGTAGGCGCTGAATCTTCAGGTTGTCGGCTCGTTGACTTGAATGCCGGTGCCGACGACTGCGGTATATTCCGTCCGGGTCGGTGTCAAGGTCGGTGTCTGTCGGTGTCTTGTTGAAGTGGTCTTGTCGCGGTAGAGGAATTTTATTCGTGCTGACCAAGGACTCGGAAGCGTTGAGGTGTCGGACGAGGCTGTACTTCCCGACAAGCCTATGGACGTTCACCGCGACAATCAGCGGACCGCCGCCGTGGCACCGATCGCAAGGGGAGTCAAAGATAAGAAAAAAGGATATCACCTACAACTTTTTTTTTTCAGGCATTTTGGCCTCACAGCCGTTTGCATAAGTTCGTGAAAACACGATTTTTTTTTTCACGCTCACGTGTTCATGCCGGTGAAGCCGAAGGGCCTCTCACTTGTCGGTCCCTGTGCAAAGCAGGCTACTTTGGTTGTTCCGGATCCTGGGCCGGGCAAGAAAAAAAAACTGGTTTTCACGGAATTATGCAAACGGCTGTAACCCCCTCCCCCTCCCCTATGTAATATGATACCATCAAATTGCCTTTTAGAGAAGGACATCCGAGGCGGTGGAATATCGAGCTACGAGATTTTGGCAGTAGGGAGTGGCCTTAGCAGTGATTTGATAGCAGAATAACAGCCCTATATGTGAGAGTAAGCTCTCACTAGACCATTGATGTCCTCGCTCTTGACATTTACACGGGTTGTTTGGTTGAAACTTGGTTCAAGATGAACCGCGGTGACCCCACCTTGCCAATGGGGTGAGTGAGGGGCCCGCAATAGTGTATTTAGTCTCTAAAAGCATGTTTGAGGTCCTCCGTGGATGCTAAACTCCCCAGCAGACCTCCCTGAGCAAAAATAAAATCACATACAATTTTTTTTTCCGGCCGAGCCTCGATCCCTCCCCCCCTCTACCCCATATGGTAATCTCTTATCTTTGACCCCCCTTGACCGATCAAAGAAACTGAGGACGGTAGGGTACGTGTCACGGCCCGGCACGCCGTTGGTCAGATGACAAACGTCACGCGTGACACGGAACCTTTGTCGACCAAACAGCTACAAAACAGCCATGTCCTTCAAAGCCTTGGGGAACGCTTTCTGTGCTCTGGGATTCCTTCTTGTATACGCGGGGCTGCCCATCGTACTATCTATCACTGCCTCCCTTACTGCCACCCCGGGACCTCTTTGGAAGGGAGCTATCGAAATCGGTGTCGCCTTCGCATCCGTCACACTCGCCCTGGGTCTCGCATACGCTTCTATCCGCTGTTCACTCGTCGACGAGCACATCATTGACGTTGGTGGTCTCACATTCGTCGCTAGCTCGCTGTTGGGTGTGTCCCTAAGTTAGTTCCTTCACTTTCCACTCACTTTCTTCTTAGTCCGGCATGACCTGATCCCGTGGTCGCCTTGGGCCGGTGGCCTTATAATGTGCATCCTTTCATGTCTCGCATCTTGGATCGTGGAGGGCCTTCGTCGCAGCGTCCAGCCTGCAGATTCCGATACCCCTGACCGTTCCGTGTTCACCCGGTTTGAGGCGAACGTTGCTTCCAGACTCCGCAGCGTCGTCTGGTCGACTGTCTTGGGGATGGTGCGAGGCGGGGTGAAAGGTGTCATGAAAGTCAGGGCAGGAGGAGGGTCTTGGGAGCAAGCCGGTGCAGCCGAGGAAGCTACCCTCCCTTCTTGCGACTTCAAAGGTTTGGCAGCACCATTAGTTCCTTGAAATGCCACTAACTTTTCCACTTAGATCGTACTTATAGCACAGGCAAGCAGGCGAAGGGCGCAAATTGATTGTGGTGCTGAGCGATATCGTACTTGATTATGATTTCTCCTTTCATTTTTCTGAAAACTGCCCAAATATTAGACTTTCATCGATGTTGCTCGTACCTTACTTGTTCAGTCAAAATCAATTCTAAGCCAAGCTCCTCTCCTCCACCGCTCAATGAATTCGCGTTAACCTCGCGTGTCCTGGCGCTGCGCGCTTTGTCACGAGAAATTATCGCCATTCAGCAAATTCGCCCTCCCGACACCTATATGGCGCTGCGCCGGCGCATCTGCCTTATTGTCGACGATGTTAAGAAGCCTCAATAGACGACCAAATTAACCCCCAGATAACTATATGGAGTCATTGCTTCCTGTTCAATTCACGACGTTCCTCGAGGGCTGGAAAGCTAGAGGAACCGGGAAACAGGTGTGCAATTTCATCGGTGCATAATCTTCCTCGTGCAAATCCTCACTGAATATGTCCGTCCTCGACAACCAGCTCATCTCGTTCCCGGACGACTTCGATGCCTATGTATACAGTTGTATCCGTTTCTGCACGTAACATGACCTCTCTCGTCGTGTCCGGTATAGTGGCAGGGATCACCATGTTTATAGATGCCTTGCTGCACCAAAACAGCTTCGAACACGGAGATGCTAGTCGATGCGGAGAACCTTCAGGAATTGAATGCCCTTGACCACGCTGTGGGTACGACTGCGAGGATATAGGGAGTTGACCGATTGTGTATGTTATGAGCGCACTGAACCCTTCCTTCCAAGGATTTGCAAAGACCTTTAGAGCCTAGAGCTGCATACTAGAGGAGCCTTTGGAGTCACCCGACCGCCGTTAATTGACTGGAGATTTTGATCTTGGAAAGATGGCAATCGGGAAGTACGGTCACAACCGCGAACTTCATATCCAAATGGCATCCGCATATATGGGCCCCCAAACTCCTTGCATCAACGAGGCGCTGATTGGCCCAGAAAGTCCCAGCATATTGTGATTTTATGGTACGTGGGCTACAGAAATTGCCTTGCGTTGGGCTGAGTTTTACTATAGTCTTTGCATGTCATGGCCCGGGCGACGACCCAATGCTGCCCTAATGCCTCATTCACGCATCTTCGAAAGCTTCCATTATCACCAAACGAGCCCGCCCTCCTCCTCCTCCTCCTCCTCCTCCTCCTCAATCTCAGTGTTCTTCCTCACCTCGTCCCCTTCTGCTGCAACTCGTCCCCTTCTGCTGCAGCTCGTCCCTTCTTCTGCAGCTCGATCAGCACCGTAGCGAGCTTGTGCCGCGCGGCATTCAGATCGTCCTCAACCTCCTCGATTATGGCGCGGCTCTCGGCCGACTCGAGTACCTCGGCGCGGCGCGGCTGCAGCTCTCGTTCTCGCGTCGGAGCCACCCCAGCAAACCTTCTTCTGGTCCTCGCGTCGTCGTCCAGCGAGAACCACCTGCTCCTCCGAGTCTGCGCGCGCGAGGAGCTCAGCATTGACAGTCTTGGCGACTTCTGCCCCGACATGCACACGACATTTAGCTTCAACGGCCTCGCCCAAGCCACCACATCGTCACCCAGTTTTACGACGTCCCCCGCTCGGCGTCAAGCCGAGGGCATGCGCGACCTGCCTCCATCTTCAAGTTCTACGCCAACGGCATGCTGCATCGCCTGGGACTTCACCACCCGTCGGCACCGCGCTCGACCCCATCCTCGCGCGCATAAGCTTCCAGCTCGCCACAGGCGGCGTTGGCGGTGATGCCCCGCTCCTCTTTGGCAGCCCCGCCGACCAAGACGGCGGTGACTGACTCCGCCAAGGTCGCTGCTCATCGCCTGGCCATCGAAGGGTCTCCGATTCGACACCGATCCTCATCCACGACACGATACGGCTCCCGAATTAATCCTGAACAATCTAAAAACTTTTGAATACTCGGTAGTTGGCAAGGATTTATGCAAAGAAGAGGAGCCGCTTGCAACGGCCGGTTCTGTCGATTTGAAACTTGCGTGTTCGTCGGCTGAAGGCCTGAAGAATTGAGTGCATTATTCTGGGCTATTCTGGGCTATTTATCTCTCTTCAATGGAATCTGATATTAGCGCTCGCAGGATTCCATCGCGGCTCGACTATCGACGGAATATCTCACTCCTGAATAGTACCATCCACCGCGCTAAAATTCCCGTTCTTCGACATCCGCCTTCGGTCGTCCTCCAGGCTCGAATTCATTATCCCCCCGACCTTCCACCACGTTTCATCTACATACGCGTCGAGATTATTCGATCCAATCGATAAATGCCCTTGGCGCTTCAAAAAACACTCAAATACGAGATTCCTGGGCGCACTTGCATTACTACCTCCGATGCACAGATACAGCCGCGTCGAGCCCTACGAGCGACGCTCTCAATGTTGGTCGTAAATGCCACCAGGGCCGCAGCGGCGTCACCTCCAAGTCCGACGCAGCCGTCGTCAAATCTTTATCCCTTGTACCTCTGGTACCTGCTTGGCGTACGTGCTTTGTTTTACCACGACTCCAGGAGTAGCTGCGCTCCTTCACGTATCGTATCTCTTTTGGTGAGCCTACTCCGACGATGTATCGACTTTTTAATTTACGACGTCCGCCTCAGGACCCGCGCGACGCTGCTTGTGGTGTCAATTGGCTGGATAACATCGGCGCCTAGTTCGCCCTACATATATCAGTCGAGCGATAGCATTGGCTTGGATATACGACGAATTGTGGAGAGGGATAGCGGGTGTCAAGTGCGAAGGTGTCTTCTCGATAGCGCCCAGCTTCCGCATCCTCTGCGCGCGCCAATCCGAACCATCAACTCGACGCTCCGAATATTATTATCGGGAGCATCCGTCGGCGAGGGTCTGGCATCCCGTGCAGTCGCTCCGCACGTCACCCTCGCCCTCGAGCCGCGCCTATGCTTCCCCCGCCCCAAATTCGGTCGGACCATGGAGAGGAAAACAGATCTTACTGGCAGCGGCATACATACTTTGGCGCGACGTCCGCGACTCCCACATCCTTCTAATCCCTACTCACCCTCCACGCATCAACATCCAAGCTGCTTCAGGTCATATCCCAATACCGCCCGTGCTAGTCGACCTCGAAAACGGAGACTCGTATGCTCCCCTCGCTCTCTTCCTCGCTCACACCCATGTCCGCGGGTCGCATTGATCGCATTCTTACCCATCCTCCGGCGGTTTACACCCTGCGGTCAGATCTGCTTGCGCCGATGTCCTTCCACCTTCCTGGCGTCGAGCGCACACTCTACCGTCCTCTCCGAACCGCTGCATATTGACACGACAGGGACGAGATTGTACGTCGTCATATCCCACGAGGAGAAATATACTCCAGAAGCAGTGGTATGAGGATTGGAGGCAGTGTTTTCGCAAGTGGAGGTGTTCGCCCGGCCAGCGGCGCTGATCCCAAGCGACCTCGAGCGCGGTGAAAGGATTTGCAGTTCTGTAATGCATTTTCCAGAAAAAATCAGCGAAAGTTTCGGGCGGCTAAAAAGCGGCGAGGCTGCTCATCTACTATATGTCACCCAGTACTGGGCCACCTTGGCACTTTTGCCCTCTGGCCAGCCGATATAATGCCCTCTGTACCTATATTTCGATGCCTGAGTAAGTACTAGGATCCCAGGAGTGAGCTGAAATATTTCCGGGAATTTCGGGGTGGTGTTCTAAGCCGCCTGCGAATTTATTTTCGGGGGTACCCCAAAATGGCAATAAACGGGGTAGTGAGCCACCGGCCTAAATGAATTGTCAAGGCAAGTATCATGCAGCCCAAGCACTCAGAATCACTCAGGTGGTTCGAATGCATGATTCTATACACTTGAATCCCAAATGAAAGGCCTACAAGGGTTATAATTACTGACACTTCCGCCGAGGGGAGATGGGGGAAATTAGGGTATCGACAAAATCGCGCGCGCTACAAAGCAAAGAGACCAAAATCGGGCAAAATGAAGTGCTGGAGGGATAGATAGGAAGCAATGGCACATACCTAGATACATTGGACGGTCACTCCAGAGCAGTAACCCTCAGAACAAAATCCATTTGTTTCCGGCACCGAAATTAGCTGCTCTGATGAAATGATGCACGGTCAACGCGAAGCTGAAGGGTTGAGGACGGAATGGAGGTGGCCGGTCGTGGGAATGCATGTACCAATTACGCCTACAAAATGCTAAGCTCACGGAAGAGTCAGGTGGGTCGCCATGGAGTGGTTTGTCTTGCGCCATCCAGAAAAAGGTGTTCCCATTCTTGAGGGGAATAACGGAGAATCTGGGGTTATTTCAGTATCTAGTACATGTTGAGAATACCCCCTGAGGTCGAGGCAACAAAACGAGCCCTCAACCTCGTGAATTGGCCGAGAATTGGCTGAGGAATGGGCGGAGGAAGAAGGCGGCATCCCCTCGGGGATAAGAAATGATGATTTCTCACCCACCTATCGGAAACAAACGGAGCACAGCTTCTCATCAGCGCATCACCCGGCCTTCAAATTTGGTCTACATCAAGCTCAGACATCACACTCCATCCTCCGAACACCAAACCACGGAGTTCCGCAAGATAACGACCTGCACTATCCAAGTGGCCCACTACCCCGACTGGCCCAGTACCCAGTCGCTAATAGTATTGAACAGTGAATAACAAATGAATAAACTGACTCAACATGCTCACGCTGCGTACGCGAAGATTCTGTGGTCAACCTCGGCTTTCTGTTCGGCCTCTTGACAAGGTCAACAAATCGGCGGCGCAGTGCATTACAGGAGCTTTCCGTACGGCCTCGCTGGCTGCTCTGGAGAAAGAAGCGGCCATCCTCCCGGTGCAACTCCGCATTGAGCGCGACGCGCTCAACACACTCACATACTACCTCACTCTTCCGCCTACCCATCGCATTCGCCCTCTTTTGACTCAAGCAATCACCACTGCGCCGAAGAACCCAAAGCTGAACTCAATCTTGCACATGGTCGAGCGAATCCCGGGAGTGCGATGGCCGATTTCCGTCCCGGCGAGAGGTCAACGCGTCCGTACTCGGTTTGTCCCGCGAGCAGTAGGCGAGAACGAGAACGGCGATGGCTTCGACGTGACCCTCGGGATGGAACCGATCCTCCCGGTCTATGCGCCACCGTGGAGCACGCCCCTACCAATAACCACGATTATATCGACCAAAGAGGATGCGATAAGGGTGCTGGGGATAGCACTGCAGGACGAGAGGGTGGCGGAGGCGACGTGGTATACAGACGGATCGCTGATGGAGGGGCGGGCGGGCGGAGCGGCGGTGCGGGTGCAGGGGGGAGAGGAACGGGAGCGGTTGGTGGTGCCGTTGGGGAACGGGCAGGTGTGCGAGGGGGAGATGGAGGGACTGTGTTGTGCGCTGGAGAGGGCGATTGGGAGCGGGAATAGCCATGTGCTGTGCGTGGCGGACTCCCAAGCAGCGCTGCGCGGTATCACATCTACTACCCCGCGCTCTGGGCAGTACAGGGCGATTCGGTATGACGGAGTGGTGCGTGAGGCGCTGAAGGCGGTACCGCACCTCTCTGTTGTCAATCTGTGGACCCCGGCGCACATCGGCACGGCGGGGAATGAGATGGCGGATGAGGCGGCAAAGAGTGCAACAGAGATGGAACCAGACCCCGACCTCTTTATCTCGCTCACCACCGTACGCCGTCTCATCCACCTGCAAGTCCTGGGGGAGTGGGAAGAACGCTGGAGACGGTCAAAGACGGGTGGACCGCTGCGTGCTATCGACCGTTCTCCGCCGTCGCTTATTCCCAGCCCGCTCTACTCATCTTCTTCCCTCTCGCGCAAGGACTCATCTACCATCTCCCAACTTCGCACTGGTCCGACCCACCTCAACTCGTATCGACATAAAGCGGGCTTCGTGATGTCCCCCCGCTGCGAGGCATGTGGAGCGGCGTCCGAATCAAGGGCGCACTACCTGCTGGCGTGTCCGCGATGGGAACATCTACGCCAACCACTACACGATGCGTGCCGGGAGGTGGGATTTTACGGCTCCCTCCACCTCTCGCCAATCCTCTCACATCCCAAGCTACTAAAGCCGCTGGCGGAGTTCGTGCGAGCAACGGGGCGCTTTGAGTGATGACCAGATACGTCTTTCCTTATTATCTCTTTCCTTCTTTTCTTCTTTTCCTTTCTCCAAATACTTACTGTAGATGAATTTCATCATTCATCACCGAGCCAGTACTAGTCATACCTTTCAAAACGATCTGTGCTCTGGGACTCCCTCTTGTATACCTCCGACTGACCCTTGTACTATCCGCCACTACTGACGTTACTACCGACGTTACTGCCACCCTGGGGTCCCTTTGGAGTCTCGCATACGCTTCTGTCCGGTACTCACTCGTCCACGAGCACATCCTTGACGTTGCTGGTCTGACACTAATAGCTACGTCGTCGCTGGGTATGTTCCTGCATACTTGGTTCTTTACTTCCCACTCACTTTTCTCTAGTCCGAAATGGCCTGATCCCATGGTCGTTGCCTTGGGTCGGTGGCCTCATAATGTTCATCCTTTCATGTCTCGCATCTTGGATTGTTGCGCGCCTTCATCGCGGTGTCCAGCCGGCTGATTCCGACGCCCTCGACCGTTCGGTGTTCACGCGGTTTGAGGCGAATGTTGCCTCCAAACTCCGCAGCATCGTATGGGCGGCTGTTTGTGGGATGGTGCAAGGCGGGTTGGAAGGTGCCGCCAGAGGCTTGGCAGGAGGAGGGTCTTGGGAGGAGCAAGCTGGTGCAGCCGAGGAAGCTACCCTCCCGCCCCGCGTTGTCAAAGGTTCGGCAGCACAATTGGTTCCTTGAAATACCACTGACCCTTCTACTCAGATCATACATCCACCGTCGTCGAGCAGGCGAAGCCGCAGATTCATGGTAATGTTGAGTAACAGATAGTATCGCAATGCAGATTGGACTCGAGTATGATTTCTCCTGAGCAGTATATGGAAATTCTGTTTGAACCCGGCCCACAGGTTGGGAAGATTCATTACACAGTACAAAGCATTCTACAGTCCAATATGTACGTCCTGCGCTTCAAAATACAATTATTTTCTAGTGGTTACCGATCTATTCTCTCCAACAAGGAACGACCCAATGTGGTTTCGGTGGGGAGGGCGGACACGGGAGGACTGTTTTCGGACGTGTGTGGTCCGATGCGATGCATCAGTGGCAGCAAGCGGCGGGGCCGGGCAGCAATTTGACGGCCGCTGGTGGACGGAAGCCCCGACGACCCGGCGACGATGTTGGTGGATGGAGTATGGGACGGCCCTGCAACGGCCGTGGACTGCGAGGTGATAATGGAGTCTGAGGGTTGCGGTCAGTGGAAATCGAAACTATCAAGTCGTTTACGCACTCCCGATGGCGCTAGCCTTAGCTTGTCCAGAACCCGAGCTCTCCTTGGTCACCTTGAAAGCATAAACGAGACATACACATCCAAGACAGTAAACGTACAGGATCTGCGATATCACAGATTGCTCGAAGAACTGCTCGAGTCTGGGACAGCGTCGCGGATACGGGCTCATTGCCGGCGCCTCGGGGCTTCGCGAGGGCGGCCAAGCGTGGTTCGTTGTATTGTCGTATGAGTTCGATAACGGGAGAGAGCAAGAGCTGGAGCCATTCTTCCCCTGCCATCCGGCCACACTCCGTAACGGTCACGTTCAAAGCAATACCCAGCACCCGTTTGCCAGTGCGATTGACGCGGACGTCCGGGGGGAACTCGAAGCTGTCCGCGACAGAATCCAGATGGGCGGCGTGATCGCAAATGTATTCTTTGAAATGCTGAAAGAGGACTGAGATGATGGTACCAGAGAAATCGACAGTGGAAGCTGACGTACGGTTAGAATACGGCTGGGTACCGCACCCACAGCAGCGACGAGGACGTCGTATGCGAGTTCACGCCACTCGAACACTCCAATATACGCAGCCCTATCGAGATCTTTGAGGGACATTGAAGCCATTCTAGTGACGGCGGCGGCGGGAAGAGTAGCCGACGAGACGTCGAAGAGGTCTTTCCAATTGCATTCCTGGAGAATTGACATCGTGGATGGGTGGAGAGCTTGAAGTATTTGGTGGCTGTGCTTGGCGTACAATTGTACAACACTCAACGTTTGAACGTTAATTTGAACGTCGAACCTTGAACGTTGAACTAGTGGTAACTGGGAAAACTCTCCTGGCCGAGATCGTGAGTCTAAGAGATGCAACGAAACAACAATAAAATTTGGCCAAAACTACATATGCACACCATTTGGTTCCGGTGCACCGGCCAGAGTTGGACACATGCAGCTCCGTAGGGCGCATACTAAACTCGTTCGAATCTGTTTCCTGTTGTCCTGTAGAAGTATCGCTGAACAGTAAAATGAATATATAATTTGCAGTACAAAAAAATACGAGGACACGCAGCGCGAAGCTGAGGACGATTGAAAAATTTGAGAGAAGTCGCGGCGAACCATCGACTCTCGAGCATGAACTCTGGGCAGAAACCACAACATGGACCTCCTCGTCGCCCACCGGGCTGCTCCCTCGCCCGCTAATCCTGCCCGTCGAGGTCCAAGTCGGTGTCGGTGTCGGTGTCGAAGTTGTGGAGGATCGAGATGCGGCCGCGGCTATTCCAACCTTTGCTCAGCGCCGCGCGACTACTGACAGAGGCTGTCGACGGCGTCTCTGCAACCGAAGTCGCTCAGCCTGGGGAGTACTCCTTGAAGATGCTGCGCCCGTACACTCAGAGGATCATGAACCTCCTCCCCCAGGGCTCTATAAAAGGTTCCCGGGAAAGTAAATATCACGAGCTGGGCGTCCGTCGCGGGCCCTCCCGTTCTGTCTCTGCGAGCTCGCTAGCGCTGAGGGGTTTGGAGGCTTGAAGGGCGTCGAGCAGTCACTAGGGAAGGGCTGAGGACATATAAAGGTCAGCGATGTTCGGATGACTGGCACGTACGAGGATGGACGTTGATACGCATGGTGGTGAGAAGAAAGCCGGAAAGTGCGGCTGACATGTTTGCCATCGGCGTCCAAACTTGACAAGAACAAAGTGGCACCCACTCCAATTTCTTCGTCGATGCTCCCCTCCCGTTCTGGCTATAAACCCTGTGCGTCAACAAGATTCAATGGCTCTCGCAAGTTCTCTCAAATCCCAAATCGAAAAATGGAATTGACCAAGAAGTGACGCCAAAGACCAAAATCCAAGTGAATTCACTGAAGAACTCAAGCCAAAGTTGCAATAATACTTACAGACGGATCAAGCCTATGTTAATCGCAATGTCCAGCTCAAAGAGTTTTCTTGCCGCTAAAAATGTACAACGAGCCCCTTTTCGATCGTCGCGCACGGTTTCCTTTTTAGTCGCATCTCTTTTCCATCCCGCCAGCGCACCAAACGCCTCCCTTCCTTGCTTGAGTACAGAAATCACTGCTTCATAACCCAATCCTCGCCATGTCCTCTGCGTCCGCCACCCCCAGCGTCCTCCCCCAAAATCGATTGAACGACTACATTCACAGTGCGGAATACGAGCCCCAATTCCCCGAATGTCCCAGGCTCCGGCGTTTCTTGCTAGACAATAACGACCCCGAATGGCTTCACTGCCTGGAAACCAAAGGCGACGCCCGACTCGAGGTCGATCTCGCACGTACCCAAATCAAACACTTTCCGGACACGCCTCTTAAAACCCACGCTGTATGTGTGTATTGTCTCCTTTTGGTTCTCTTCAGCTAATACCTTTGCCCAGCGACATCTGCAAGACCTACACTCAAATGCTACATTCAAGTACTTGCTGTCTGCATTCCGCGTGAAGGAGGGTAACCCCGCAAACTTCACCAAGAAGGCGGCCAATGCAATAGAGATTGTCGTCGAGGCATTCGGGCAATTGCTTGGGGCCGCGGCCTCCCTCAAATTCACCGAGTCGGTCTCCATACCTCTCATCGACATCCTGCTACAGTACGGTGTTGTTTCTCCCCTTCCGTAGATTCTGTTCAGCTGACTTGACTCGCAGCCCCCCGTCGACACCCAACAAGAGAATATGCGTGGAGAAGGTCCTGAGGGCGAAACGGCCGACCGTCAAGACTATTGTGAATCGGCGGCACGAAGTCAATCACCGGAAAGGTATGCGTCGTGTCATTTCTCCCGCCTAATTGTAGCCTCATGATCCTTAGCTGCCCAGCTCGCCCGGCGAGGCCAAGAGAATCGTCGGCCGGCACCCGCCGCGAAACCTTCGTCCAGTGACCCGGTAAGGGCCGCGAAGTCTCTCTGTCTTCCGCTGTGCTCATTCGAGCCTAGGTTTCGTCAACGTTGTTCACCTTCTCCGCGTAAATTTTGCTCTATCCCACACATCGCATATATCCACATCTCTATTTATCTATCCCCACATCGCCCTATTTATCTGTCATTTCTTGTCTCCCACATATCTGTACCTATTTATTGTCCGACGCGTACGAGATTCCCACCTCGCTATTATTTATCTGGCATTTCTTTGTCACCCACATATCCATCCATCTATGTCCGGCAAAAGATTCCCTACGCGCGTACAATATAACCTGTTCTGTGATGTGCTGAAGTATCGGTTCATTGCGAGAATCCATCACGCCAATATTTCAATCGAGCCGTTCATGCCTCGCCAAAGCCTACAAGCAGTGTCTATGCGCCAAGCAATTATATTCAGGCGCTCAGAGAGGAAACAGATGTGCGGAGAAAGAATGCAGAACAAAAAGATTCATGGAAACGAGATGAAAGAGGTAATCAAGAGGATCAGATGAAGCCCGGTTGCCCTCGTCTTTGACCTCGTTGAAGCGCCGCACGTCTCTCTCTGCGGCAACTTGAGGAGGGCATGACGAATTGGAATTGGATGATCGATTCCCATAGATAAGTCTGAAACCCCCTCTCCCCCTCCTTCATCCGTCCTCCCATCAGCCTGACTCTTTTGAGTTATTCGTCACTGACAAGGCTCTTCGAAGACTCTATGTCATGCTGAAGCAATGTCAGTGGACGGGCTCGAGTGCGACTTTATTGACATACCACCAAAGTAGCTCTCAGGTTCTTCGAAGCGCGGAGAACAGAGCCGTGAAGATACGCAACAACCTGAAACCAAATGTAGGGTTAGAGGGACACCGCGGGCAGTAATGTGCGTACCTTTTATCTCTTCGCTTCCGAGCCTGCGTCTATGAGAGGTCGGTGAGCGTCATTTTGCCTGCTTGCTGCGAGAGACAAGTACCTGGACGAAGGGGGAAATGGCTCAGTTTCGAGCGTTGCCTCTCGCTCCTTCCTCCAGGCTTGAGATGCAGCCGTGCTGCACACGCAAGAGGAAGACACTACGCGCTCCTGTCTGCCAGAAGTGATCAGTATAAGGGTAGGCACGACGAGAAGAGATTCACTCACAACATCCCTCCCTTCAGAAATACCTCGCAGTCCTCCGTCTCTCCCCCCTTCCCGTGATCTCCACCCTGCAGGCCACGCAATATACCTACGTGTCATCAAGATATTCCCACCGCGAGATGTCGAACCAAGCGCTATGAAGAGTCAGAATATGAGCACGAATGTGAGAACACTATCAAGAAAGAACGTACCCCGCGCCCACTGGCAATGCGCGCCATTGTCGTTTTTTTGAAGTCATTGCATGCGGACAGGGTACGAGCTCAAATAGACTTGCTGCGCGTGATTCACCGCCAGGTGGGTATATCTTGAGACTTTGTATTCCATTGAGGACGTCCTTCAGCCCTTAGAGGACAAAATATGAAAGCTCGTCAGGTCTGGACCGTGGGCTTCAGGTGTTCTGGGGCACCATGTTTTACCCCTGCTCCGAGTCGAAACGTCCGCTCCTGGTTTTCCGAACCGACCTGGAGGCCAAGAAGCGAGGCGAAGGCGTCGTAAGTCCTAGAGCGGCGATTCAACACATCAATCGGTTGATCCCGTTGCCAGCCTGAGACCCCCCTCTTTCCCCCCCTCCTCGCACCAACTTCCGCTCGACTCTTTGAGTTACTCGTCGCCCACAAGGAGCTTCGAAGCATCTATACCATGCTAAAGTAACGTCAGGGAAAGAGCTCGAGTGATTTTGATTTATTGACATACCAAGGTAGTAGCCCTCAGTTTCTTGGCCGTCAAGATACACAATCTGAAACAAAGTACAGGGTTAGACGGACACCGCAGGCAGCATTGCATTGTGCGTACCCTCGATTCCTTCGCTTACGAGCCTGCGTGGAGAAGTCGGTGAGTGCCATTTGCGTGCTTTCTGCGAGAGGGAAGCACATGAGAAAGGATAAAGGGCTCAAGCGCTCACTAGCGCTCACTTTTGCTTGATTGCCTTCCAAGCGTCGCCTCCCGGGCCAGCCCTCCCTCAAGATCTTCCTTCGTTTTGACATCCCACCGATTGCGCTGATGCGGAGGGCACTCAAAACAGGTGAGCACTGGCAGTCGCAGCTATAGCCCGGGGTTCCCGTGGTGTCGAGGGCAGCAGATCGTTTCGTCGCGTTATCGTGGCTGCACCCGCAAGAGGCAGAAATTACGCGCTGAATCCAACCGAAAGTATTGGCGACTTGCTCCGACTCGAGTGTCGTGTCCCGCGCCTTCCCCTCCCTTAATCCGAGGCCGAGCATACCTATCGCCGATAAATCACTGGCAAAATCGGAACGTGAGTGAATATAAGGATACCATGGAGTAAGAGCATTTTTACCTTGCGCGACTAGACTTCTCATAGCAACTTGCTACACACACTCTTGCCGATGCTTTGGCGGGATCGAATGAGTCGAGCGGTGAGTGCGAGGATCTTGAGTGTAAGACCGAGCCCTGGGACCCAAATCTAAGTTAGAAATCAGAATTGAGTGGGAGAACTTCGCAGGAAAGACCTCGGATTAGTTGACTCTGTGCTTCGGATAATTATTCTGCAGGCGTTCGAGGGAACAACAGAACTAGACATGAAAATAGCCGCGGATCCAACGTAGGCGACCGCAGGAAGACAGAATTCAAAGTCGACATATAAAGCAGAGTTTTCGAAGAGCCGGCTAAGTTGCTGAAGCTTTCCCAGACGAGATGAGCGGTGCTTGGGGTTTCAGTTAATCGGAGGGCTTGCTCCCGAAATTCCTGTTCGAAAGGTCGGCGCGTTGCGCATGCGGCCCAGTGGACTTGAGTGTTGGTGAGAAGCTGCGTGAGAGGTTGTGAGAGAGAGTCGGAGAAAATAGCCGGATAGCCGAACACCGGGCCGTACCCGCGTCGAGGCGAACTTTCTCTTCCTTCCAGGTTTCGTTCTCACACCCAAGCACCATTCGCAGCAGCAGATGAAGGGACTTTGGCGCGTCGGGTGACTGACGGGCTTGATTACAGCGCAAGCAAACTTGAAGCGTCACCTTGCTTCTCAATCACCTTGCTTGTCAAGGTCTCTCCAACCTCACAATGGTTGCACTTTTTGAACGACCCGCTGATCCTAAAACTCCCGAAGTGGGTTTTAGACTCGAATTTACCCAAATATTATGTCTGTATTACCTCTTCAAGCGCAGCATGTCTATTTCTTCCAGTGTGCTCGCGCAGCAGAGCGGGCTAAGCACTAAGTGGTATGAAATATCTTGTCCAGTCTCCCGCAAGCAAGGTCTCCTCCGACGCAGTCGGAGCTTCCTAGTTCGTTATGCCAGTCGAATCAAAACTTGTTCGAAACAAGACTCCGCAAGTTAAAGTGGCATATAGAAGGTATACATCTGATCGGCACCGTCGCCGTTCGCACACCCTACCGCAATTGTAGTGCTGCCGCTGCTGTCAAGGCCAAATTTTGTTGCGGTGAGTTCGTATTGAAGATGCTGTTCGGTAGCCCTGATGCGTGGATCCCAGCTCGTTTTCCTGAGGTATTACCGTGTCTTTCAGCCAACGGACTGGACTGTTAATTCATCGTCAGCAGCCGGCAGATCACACAATACTCTCGAACACGGTAGGTCATTCTGAATCCGAAAAAGTCGTATCGTTGGCATGCAATTTCAGCGTGGTCGGAATTTTACTCTCATGCCGTCAGTTTCTTTCTCTCTTATTGCGAATACGTTTATCGATGTTCTCGAAATTTTGCGGATGTACCTTCCCTTCACAATATTCGCACCGCACTGAAAACGGGCCCCTTCGATATGCTGCCCTGCTCTCAAAATCATCACGTCAACGGCTCCGCACACGCTTCGCTCTCAAGCAAGATTTCTGGGAGCTTGTGGCCACGATACCCCAGATGAAGTTAAACCGCCCCCCCAAGGAATCTGGTGAAACAAAGAAATCCGCGAGCGAACTCAGAGCCAGATGCTGGGGCGGGCTGAAACAGGGAGCAGCAGACGCCCGCGACCTCTGCCACCGCTCATTTTCCGCAAATGGCATCGGACATGAACGGGCGCTGGGTGCACATGCAGCTCCTTTCGCATGGATCCGGCGGAGATTGCGAGAAGACGAAGCGTGATCGGTACCGCGTTTATCAAGAGAACACCATCTATCCGATCGGTGCGTTCTGCGGCCTGCTTGGACAGTTAGTCTGAGGTCTCGGAAAATACTTACGAAGTCGAGTAGGGAAATCACACCGCAAAAAGGGAAATTTCGGCCCGGCCGAATTGGTTCCCGAAACCAGTAGATTAGGCCACAAAGAAAATGTCGCTGAATTTGTGTCCGAAACTATAAGATTCAGCCTGGCGAGAACGTTGCCAAAACCTATAGAATCAGCAACATTTTCGGCAGCGCTCAAACTGTGTGTGAAACCACTGCATTCGGCCGGGCCGAAGATGTTGCCGAAATCAGTAGATTCGGCACCGGTTTCGGCCAAGACGAAACCAACGCTTTCGGCCCGGCTGAAAGTGCGGCCTGAATCAGTAGTTTCAGCCGCGCTTTCAGGCTAGCCGAAAGCACTGGTTTCGGCCTGGCTCAAACTGCAGCTGAAGACAATAGTTTCAGCTACAGTTTAGGGCAGGCTGAAGTCAGGGCCTATTCTTATTGTTTCAGACAGAGTTTCGGCCGAGGTCGAAAGCAATGCTTTCAGTCTGGCTGAAACTATTCTGCAGCTGAGCGGCCGCTTGGCGGCTGCTCAGCGACATCGGCGGTACCACTCGGCGGCAGGCACTTTTTTATTTCGCAAATTCTGATGCCGCAATATTGTGGAGCTTTATATTGCTGAGCTGGGAGTCAAGAGCAAGTAGGAAATGGGAATCAAGGCTCCAACGACTCTCTTGAAGACGTGTTCTTTGGTCATGTTTGGTCCAACGCGCTCACGTGCATGTGGCGGTGCAGTCTTATTGTTCAACCGTCCTGCCTCCTCTTATTGTTCCTGTTGTTCTGCAGGTAATTGTTTTACATAAACATTAAATAACCCACAGCAATTTTTCCTGAGGAGCAGGCGGTACTTGGCGGTGGTAGGCAGCATACGTTGTTTGACTTTGATGGTGAGCAGTCGGGGAAAGAGGCCCATGGTTGACATGGATCACGCATTGTGAGCGGTAGGCAGCAGTGGTCTCCCGCTGCTCATCACAACTAATTTTTCTCTGTATGGAATAGTGAAATAGCAGCTTGAACTCCTTCAACAATTTGTGGGGGTATAGGCGGTACCACCATTACCCTAAATGATATTTAGTACCAGTTGGCGGTGGTGCGGCCTTTCGGCTTATATTTACTCTCCTTCTTATTGTCTTGCACAGCACATAACACCTCAAGCTGACCGCATATTACCTCGTGAGATTTCGGTTCGGTTCCTCATCCTGCCGCCGAAGACAGATAATGGGTCACCGGCTAAAACTCAATCGGCGGGGGTACAAATTATAAAGCTAATAGAAATCCGGGGTTTCTTGAGCAACATCTCAGGAATAGGCGGACGTATCGTGGTTTGGACGGTACTCCACCATATTGAGGTGAGAGAAAGATCAGCGGCCGTGGAAGCGTACCACGCGGAAATTTTTATTACCGCTCATGAGCGGCAGTCATGGGCTGGTTATAAGAGTTGCTGCGGCTAATCTAAGAATCATTGAATGTCATCTATAGCATATTTCGAAGTGAGATTTTGGCGGTAGCGCGGCGGTGTCTGGAGTCCGCACCCTGACCTGGTAAGCATTAAGGCAGGGCCGCGATATGATCACCCGAAGACCAGTCCAGAGAAACTTGAACGAAAAACCAGTGACTATATACTGGGACCACCAAGTGCAAGAAACAAAATTCACAAACCTCGTATGCCGCCACAACCCATGCAGCAGCACCAACTCCACGCGCAGCGATGCATCGTCCTCCGCGATCTCCTGTCCCTCAATTCGCACGTCCCCTTCATTCCCCTCTTCCCCGTGTTCTGCATTTACCCCACCAGCACCTGCACCTCCGCAACGCATAGATGCTGCTTCAAATTCGGGTTGTATGCCGCACGCGCGTGCACGAGGACCTGCGAGGACCCCGCGAGAGCTGTCGATGGTGGGCTAAGGAAATAAAAGAGTAGTCGACGTTCAAGCACATGTGCAGCGCTGCCTCGCAAGATGAAACTAGGCGATAAAGGACAGGCTTCGCCAATGTTGCCAGTTGATACGTAAGCCCGTCAACGCGTCGCGCCTTTGACGTTTTTTTTGGGATATGGTCAATCATTGACCGCAGGATTTAGTTTTCCAGTCGAGGTCGCCGACGGCGTTGCGTGGCTAACTATGCTGGCAGCGCAATGCGACACTGCTCAGCTGCTCGAAGTATCCGGGATCCTTGTACAACGTATTTAAATATACGAGGCCATTGAGGGGAGTTGAGATCCGCAGCAGGGGCCAGTTAAAATCCCGAGGTCAGCTGGCGCGTTGAGGGAGCAGTCGGCCGAGAGCGTTGGCTAAGCGGGAGAGCAGGGAACGGGTCTGTGCGTCGCAGCACTGCCACGGATGTAGGCGGTAATGCGGCAGTGCAGAATTTTCAAAGGAAAAAATCGGCGGGCGTTGAGGTACAGACGACGTGCATCAGGGATACTTGAGTGGGAGGGCGAAGGTCGATTGTAATTCCTCTCACGAGGGACAGCAGATATTTCACAGTACGGGCGATGTGCACGGAAACGACTTTTCCGCCGACGTCGCTGCATCTGCTGGCCAAGCAAACACAAAAATCCCTCCCAGGCTCCAGGATGTAGTTTAATTGCCTGATAAGCCCACAACATTTATCCTCATCGACCACCGTAGGAAGAACTGCGGCGGCATCGCGGTCTGGTGGGCGGCGGCGTCGGGAACAAAAAGAATGCATGTTTCCAAACGAGTTATCCCCTGGCTCCCGAGACCTCGCGAGAGACTAAGATGCGGAGCGGAATCGAGCGGAGTTGGCGGTGCTTGGTGTATGTCTATGCAGAGGAAGTTTTGAGTAACGTTTAATATAAATTGAATGGGGGAAGAAAAAGAAGGAAAGGAAAAGGGTAAGGGGAGAAGCAAGTAGCCCTCACCGATCACACACCGCCTAGGCCATGCCGGCTCTACACCCTATTTCTCTCCGCACTTGCCTTCCTGCAAAGAAATGTGTGGTCAGCCTTCCGCCCATGATTTCAAACCAAACAAAAAGAACACGTATGTGGAAATGGGACAAGTCAACGGGAGGAAAAACGAACATACCTATACCCCCGGGTGACCCACTGTCTGCAAATCCGCTGGTTACGGTCGCGGGGAAGGGGGAGCCGGCGGGCATCTGCGACAAAGAAAATAATAATTAGAGGGAAAGGAAGAATGAAGGGGGAGTGGGAGGGGAGAGGAAAAGCGCCAGGTGAGACAGAGCAAGACCGTCTTCCTGTCCCGCCGGCGACAATTGGTATAATAAATCGGCGCCGGTCGAAAGACGCGAAAGTTGCCGCCTCGGCTACCACCAATCCTCGAAAGAAAAGGAGCAAGCGACTCACCAGCAACCCACTCCTCCCGCAGTCTTCGTCGTCCTGGACAAGTGTTCCGCGTTGTAGTTGTGTACACCCCCGCCGACGCACCCCGCCCTGTCCCTGCGCCAAACTCGCATTGGCGTTCAAAGCAGGGGTAGTAAGCGTGTTGAACCGGGCCGCTCGCCCTCCTGCACCCCACTCTGCCCTTGCTCATGTGCACGCGCGGCATTCACGAGGTGGGCAGAATGACGCGGTCTCGGCGTCGTATTTGCGCTCTACAACAACAACACGTCCAGATGTCCGACGCGGTCTTCGGGGAGCGGTCCCGCCCCAATCGTCCTTAAGGCCTTCCCGGCTATGCCTACTCCCACTTCCACTGTCCCCGGTGTGTCGACCACCACCATCCCCACTGTGTCTGCGCCCCAGTCGCGATCGCGTCCGCGATGGTGCTGGGAGGCGAGTGTGGGTTGTCGGGGCATCGATGGCCCACCGGGGGAGTGTGGGCGCGAGAAGGGGCCGGGTGCATCGGGTGCAAGGGGGAAATGCGAGGCAGAGGAGGAAAAGGCGACGGGATAGCACGTGGGCAGAGATGATGGGGTGTTTGCGTTGGGTTGAGGTGGTACTAAGGGGAAGAAGAAATTAGTATGGTAGACGGAGAGAGGAAGGGAGAAGTGAATAAATGGAAGAAGGAAGGAGAAGCAAAAAACGGCAGGGTAAAGGGAGAGACTCCGCGGAGGCACACCGAGTCACGGCTACGCAAGGCAAGAGCGCTGGAAGAACGTCGATCGTCTCTTATTTGCGCGCGATGTTAAGCTCAGGGCGACAGCCAAAAAAAGGATGGCAGAAAAATATGTCTACCTTTTTTGGAGGGAAGACCGCCAACAACAGCGCAAATGAGAAAGGATGCAGAGGCTCGAAAACAGAACGCCAAGAAAACCTGGGGAAAAACGGTACACCACCACATAGAAAGCCACTCACCCTCAACCCGCCCCACAACGCACTCGGCAAAGATGCGTCCCCACCCCTATCGCGCGTGCAGGCTTCGGTCCCGCCTGGTTGTTCAAATCTCGAGGCTTCAATAGTGCAGACTGAGGTCAGCGGTAAAGGGAGGAGAATGGGTCAAATTTGGCCTAGATCTAATCCAATTGTCGCAGCTCGTGCACAGGATCTCGAACGGCGCCACATGCGCGTCGGTGCGGAGGTAGCCGTACTGGATGCGCCTCTTGCAGTTTCGTGAACGTCGCCGACGACGTGGCGTCAGTGATGTTTCTGGTGGTCGTCGAGAGAGCGGTGGACGTCGTGGGCGGAAAGGTAAGGATTGATCCTTTCTGTCCGTGAGAGTTAGAGTAGAGTTAAGGGTCAAATTGAGGTGGGGTGCAACAGAGAATTGATCGGTGGCAGTGCGGCACTGCCACTGATTAAGCGGAGATCTTTTCGTTGTTGACGATGTCCTGCGATTCTGAGTCTCAGCCCTATACAAAATTTGGGCCACCGTAGGACTCAAGTGTAAGTCCTTAAAAAATTGCGAGACCTTGCGAAACCCAAAGAAGGACTCACGTCTCATGATCCGTGGTGGCGGCGGCAGCCGCATTTCCGCTTTGCTCATCACAATTGTGTAAGTCAACTTTGTTCATTGGTTTCTTCAACTTTGAGACGATTGAGGGAGTGCCAGTGTCCTGGCGTGGAAACGGTACCCTAGCCGCCCCTGCGCTACCGCGCCAAATATCATGATTTGGCTGTGCGGACCATTAAAAGGGCGCATTAACATATAATACGGTGGATCATCGACTTGGCAGTGGGCGCCCCCAGTCAAACATGGCGTGTTGGTACGGTGGTGCAGTAATCTCGCGTTTGTCCCGTGCTTATTGTCTTTCACTCAATAGTCTCGGCGGCTCATGAATATAATAAGCGCTAAGAAGTAAATATAAATAGTACGTCGCAGACAGCGGCAGGAGGCAGCGGATAAGCTGCTTATCAAAATGAGCTGCTGCCTAGCGAATCCATTCTTTTGATATAATATCTATCTCTTGCGGGACCGCAACCGGGCAAGTCAAACGTGAGCGGCTTATAAACCTGAGCTGCCACTCACAGAGTCCAAACATTTCTCGTGGCATATTTAGCGCGCTGCCGAGGGTTCCACCGATACTGGAAGAGCGGGACCCGGTGCCGCTCATAAGCGGTAGACGGGAGCTGCTTATGGACCACTGGCTGAAGTCGTTCATTGAACACTCTCCTGTATCTCCGGACCACGCATGTTGCATTGACCACCGTGACACTGGTTTTGGCGGTAGCCATCAGTGGCGAGCAGTATACTGAGGAAATCTTGATCCCTGCCCAGCGAGGTCGAGGTGGGAATAGTAGGGCTCATTGAGACATTTAAGCAAAGGACGATGAGGACAAGACACCGCCACGTTTAAAACGTTTCACTCGGCGCGTTGCGCCGCCACCGCCGACGACTGGGACTCGAATCACGATGCACCTTGCATTTGTCTGACTCTGGCACCCATGCCAGTCAAGCCGGGGACAGGCTGCAGCCGAAATCCTACTTCAATATTAGACATTTGAGCTTGCCAGTGCCGTGAACTCACAAGAGGAGCCGCTCCCGAACGGCCCGAAATGGAGAGGCCGACGTGCAGTGCTCGACATCTTCTTGCGGCAACGAATCGGTACCGCCTTGTGCCACAGCTTTCCTATTGTTCACATATCCTGCACGTTAGCGGTAGGCAGTAGTGGAAAACAGTGATACATATCTGATGTGACGATACGCAGCGGAGCTACATACCATATCGCACAGACCGATTCCACTGCATTCGCTATACACGCAACAACCCCCGCCGCCTACAGCGCGCAAGGGTTATAAAATGTCGATCCCCCCAGAGCCAGTCACGCCTATCTTCACGTTCCCCTGTAGGGAACGCGCGGGCGGCACACTGTGAGCGGCGCGGTATCTGCTCGGTAGAGGGAGAAAAGATGAGGAGAAGCGAATAAAATGGATATTATAGATGGAAGAAGGAAGGGGAAGACACAGAGCCTTCGCGGAGGCGGACACTGGGTCACGGCTACGCAAGGCAGTCTGCGTTTCCCCCGCCGGCCCGCGGCGTGATGACAAGTCGAAAAGTTGCGACGTGTGCCGACTTCGGACCAAGGGCGACGGCCCAAAAGAAAGACGGCAGGAAAGAAATTCCCGTTTGGAAAATCGCGTGCGACAGCTTGAACGGAAAAAAGTGCGGACAGCACCTTGCATAATGCACATCACATGCACGCAAGCGCCGAAGCAACCTTCATCCGTTCCCCAAGATCCCCCAAACTCCGCATAAAGGAACGCGAAGGATAACTTCCAGAACGGCCAATTGCAAGCACACCACCACCACCGATAAAAAACCAGCGAATCTGCACCCAAAGCTCAGCAAGAAGCTCGAGCCCTTATCGCGTAGGCCTTGGTGCCGCCGAATTGTTCAATCCTTGAGACTTCAGCCGCCGCCGCACAGTCTCAGGGCTTGGCAAGTGAGTTTCGTCGCCTGAACATTTCTGCTGGCACAGCCGTGAAAAAAGGGAGGAATAAATTGAAGACGGCGCAAGGAAATACTCACCGCGGGTCGTAACTAAAGGGTGACTCGACTGAGTGACTTGATCTTGCGCAATGTCGTTCAGGTCAGTGGTTGTTGATATTAACCAACGAGATAAGAGCTCCGTGGAGAAGTAAGATAACAGCAGAGGCCATAGGTGAAAGGAGTTCACGGAAGGAAAGACTAAAGTGATGTGAGTAGACCAAAGCTCGTAGAACGAAAGGGAACGAAGAAAGACGTACACAATGTTCTTGATCGCAATCGCGGTCCTACGACCGGCGCCGCGGTGCTACCTAGACTTGCAGGGCGTCAAGGTAGTCGGCATCTGGGACGGATAGTAGTTAGTACAGTGACTCTTTGAGCTGGCGCGTACTTGGCCCAAACAAAAACGAAAACTGGGAAAAACGCGCTTCGCCCAGAATGAAAACCAAACAACATGGAACACCATCCCCAGAACAGAACCGAGGGAGAAGACACAACACACCCCTTCGTTGCCAAACAGCTGTTACGATGGGCGTCCCCCGGAATCGAGCAATGCGTATTTAGCCTCGATCCAATCCACTTGTCGCAGCTATCTGGACGCGGTATGTCTGGACCTGCGCTACGTGCGGAGGTACGCGAATCGCCTCTTCCAGTTGCGTGAACGTCGCCGACGACGTTGCGTCAGCGACCGGACTGCCGTATTGCAGCGGCGGTCTTTCTAGTGGAGGCCGTTGAGAGCGGTGGACGGCGGGGACTTTGGACTGCACCGCAAATGGCGGTGGCAGCCGCCGCCGAGCAGTGAGTACTACTTACACAGCATGGTCCCCTGGTGTTTAGACTCGAGGGCCGCGTCCATGCCTGCGCGCGCTCCCTCCAATGGTGGTACTGACGACGACAGCTGTCTGATGAAAGTTACCGAAAGAGTGATCGGTGGCAGTGCGGCACTGCCACCGATCTCGGCCGCTAACCCCGCTCCGCTGGGCCACATCGATTTCAAGTCCTCAGGTCCTCGTGCAAAAAAAAACGTGCGAGACCTCAACGTGAGAGCTCTTGGCGAGACCCACGTCATGATAAGCGGTGGCGATGAGGGCGGCGTTTCCGCTTTCAAGTTTGCTCAACTTGACGTCATTCCAAGTCGCAAAGTAAGTTGCATCCGTATTTTTTCAATTGGTTCAGCAGCCAGATACGAGTCTCCACACTACCTTGAGTGCATTTTTGTGTAAGTAGCTTATTAGTATAATAATAAAAGATAAAGCCTCAAAAGCAATGATCTAGACTTTGGAGTAGTTTCATTACTGTGTCCCTGCCGCCGATTTCGGTAAACGTGAAAACCGTGAGCGGCATTCTTAATTCGATACGGCAGCGCTCCATATCCCGCTTGCACGTACTCTTGGCTTGTCATAATAGGTAAATATTACAAAAAAGCTGCTCAATTCGGTGAGCAGCAGCACATCTGCACGGGCAGCTTGACACATCTGCCGCTCAACACTCAATGCAGTCCTGATGTTTCCTGGTCCCAACAGGGCCGATCTGCAGCGGGTGGTATGATCATATTGATGTTTCCTCTAGAGTCGGGAATCGGCCAGAGGCTGCAGATATTACATCGAACTGATTGCATTCTTCGAGCAGCAGCAGCTTGAGCGGCAGGAGGGGGCAGTGAAGTTGCTGATCAGGATGCGCTGCTGCTCAGATTTTGATATCTTTTACCGGACGGTCTGCACCAAATTTCTGAGAAATTCGTGAGCGGTAGATGTGAGTGGCTTATGAAGCTGAGCTGCCGCTCAGGGAATCCGTAATTTCAGCACCCCCCGCGCCCGCAACGGGGCTGACAGTGTGAATTTCCGCGGGGCCTCGCATGCTCGCGAGGCCAAAATATATACATGAAACAATTGGGCGAAAGAACAATAAGAATAAAAGCGCAACCGTCACGTCCGTTCGGCACGTGGCTCGGCATCGTCGGCGGTAGTGCGGCAGCAGGTGAGCAGTACCGTCAGGATCTTTGAATCTAGAGGGGTCACTGATATTTATGCTCTCCGGCTTCCTTGGGATTTGAGCTGCCGTTTTGGGCGTCCGTTCGGCACGTTGCTCGGCATCGTCGGCAGTCGTGCAGCAGCAGGTGAGCAGTACCGTCAGGAGCCTTGAATCTAGAGGGGTCACCATGATATTTGTGGTCTCCAGCTGCCTTTGGACTTGAGCTACCGCCGAAACGGCCAATTGAACGCAAATCCCGCCGCCTGCAGATCACGTCGGATTTCTTGATCTGCATACTTACTAAGCGGCAAGCCTAAAGTACGGCCGCGGTAGGACCCTTGCATGAGTCTTACCTTCAGGGAGTGAAATCTATGCGACAGTCTGAGATCGGGGCTAGGGCTTGAAAAAGGGTCGGGTTGAACAAAGGTTGCCGGCATCGCCGCCGAGGCAGTGCTGCACTGCCACGGATCAGTTCTTGCCTTTCACCACTAGTGATGTCGCGGGCCCGGCCCAGGCCCTTAGGCCGAACCGAGCCGGGCCCGGGCTTGGTCAAGCCGAGCCGAGCCCGACACAAGGCTTGAGCGGGCTTAGGGCTCGGGCTTGAGAAATGCCAGGCCCGCCAGGCCTCGCCAGCCCGGGCCTGGATATATATGGCCAAGAGCGTGCCGATGGCGCGAAGCGCTCACGGCATTTCGGCTTAGGAGGCTTCGGTTCCGCCAAATGCCGAACTTTATGGCGTAAACCTGTCGTTCGGCTGATCGTCACCTCGAAACTGGCGAATGGTACAAATCAGTGTCACCAATCTGAGTTGCAGCGGTGTTCAATGTTCAGAACAGCCGAAAAACCCCCCAACTTTGTTGCGGGGACATTTGGTACCTTCTACTCCCACATAATATACATGTACCTAGCATAGTGTTTTTTATCTTTGGCTATGAGAAAGCCTGGGCCCAAGCCCGGGCTCAGGGCTTCAGGCCCCGCACCCAGGGCTCGGGCTCGGGCCTGGAGAATTTGAAGCCCGAGCCCGCCCAAGCCGAGCCCAAGCCCGGGCATTCAGGCCGAGCCGGGCCCGCGACATCACTATTGAATCACCACAAGGCTGCTGCAGCGCCGGAACTCATTGGAGAAGTTCAGCGCAACGTTCAGAGTCCCTCGGTCATTAGATCACAAGTCCAAGCCCTCAAATACCATGAGGAGTCCCTGACGCGACGCCGTCAGTGACCATAACCAACGCAGCAGCAAATTCTGCCGCCTCTTCAATACAACTCCCACCGGCAGCATGAACTGGACGCGAATTTGACCATGAATGTGATGTCAAGTGAAATATCCGTACAGCGTTGGTGAGCATTGAGACGATTGCGATCATGGGTGAGTCTTTCTATCCTCTCCTGGTCGACGTTGCGGAGAGCTGGTCCATTGTTCCGCGCACCAAATTTTGGACGTGCTCCACCGACCTGCAAACGAGCTGGTGGCGTGCAGCCGTTTGGATGCTCATTCCCAGGCTCTTTCACCCCACACACGGGAGCATTTTTCTCCGCGCGGTGTCCACATCGGCCCGTGAGCGTCAAGCTTATTACTGACACTGAAATCGAGGTGGCAAGGTCCATCAGTGACAATTCTTCGCCCTACCGGACCATTGCTCGCGAAATCGTTTACCGCCCGTGCCCGCAATGGAGCTGACAGAGCTGTGAAGGGATGTCGTATTTTCCCTCTCGTCCATCAACTCTGCAGAGTTCTGCGGTGTCGAAGAGTTCGGGACCGAGTCGCCGCCTCTTACACCCGACTTCGCGCACATTTAGCATCGTATGGCCCGACATTACGACCTCGACCCCTCGACTGCGCGGAGATTGTAGGGGCCGCAACCGGTGTCCCGGGCGTCGACATATAACACCTGGAGCACAGTATTGCTAGATGGTGAGTCTGGGTGCGCGTTGCCTCGAATGGGCAATAGTTACTTCGGGGCCGCCAGAACCGTCTACCTGGACGCAATCCGTTAAGGTACGCACTTGTTTGACTTCGATTTTTTCAATTTGCGCCAGACGAGAGAACTTCTAAAAGTGTACGCGCCAGTCCACGTACCTTCTACTGTTTCTGATTTTTCTCGACTATTTCCCGGTCTAGTTTCGTGAAACGAAGATGGTTGTTCTGGACTGAATCCTGAATCCACTGAACATTGTGTAAGTGCCCAGTTCTCATTTTTTATCGCGCAAGATTCCAGCTCAATCGAGGAATGTTTTATCAGGGCGTAAATCAGGTTTTATCGACACAGACCACGGCGGTAAATCCGTGAGAGAATATCATTGAACGAACTCAGGATAGGCTTGAGCTGACAACAGCGGCAGTGTTTACTACGACCTGGGCCATTGCTTCAAATCCAGCGGCGGAAGCTCTCCACGTGTATATTACACTCCACTTCATTTGAACGCCCTGGGTGCACTCTGACGGTGATGAAATATCAGGTTGATTCATTGCGCCGGCTCCATGCTTTTGTTCACTGTTTTCCTTGCTCACCGCTGCTCTGAAGTTGCGTGCCCCGGTCTTTTTTTCAACTCTATCCGTATCATCTCTGTAATATTCACATGAGGGGTGATAGGTCTTGTTCATGCTCCCTGCCCTGTTGACTAATTAAAACTTCCGACTGCAAAATCGTTCATTCGACACGCCGCGCGTTTTGAGGAGGCAGGTGAGCAAATCTGTTCCCCTTGGTGACTAGGTTCGAATCCATAAGTACAGGACATTTTTCGTCCCTGCCTCAAGCCTTATCTTCGCCAAACAAGCCAAAATCGTGTTCGCGCAACACATGCGCTTCCCGACTCGGATCGCAAAATGCTTTCCGGGGTTCAAGTGGAAGAAGTCCTATCGCGAGCGACAAGCACGTCCCTGGCTGCTTTTTTTGTCGACCTAATTATTTTAATTTTGAGAAAGGACAATACACCGCCTCGCAACGAATACTATCCAGGGAGGCATCGATAGGCTGCACAGCTGGACGTTGGTTGAGTGGCGGCTGTATATATACAGCCTCAGACATATCTGTCAGGATTGGATTGTACCACATCGACGGTATGTGAATTTTCCCCAATCCGTTGCGGGAAAAAAATTATACTCAACAGCCGCTGTGCGCGACGGGGCATCCACGAAGCCAGGTCCCTCGGTAGTCGTATTCCGGTCGGGCTGATGTTCAGCGGCGGGACGAGTGAGTCACAAGGGTCGACGATATTCCCGTCCCGTTCCTCTTTTCCCCCCCTTTGCATCAGCCTAGTCCCGCTCATGATGCTGGCACCTTTTATCTACAGTACGCCGCCCATTCGAACTCTCGGCCTCCCCGCGCACACCACCTGCGTTTTCGCCCGCCTCGTTGCGACGTTGCCGCGCGCGCACCCCCTGAGGAGCTCGTCGTCCATGTCATCCTGGTCGCTGAGGGTGCCGTTCGGTTCAAGTGCATGATGGAGTCGCGAAGCGGATTGTTAGGTTGAGGTATATATATAACTCTTCCATTCCGCTCGTACCGACAAGACTGATGTACTTTTTCTCTCCCAGGGCTCCCCGCTGGCACTATATGGCGACCAGTACTGTTCAAGGGTGTCGATGTCTGCCCACGCGGCGTCCACACAAACTGCTATTTCCCTTTTAACCTTTCAACTTCAGTACAGCACTGCGGTAGCGATATTTGGCAGCCTATGTAACGCTGAGGGTGATAACGGAAAATTCTCAGGGCGCCGAAGGCAATAGAGTTTGTCCGTTTGTTTTTCAGGATCAGATTGTTCCACATAGGCGGTGTGGGGAATTCCTGGCTGATCTGCTACGGGCACACAATATTCTCAAGGGCAGCAGCGCGCGTCGGGCGGAGGTGCCGCTTACAATTTCCAACCGCAAACTGCTGCGACCAGCTGCCTACCGCTCACAATGCCTCAGTAGTGATATGAGGCCCGTGATTCTGAAATAGTGCCTATCCTGAAAGCCTCACGGTACCACCGGGTCTTCGGAGGAATAGGTGAGCTGCCACCGGTAAATTTGAAGATTCCTCAGGTGATACTTACTTTTAGGAATCGTTTGTACCGCTGTCTCATGTGGGGAGCCTAGTGCTGCTCGTGAGTGTGATATGGAAGCTGCTGGGTTTTTCGTAACTGCCAGCACCGCGACCCGCCGCCTACGTCCATGTCAACCATGGGCCTCTTTCCCCGACTGCTCACCATCAAAGTCAAACAACGTGAGTCGGCGGTATGCTGCCTACCACCGCCAAGTACCGCCTGCTCCTCAGGAAAAATTGCTGTGGGTTATTTAATGTTTATGTAAAACATTCTGCGTTGGCCCGTACGATGGAGATGGGATGCGACTAAGCCGCAACCTACACCACAGTGACCACATTGAATGGAGGCACCTTGGCAAGAGTACTACACAGCAAGGTCCGGCTCGAGGGCCGTGAATTTGAGATTCATGGGATTGGCAAATCTCTATCGAGGTGGTAAGTAGGCCGTTGCAAAGCCGTTGGCTTATAAGTTATGATTCGAAATGATCGGTGGCAGTGTAGCACTGCCACCTTGTTTGTTGTACTGTGATTCTGCATGCCGCTGAGGCCTTCCACATTTTTCTGGTCATTCAATAAGTCCTGGTAGGGTCGCAGTTATACAAAAGAAGAAAAAACACGCGAGACTCAACTGGATTTGAGACGCACGTCATGATCAGCGGTGGCGGTAAGGGCGGCATTTCCGCTTTTGCTCAATCAAGTCGGCAAAATTGGATCCTGCTTCGGGAAGCCAGATACTTCAATGTCCACATCGGCCTGCGTGCAATGATCTAGAAGTAGTTTTATTACTTGTGTCCTTGCCCCTGATGCGCCGCTGCGCGGTGCGGCATATTATTTGAATTTTGGGGAACCTGGAACCGTGAGCGGCATTCTCAATGTGATATAGCAGCGCTGCATATGCCGCTCAAATGTGATATGGCAGCTCAGCATCCATATTTCGCCTTTGTCCCCTGCTTATTGTTTTCGCTCAATTGTCTTAGCAGCATCGGCATTCCTACGAACCAGATAAGCAGTACACGGCTTTGCCCAATTCTTCAAGCACTGATTGATAAGCCGGCCATAAGCATGGCGTCTCCTGGGAATTTGGCTTTTCGTAATAGGTAAATATTACAAAAAAGCCCCTGAATTAGGTGAGCAGCAGTGCATCTGCCACTCAACACTGCATCTCTTATGCTTCCTGCTCCCACCAGGCACCGAGCTGCAGTGGGCAATGATATATTGGTTTCCTGTGGAGTGTTTCCTAGGAAGTCGTGCACGGCACCAAAGTAAGACGCTGGTAAGAGGCAGATACTTCTTCGCAGTGATCACATGGTTCGACCAACCGTTTGAGCGGTAGGAGGGACAGTTAAGCTGCTGATCAAACTGCGCTACTGCTCAGACTTTAATATCTTTTGCCAAAGAGTCTGTACCGAATTTTTGAGAAATTCTTGAGCTGCAGACGTGAGCGGCTTATGAAGCTAAGCTGCCGCTCACGGAATCCGTAATTTCTAGCATCCCCCGCGCCAGCAGAGGGGCCGGCAGGGTGAATTTCCGTGAGGCCAAAATATATTCATAGAACAATTGGGCGACAGAACAATAAGAATAAAGTGCAACCGCCACGTTCCGTTCGGCACGCGGCTCGGCATCATCGGCGGTAGTGCCGTAGAGGCTCCGGTTGCCTTTGCATTTGAGCTACCGCCGAAACGGCGAATTGAACACGATAAACGTAAATGCCGCCGCCTGCGGATCACGTCCGACTCAAAACTCGAAGTGCTACCACGGTAGGACGGTGTTTCGGGCAGACGTAGACTCCCAGTTTCTCATATTGCCTGTTCCAGGAACAAAGAATCTCAGTATCCCTCCCGCCAATGCGCCGCCGCGGAATAATATTTGGCGAACCTGGAAACCGAGGCTATGAACAACGCCGCTGAATCGTGAGCAGCCGCAGATCTTTATAAGCCCCTGACACCTACCGCTCATATCGCTCACCATTAGGCATATTTGCTTGATCCGGTTTCGGCGGGAGCGGCATGCAGCTGCGCGTTGACTGCGCGTCTGCACATAAGCGGCGGGGCCAACAGCGTCTCGAACAGCCCAAAGGAAGTTCCCGATAAGTGTCAATGCGGTGAACTCAGACAATAGGCGTACGATTCCAAGAACAATAAAGGTGTACCGCCACCACCGCGTTCATAGCACGTGGTCGCGTCCGCCAGGCAGTGCTGCACGGCCACAGATCACTCCCATATCCTGCTCGTTCAGTGCTCAGCCATCGAACTCCTAGCGCAAAGACACATTAATATTTCGGCTTGCAAGTGCGGTAAATTCTAAATATCAGATCTTCAAGCCAAATTTGCGAGCACTCGAGGGGGCGCGGCCCACTAAATGTGTCTGGCGGGCCGCAGCACGGTCTCCGACCCGACGTTGTCAGCGACATTCGCAGGAAACCAAAAGTAACTCCCAAGTCTTCGTGTCAACACCGCTTCCTGTCTGCACAAAATTCCAGAAAAATGCCGAACAATGTGCAAGCCATTTGCTGTCCGTGGAGCCTTAGTCGACAATATTAACCATTGCAACGACCTCGACCCACCAATACTCGCCATGATGTACCAACCACCTTTCAATTTATACCATCGAAAACTGCAATAATGAATCTATTGACCTTCGACGGAAGAACAGTCGGCGGCAAATCTCAGTGGTAGGAAGTACCAGTCGCATCGCGCATGGCGCTTTAGTTGGGTCAGGGACGCCCAAGGTGCACCCTCAATTTGAATTCGTTTCCAAACTCACTTTATAATCAGTTGCCCAATCGCTTATATGGATACAGTTCTTTGACTGAAAAATCGCGGTAAGGTTATCAACTTCACCTCCGAACGCAGTTTGTTTCCATTTTTCACGGATTTTGTCATAGTGCCCAGACCCGCGCAATATTGACTGTAGCACAAACCCCGGTGAGTTTTCGTCACGCTCCATTCGAACTTTCTGATCTGGCTCCGACCTAGTTTGGCTCGCCCATCGGTTTTATTTCTGCTGTAGGTCCGGCCGCGGGTTAAAAGGCAACAGGGTGCGTTACGTTCGTCTTTTTCTGGACCCATCGATGACGTGTCAATCTCATATCTAGGTATGCTTCCCATCGTTTTGCGCACGGATTTGAACTCATCGGTGTTGGTATTTTATTTATCAATTCCGGACCTCCTCCACCCCGTAGGGAGTATAGCTCAATCGTCGTCTTGACTCCCATGTCGTCGCTCAAAACGGATTTTAGATTCAATCGATACGACTCGCGACAAACGTTTGAATTTCACATTGACAGGTTGAATGCCGCTCATCGGTTTTCAGGTTTGGTGAATTACCCCGCGCATCGGCGGCAGAGCATTCCTTATACCGAAACTTCCAGCCTTGCGGTCCGTTCAGCAAAGTTCCGCAACCTTATCAAACTCCTGCCTGCTGCTCGTCGGTAAGAGAGATCCTTCCTCCTTATTTGTGTTTCTTCTGGTCACTACACCACCAAGCCGGAAAAAGCACTTCTAGAGATCTATCAGTAATAATCGGTACAAGATGGAGAAAACTTCCAATCTCGGGGGTAGCAGCCCCTGGCATCGGCTTCTTAGAGCCTCTTCGGATACCAGAATCTGATTCTGAAACCAGTGCGTCCCATGGCGGCAATTGGCCGCAACTGATTAAATTCGCTCAGCCGCAGTCCTGCCGCTCACAGGCAGAACGTTCAAGAGCCACTGGCTCTCGGAAACTCTACTCAAATCCGGCGCAGTATTCACCTCATATGAAGAGTCGGTGAACAGCAATGAGTGGCAGACCTACCAAAATGGGCTGTAGCTTAGAAACCTTCGAAGAACAATAAGGATTGAACCCCGGGAAAAACAGCCAGGAATCTTCCCCCGCATCCCAGACTCCAGGTAAGCATTCTTTGCAGAGTCCGGCAGGTCGTTTTGCGTAGTACTTGAGGAAGCTTCAAGTTAATTCATGAATGTTTATAAAGTCACAACCAGACGTAAGCACAGATCATGAGCGGCAACGGCAACGGGTTAGTAGAAGGGATACCATCCTAGTTTGGTGGAGGCAGCTGGTTTTGCCCCGGATTTGAGTTACATACCGCCGAGCAGCGAAGCAGCGAAACAACGAACGGCATGAGCAAAAGCGGAAATACCGCCCTCACCGCCACCGCGGATTGTCTGGGATATTCGACAGTAAACTGATATCACCAAAGCACCAGCGGATGTATTCTAAATTGTGAAGCAACCCTCAAGAACTTGAACGACACAATTTTTTTCGAGTCACTGCGTTTTCAGCAAAAACTCCCCGGGCGGGCGAAACTCGAGAGATAGTTGGCGCCCAACTGTAGCCTTCTGGCGAGATCAAATGCTGGGGTGGCGACGTTTGCGCACACAAAAGCCCCATTTTATCCCGAGATGGGTGATCTGCTCCCGCCTTGCTCGGGATTATCTCGAGTCTCCGGGAATAGCCTGGGCGGCGTTTCATTGGCTCAATGTTTTGCTTTACTTTCGCCCACCTCGGGATATTGCAGACGCACGAACTTGGCGCTTTTAGTCTGGTCTGTTGACATTACTCGGGCGAACCAAGTGGCCGGTCTGGGCAACTGGGCCAAAACACAACGCCGGAGTGTCGCAACCGGGCCAGATCAATAGCCCGACTTTAGCCCAACGCGGGCTTTTTGATCAACGTATTTAACCGACGCTTGTCGGCTGCAAGTCGATGTTTCTCTCTCATGCTCCTCCCTCCATCCTCAAAGTTGTGTCCCAGGCCCTCGTCCACCCCACTCTAGCCAACGAAGCCTGCAGTGGCCCCTCCCCGCATCTTATCACAAGACGAAGAGAACTTGTGGCGCAACGGTCCCCGGCTGTAATACCAGTAATACGCAGAAGAACGCCACCAACACCTTCAAGTTCAAGTGTCCTTTCCCCCTTCAAACGTCGGAAGCGAAACTGGAGCCATTGGTTACTGACAAGTACTGCAAATGCCCTGTTCACAAGTAATCTGCGACCTGGAACCTACTCTTGCTAGCCTCCTCCGGTGATTGGTCTCAAGTTCTGAGGGAGGTCAGTTAGCATTTTATTTGTAGTCTCAAGTAGATTAAACTTGTCCACCTCGTCGTGCATCTTGAATACATCACTGCTTTCCCTCTCTTTATTTTGAGCAACGGGATGAAAAATAAAATAAAAACCAAACAGTAGCGGCGGAAACCCCGAACCAATTTAAATAGCCCGCGAATGGCCACTGTTCCTTGACCATATGCTCGAGAATGGCCCTTGGGCTGATCATAATATCTTGATTTTGGCACCTAGGCCGAAGCAAAAGGCCAGACTTGATCCATCCAAGCGATTGTTGATCGCCCAACAGGGCTTAAGTCGGGATTACCGAGTGGCCCAACGCGGGCTAATGTTGCTCGATATGACGACCCACGAGGTTAGCCCGAGGCCCGGCTATCTACTAATCCTGACTTAAGCCTCCCGAGCGATCACTTAGTCCCAAGTTTCGCCACCCTGGACTTTTTGCTAAAAACGCAGTGAGTTCTGCTGCAGTTCCCCTATAGCGGTGGCGGTGCAGCACTGCCACGGATCATCTCTCGTGGAATCCTCTCATGATCTCCCCAAGCTGCCCGAAGCCCGAAGCCCAACAAGGAGCCCACTCCGAGTCCCGACAGCCGCATTCATGGCCTTGCGCCGCCATTCACACCGGCGCACCACCCTTCGCATCCGAGCATAGCAGCCACTGGTCACCGACGCGACGCCGTCAGCGACCCTCGATAAATCCCCGTTACTGTGATCCCCACTGTTCGCCGATGACCCTTGTTCATGCTTGAAGATCGTCTAAACCAACCCCTACTGTGGTCACTGTGGCCCGGTACGTTGTTTCCTCATTTTCTGGGCGAAAAACTGGGAATTGGGATAGCTTACTAATGGTGCATCGCGCTGAAAAACTGACTTATAGGGTGGCGCGGGGAATCCAGGCGCTCATTACACGCAACATATGGGAAATTACTCCGACAAACCGAGAAGTATGTCTCGATATCTACTCGTCAAATGAGGAGTTAACAAAGGCCTCAGTTTCCTACATTCAGCTTCCCCCCGACATTATCTGCATTCAATTCTACGTTATTACTGGGAGGGCGCGATGCCGGGTCCACCTCCAGATGCAGACCCTCTATTGCACCACAACCGAAGACCGAGGAGTGCTAAACGCAGTGCGCTCTCCAAGACGCTGGTCTGTCTCGGCGACATTGCGCGAGCGGTACAAGGTCCCACCGTCGGTGAATTTCAAGAGCGGCAAGGGCGGTAATGTGCCAGGGGGGGGGGGCAAGAAACCGATGTACTTCAACGGGCCGGGATAATGCGGCGTATCAGTTGGCGATACTAGCGGTTACGCGAATCCGAGTTCGAAGCACTTGCAGGTGCGGGTGTTGGTGGGGCCGAACGCGGGGGCGGGGGAGGAATTGAGGGGGGAGCAGGAGATGGGACGAGAGAGCAAGGAGAACGATGCGTCCTCCGCGCGTCAAGATTTAGCGCTTCAAGCGCAAGTTGGTGCTACATATGTTGTAGCGGGATGCGAGGTTTGTGATGATATTTCTTGCAGCTTTCTTTCTTTCTTGATTTGTCTTCGTACTGTGGACCCTTGTCGCGGTTTCTGTATAGTACCCATACTCTCCCCCGCCTTACACTCAATTCTTCCATCTCATTTTCTCATCGCGGTCGTCTTCCTTCCTTCCTACCCATCATATCTCTCATCGTACTACTCTTATTCCTCCTTCCCTCCTCCCACCATTATCCCGCCCCTTCCCTTTGTTACACATTGTTCTCCACTATCGCTCCTTCGATCCTGCACCGATTTTTTCTAGTACCCGTTCTAATTTACTGCCTCCTACTCTTTCAATGCATCCTTCTCATCATCTTCGATTTTTCATTCTTGGTGTTATCCGTCTCCTAATTCCCACCTATAACACTAACATCTTCTATCTCACAGTACACCCTCCGCTCAGACTCTCTCGCCCTCGCCTCGCCCACCACCCCCGTTCTCACCCACCTCATCGCCGCGCGCGCGCTGCTCAAGGAGCTCATCGTCCCCGTCATTCTCGTCGCTTTGGGTGCAGTTTGGGTCGGGTGCACAATCAAGTCGCCAAATGCGCGCAACATCACAACAACCACAAACACCCATGGAGCGCAAAAACCCGAGGAAGGGTAGGGTGAGCAGAAAGGCGTGGAGCGAGATAGGGAGAAGATCCGAAGGAGGAGTCGGAAGGGGACGTCCGCGCCCGTCGCTCCCGTAGCCGAGCAAGCGCAGAGGGGAGACGGAGCGCACATATGCGGCTCACCTTGCCCACCCCTTTGCACTCCTCGCGGCGTTGGTGGCGGTCGGGGTGAGGGAACTGGGCGAGCGAGGTGGCCATGCAGACCGGCGCTGCTGGGCGTAGTGGAGGGTGCTGCTACAACACCCGCTTTCCCGCCAACCTCGTCGCAGGGCGCGCGCACGGCAGAGGATAATCGAATCGGCGGCCTCTGACCATCGGGTTAAGCGGGGAGCGAGACGGGGAAGAGGCAGCTGACACGCATCGCGGTTTGCGGCAGACTGCAGCTGGAGGTACGTTGATCGTCCATTCTGCTCTCACCGGTGGACGAGAATTATGGACTCTTTGTCTCGCAGGCTTCCCGCTGCCGTTATACGGCGGGCAATTAGAGCAGCGGAACCCGCTGCCCACGCGGCGCCCGCACAAATCGCCATCTCTGTCCCGCGCGCTTCGAGCCGTTACCGCCGGTGGAGCCGGACGTCATATTCGCCACAATGACCCTCTGCCTCCACTGACCAGAAGTACGGCGTCAAGTAATTCGAGGTATTCGCATTCAGTTTCTTTAAGTACTGAATCTGGAAATTGCCCAAGGGTACCGCTCGCTTTCACTCAAAATACGGGAATTTCTGAAGGATGCGCAAACTGTCATTGCCCATGTGCGCTCATCGGGTGGCAGTTTGCATGAGCGGCCGGCCATATTTGTGAGCTGCTTAGTGATTATAAGAAGTACTGGTTCGAGTAGGCTACTTCAATTGCCCTTCTGACGGGAAAGTGGTTGACCTGCGCTGCCGCCTTGGGATTGTGTTGCGCTACCGGTGCAGGTTGCGAGCTTTCAAGCGATCATCATTTTTATACCGGATTATTGCATGTGTCGCTGTCTAAACAAGTTGCCCTGAAAGCCTCACAGTACAGGCGGGTCTGTGGAGTAATAGGTGAGCTGCCACCGGTAAACTTGAAGATCTTCAAGTCATACTTACTTTTTGGGAATCATTTGTACCACTTTCTCTTATGGGACCCTAGTTACTCGTGAGCGTCAAATGGGAGCTGCTGAGCTCTTTGTAACGGCCAGCACCGCGACCTGCCGCCCGAACGAATCAAAGGACACGAGCTGGAGGAGTCGAGAGTGCCGCCTCGCCTTGTAAAACGCAGAATAATCAGTCCTGGCGAGCATCGGTATATCACTGCTGCCCATTGTCCGCACTGTCTGAGTAGTGGCAGTTAAGCCTCTTGATTGTGGAAATAATACCCCGACCAGTCACTAAGGTCAGGAGTCAGCGGTAGGCCGCTGCGCTGAGATGAAAGTTGCAATTGGCTGGTCATGTAATACCCGTATAAATAGCTACCTGCAGGACAATACGAACAAAATAAGCATCGGCAGTGCCAGTAGGCTGTTGCCTCCCGCTCGGCGCTGACAAGTGCCGCCTGCGCTCCAGAAAAATTTGCCGTAATTGAGTGGGCGCATATTTACTTAATATTCAGGTAAAACAATTACCTGCAGAACAATAAGAACAGCAAGTTGCGGCGAAGGGTGAACAAAAGACTGCACCGCCACATGCACGTGAGCGCGTCGGACCAAACAGGACCAAAGAACGCGTCCTCAAGAGAGTTTGTAGAGCCCCAGTATATATTGATTCTCGCTCTAATCCCTGCTCCTGAATTTCGGCTTAAGAGGGATAAATTTCCAGGATATTGCGGCATCAGAATTCACGAAAGAAAAAAGTACCTGCCGTTGGCGGTACCGCCGATGCCGCTGAGCAGCCGCTCAGCCGCCGCTCAGCTGCAGATTAGTTTCAGGCGGGATGAAACCACCACTTTCGCCCGAGGCCGAAACTGGGTCCGAAACAATAAGAATAAGCCGTGACTTCGGCCCGGCCTAAACTGTAGCTGAAACTATTGTTTTCAGCTGCGGTTTGGGCCGGGCCGAAACCCGTGCTTTCAGCCTGCCTGAAAGTGCAGCCGAAACTACTGATTCAGGCCGCACTTTCGGCCGGGCTGAAAGCGTTGCTTTCGTCTGGGCCGAAAGCAATGCCGAATTTACTGATTTCGGCAACATTTCCGGCCCGGCTGAATGCCATGGTTTCAACCGCAGTTTCAGCGCGGCCAAAAGTGTTCCTGATTCTTCGGGTTTCGGCAACGTTTTCGCTGGGCTGATTCTTATGGTTTCGGACACAAATTCAGCTGCATTTTTTTTGTAGCCTAATCTACTAGTTTCAGGAACCAATTCAGCCGGGCCGAAATTTCGTTTTTTGCGGTGTGAATTGTAATGCCCGAAGGCAGGGATGCGGCGTCGGATGCCAAGAGATAGAGCTTGCTATGCTTCGCGCTGTGGCATTTCGACCGCCGTCGGGGGCTCGACCGCGACCGATGCGGCCAGCGGTGTTTCTGCTACTGCGCGCCGACGGCTTCTCGATTCACCGCTCGCGGAGCGCATCCACTCAATACCCGCTGTGCATCTCGCCTCTTCCCCGCCCCGGACGTACGCACTCACGGCGGTGTACTGCGTCCCCATTCCGAGTCAAACGCTTGAGTGTATCACCATCCGCGAAGTTCGCTCCATCCCAACTTGAAGAAAAGGCCCACGCATATCCACCATCGCGGAACGGGCAAACTAGGTGGCCTGTATGTGGAAAATACGAGAGCGCGATGAGGACACACCGTGCAAGAGAGACAAGGATGGTGTGCTGATCAGAGTAGAAGTCAGTTTTTACCTCCTGCTCTTGCGCGAATTTGCTTGCTGACATGTCATCAGGTAAAGCTCGCAAGCTAGTGAAATTCCTCCGTTTGAGCTTCGTTGTCCGTTTGTCTTGCCACCTTGGGGCTTGCGCCTTGCGACGGACTCCAGCTTGGAGACCACCGTTTGGAGGCCATTGCCACCCGGTCCGCGGTTCGAGGCGAAGAAGATGGTGACCATACGATGTCGGGGGAGGGCGCTCAGGTCTGAGGTGGTTGTCGATGGGAAGAGGAAGAACAAGAACGAAAATAGGAGCCATGGAGGTTCTCCGAGAGTTCCGAATCCATCAAATGGCCATGTGAATGATTCAGCCGACGGGGAAGCCTTGACAACGACCACCACCGCGGTTCCCTCCTCAAGACAGAACGTCGGCGACGCCTTTCTGTCCTCTTCCTCGATTTCGCATGCCACGTCTCAGATGGAAAGCGCGCCGGCCACTCACTGCCTTCTGGGTGTAACATCTAATCCAGAGTTCATGGCGGCCTCGTTGAGTCGTGACCAAATACGTTCTGTCGTCTTTCTACCTCTAGCCGCAATAGCGCTAGCTGTCTCCACAAACAAGAAGTTGCGAAGGACCGAACGGATGGGATCGAGCGGAGGATTGGACGGTATACCGGGAGCGCAACTTCTCGTTCTGGTTTCTTGCGTTGATGCTCAAGATGTGTCTCGGGCCCTTCCCTCGCATCTATCTTCCTTGTACACCCGCAGAACCTGGTATCATTTGCCTATTGTGACCCAGACACATCCCCCGCGCGTTTCCCCCAACAAAGCCTTGGCTCGACAGCCCCCTTCTCGAAAGGAGCGTGGGTGGGCGGGAGAAGAGCAGTATCCGGGGAGGACAATAGCGCGCACCTTTGACGTCTCCGCTCCCCATGCAGAACGAGGATTCGTCGCTGTTTCGATCCACAATTCGACTCAGTCCGAGTTGAGCGCGCAGTTTGGACGGCTGAGGCAGGACTCGAAGGCGATCTCCGTGGTCAACGAGAGCATGACCTACGCTATCCAGATCATGATTGCGGAAAGCCATCATTCTGCCGTTGCAAAAACATTGGTCCTCCCCGCCTGAGCAGCGGACATCTGTCGGCGGCCATCTCGCCGTTGCCAGTGGTGTCGGCCCCAGCAAACCTAATCGGCAATCGGCTCACCTCCGCACTCGTTCACCTTCCTCCATTCCCGTGAGCCCTGCGACCGACTCCTTCAATATCAGCCCTCCGCCTGCGTTCCCGCTCCCGCCTACGCCGGAGAACGTCAGAGCCGCGCGCTTGGCGTCCCTCAAGCATAAGTCGTTCTCCTGTGGCTTCTCCTTCGGCGCCGTCGACGACACACACGAACGAGATTGATGCCTTTGACCGCTGGGGTACTCCCGCTCCTGGTTCCCGGGCTCAAGGTTGGTAGCAACATGAGGATTAAGGAGGGCGATTTTACCCCACCGGCTAGCTTCAGTCGCGCGAAAGGCAAACGGACCGTTAAACAGATGCATGAGTTTGGCGAGGACTTTTTAGTCTCCCGATATTCATTCGACTCTGGTTCGAATTTGTTTCCCATTGTCCTGTAGAGAACGAAGGAGTATCACTGGACAGTAAAATGAATATATAGTTTGCAGTACAAAACAATACGAGGACACGAATTCAGCGCGAAGCTGAGGACGATCGAAAAATTTGTGGGAAGTCGAGGCGAACCGTCGACTCTCGAGCATGAGCTCTGGGCAGAAACAACAAGACACAGGACACTTTCTCCGAGATGCGGCCGCCGCTATTCCAACCTTTGCTCAGCGCCGCGCGACTACTGACAGGGGCTGTCGACGGCGTCTCTGCAACCGAAGTCGCTCAGCCTAGGGAGTACTTCTTGAAGATGCTGCGCCCGTACACTCAGAGGATCATGAACCTCCTCCCCCAGGGCTCTATAAAAGGTTCCCGGGAAAGTAAATATCACGAGCTGAGCGTCCGTCGCGAGCCCTCCCATTCTGTCTCTGCGAGCTCGCTAGCGCTGAGGGGTTTGGAGGCTTGAAGGGCGTCGAGCAGTCAGAAGAGATTCAGAGGCAGATCAAGAAACAACAAGTGCGACGTACGAAAGATCCCACCGAGCGCAACAAATGGTGGAGTGGCGGTGGATATAAGCCTGGAAGACATCGCATCCTACACCTTCACTCAACCGTCGCATATGATCCACTGGACAGCGCGGCTTCTTGGCTCAGAACGGTGCGAGGGCCACCAGACATGTTGCTCAGCCTAGGGAGGTGTTGACGATGCACGGCGCACGAGGGTAGAATGCGGGGTTTGCCTCACTGTCCCCTAGTTTTCTATGAAAGAGCACCAGGGAACCCAGCACCTCGCAAGCTACCGTCAGCAAATCACTCGTCGCCGGCGCTCCCGTTCTTAGCCTCGGCATGCATTGACGGTTGAGGGGATTGGGAATCGAGCGCCAGCCGTCACCAGTCGAAGTGCGCTATAGATGGAGAATGTGAGCGGCGAGCGAGCAGCGGCGATGTACGAAGCTGGGCTTGATGAGATGGTGGTGGTTGCGGACGAAGAGGTGGCTGGCAGGCACAGCCAGGAAACAAACAAACCAAACTCCATTCGAGTCACCTCAGAAGGCGGTGCACGGCGCGCTGCGGGGTCAAGTTTCTGAACTTATCTGAAGTAGTCAAGAGGGAGTACAAAATTGAGGCTTGACTCAAGCTTGATCCAAGCAGAATGTTGCCAGAAACCTAACATAAAGCGCGTCATTGTGATGTACGCGCACGCGTTATTGTCATGTGTTGTGTTTGTTCCTGATCGGGCTTCGGGCCGTAACACCGTTGAAGTTATTCTCACTTCTTCTCGACTTCCTCCTTTGCCATTCTGAGCAACCCACCACTTCCTTTATGGCGCGTGTCAGCACATCCCATCTTGCTGGGTATGACGTTCGGTTTGCACTTTTATTATTTCGCGCTATTTTTAGCAGTTTCGCGCGCTTTTTTAGCACTTCGCGCTCTACTTTGAGAATCTCCTTTTTTGGACATGGGCACCTTCCTCCCGCCATCACCTGCACCGACCACTTTTACTTACTACGGCTGCAGCAGCTCAATTGCTGACCCGGGCTTGAGTCTACACCTTACACAGCGAAGAGTTTGTAGCCGCCGCCCTCAAGCCGCCATCGCAGCGCCTGGTAACGACCACTGAAAATTCAGAACGATCCAGTGCGGCTGGAGTGCGGCTTTGGTTTGAGTCCCCTTTGGGACATGAAAAACTTCTGCTTGCCAACACCCATACCTCCTCTTTCATGTCTGACCCCACCGCTTGCCACGGAAAGGACAATGAGGGAAACCAGTGTATCTGCCTCCGCTGCGAGAAGACCGTCGTTGAAGAAGACACCGGCCGTATCCTTTGCCTAAGTTGTCGCCATATCGAAAGCGCCCACCCAGAGCCAGCTCGTTCAGCTGGGTCGCTTATTCGTGGATATAGAGACGCAGGTCGTCTTCTCCTCGGCTCTGTCAAGTCGTCCAAAGAAGAGGCTGAAGCAGAGACCAACTCTGGACTTCGAAAGAAGCGCAAGAGCACCGACACGGATACGGAACCAAGCATAAAGAAGGTGAAACTCGACAATGGCAAGGGCAAGGGAAAAGAAAAGGTCCATCTTGCGATCTCCATTATTTTCCTCCTTCATTCGCCTTCCAGGAGGAAAAACGCAACACATCCAGCAATTCCAAGGACATTGTGGAATACGGCAAACTTGTTCTCTTACCCGGTGGCATCATTGTGAGTACTTGGCTCGCGCGACATGGATCTTTCTGACGTTTTAGCAGGACGGTGTACTCCAGCACACCAGGGTCCCCGGCGCCACACTACAAGACGAATTGTGTGAGGCCGGCCTGGTCGTGTTGCGGACTCCCAAGAACCTCCTCAAGATGAATCAGAACTGGAACTATACCCGTGTGACCAAGGAGCTCAAGGTGTTGTGTGAGAAGCCAATGACCTATCTCGAACGGAAGACTCGGGAGACCGGGGGGGATGAAGCCCACTGCTGGCGCGCAGTCGTCAGGGATGGCAAGAATTTGGCTCTTTCCGGTAACGAGTCCCCTGGCGGTGTCCAGCTTGCGCTTCTCTGCAAGGCAGTATCGGGAAAGGCGAAAGCAGACCGCGTTCTCTACCTTGGTAAGCCCACTCTCTCTCTTGGTCTCTGGCGTCGGGATTTGAACTTCCTCCAGCCTCCCAGCTTCCCATCTCAGCAAGGCACTACAACAATTGGGATGCCACTGATAGTGAGCTGGAAAGCGACGATGACCACGTTGGCACCGACCTCGAGACTCCGACCTCCGAAGATATCGTCATGACACCGCGTAAAAAGACTGGTATGGACATGCACATTATATGTGATTTGTTGAACTCACCGCTCTTCAGCCCGTAAGATCAAGGTCAAGCTTGAGCCTGAACGTAAATATCGCATTTCCCTCCCCTTCTGCCCTAAACTTATTCATCTTCATAGTTAGCGAGGACGAGGAGGAAACGGACATGAAGAAGGCCGCCAAAATGCGTCACCGTACCCGTTCAGCCACAGGTAAGTTCAGCATCAAACTTCCGCTCCATTCAGTCAACCTCAATAACATTCCTAGGAGCCAAGAAAATCACGCCAACAGTCTCCATCCCTGGAAGCAGCGACGACGAGACCCGCCCATTACCCGAAGCTGGTGCTTCGGGCTCTGCCAACGATGCGGTGGTCATCAGCGACGATGAGTTTCCCTCGCCATTAGCTCTAGTGCAGACGATGCGCCCTGCGTCCGCCATAGCCAGTGCCTGGATTCCTCCCCTCACCATTACGCGCCCAAAGTCCTCTTCTTCCGCGCCTTCTCCTTCCGCTGAGCCCGTTCCGGCTTCGTATTTCGACGACTTCGACTTTGGTCTCTCGTCGGTAGATTCCCCCACCGGATACATGTCCACCATGGACTATACAGGCATGTCATCGGCGGGGGCTAGCACCTCTTCCCAGTCGACTTATTTTCCTCCGTCCACCTATTCTGGTTCATCCCAGCTTCCTACCCCATCCAACCCCGTTGCCTCCTCCTCAAGGTTGCCTGAAACGAACGCGGAAGGTGCAGATGGGTCCACCTCTCAGCCGCGCTTCAGGCGCATGGGCCGTGGACGTCAAGGACGAAACCCTTGGGCTGACTCAAAACCCACGTAGATCGTTCTGCTTGCAGAGTTGTATAACTCCCCGCACATTCCTTACTCTTCCGATTTTCAGCGCTCTGCCTCCGTTCCTTTAGATCGTCGTTTTGTTCTCCTATCATAGCACATCTAGTTTAATCAATATAATTTCATTCTTGTATAACTGAGGGATAACTGAGGGTTCTTGAGATCATATATTGTATTCCAAAAGATTCAGGAACAGGCGAAGTGTATGGAGGCATTTCGGACGTACTAAAACTGGACCAAGTGCGGAGGAAATCCCACGAGAGGGATTGTAAGTCATGCAAGACAGACAGCAAAAAACGCCAGTCGGTCGTGCGGATATAATATGCTGTAGCATTATTCTAGAAAGCAGCCTACTCCTCCTCGACGGGGAGCTCTTCCTCGTAATGGCCTTCCTCCTCGATGCTAACAAAGAATGTGTCAGCGGATACGACGAAATGATATGTGGGCAACGTAAATGGCATCCTGGTACTGCTGGTACTCAGCGACCAGATCTTGCATGTTGGACTCGGCTTCCGTGAACTACGAAAACGTCAATGCTTGAGGATATCATGGCCAAGTTCGGCCATAGCTCCATCTTGACCTTGCAGGCAGTCAGTGCCCTCAGCCTCCTTCCGCACAACATCCAGCACAGAGTCCACGAGCTCAGCTCCCTCTGGGTAGTCTGCAAACAAGGCGCGTCAGCCTTGATCAGCCAACAAAGCGAGACGACAAAATGTACGCCCCTTTGTCCAGTCGTTACCACCACCGTTCTGGCTAAACACGAAGTTGTCGGGACGGAAGAGCCCGCCAAGGAGGCCCGAGCGAACGGAGTCCATGGTCCCAGGCTCGAGGTCAATCAAGACCGCGCGGGGTGCGTACTGGTTCCCGCCAACTTCAGAGAGAATAAAGGAGATATGAAGGGATGCCCACGTACGTAGCTCGCACCGACGACGCATGCACCCGTTCCCTTGTTCCATCCTCTCTGCGCTCTATTTCCCCCGGACTTGAGACAGGTGGGGCTTTCTCCTAGGCTGTAAACGGGTATCTGTGCATAACAAAGAAAGATAAGGAATATTTGTATAACTGAGAACAAGAACATACGCGTGCGCGTTGGTTATGGGCATGGGGAAAGAGAAGGGATCCTGGACCTAAAGTGGCTGACGGTGTGTTGCTGGCTACGGACCCGTCTTGACGACACTGAAGATACAGATGGGGAACAAGAACATCCTCCATGAATGGCGCCTGGAATTAGGGGGCACAGCAGCGGCGGAGAGGAAAGACGTTGAGAGCTGCCAGTGCAAGGTGTCTTGCACTTCTTGTGACTGTGGAACGCGTTACTAAAACGAATCGATGATTCGATTTTTGGCGCGTAGAGTAACACCTGTGACATTAGAGCCCGCAGAGAGTCAACAAACGCGTCGGCGCGTTGTGGTTGGAGGGAGAAAGTGTGATGTCCCAAAAAGGAAATTGACAGCTCTCCTCCTGCCGTTTCCGACACCCACCGTCTCTCACGTTGCACTCCATCTACCTGCTACTTACCCACTCTGGACGCTTTCTTGCTCGATCTCTGGAAGACTGTCATGTCCTCTTCCTCTCAGCAGCCGCCGCAATAATCAAGGCCCAGAAGTCCTGGGCTAACTCCGTCAATGTCATTCAAAAATTGATCTAATCCTGGGCTCCCTGCAACGTATCTCTCCCCTGTGATGTCCCTTGACTCAGTATCAAGCCATTAGGCCCAAGAAACACGAGACACATCGACCTTGGACCACCTTATCCCGGAGTCTCCAATTTCCATTCATTTTGCGAATCTCACTCTATTCATCCAAATATTGGTGCAGTTCCTGGCTCTCTGTGACTTTCACTCCCCCTTGGACGTCCCCTAACCTATTACCAAGCCGTTGGACGTGAAAAACCCGAGACCCGTCGACGTCGGGGTGCCTGGTCCCAGAGTAGGTGAATTCCTGGTCATTTTACTAAACTTGCTCAATCTCATTCAAATATATGTCTAGACTTTGGGTCTCTGCGACGTACAACTACCCTGCGATGTGTTACAACGCATTATCAGAGTGTTTAATCCACCAAATGCGAAACACGTTGACGTCGCGACCCCTTATCCCGGAGTAGGTCGTGTATGATCAATTTCCCAATCTCACTCAATCTCATCTAACTCTGGCTCTGATTACTAGGTCTATGTGACGCGTGTCTGCCCTCGCATGTTATCTAATAGAATATCAAGACGTTGGGGCCAAGAAACCGGAAGCACCTTGACGTCGCGACACCTCATTCCGGAGTAAGTGATTTTCGGTCATTTTGCCAAACTCACTCAAGTCTATTCCAACACAAGTCTAGTCCTCGACTTTCCGTGACGTACGTCTCCCCTGGCATACCCCCGAAGACCCAAGAAACCCGAAATGCACCGGCACCGTCAGGAGACAACGTTTGAGAAATGAATTCCCGGCAGGTACGTGTTCTCAGTCAATTCCTGGTCAAATTTCGTTGACAAAAGGTGCCCGGGCAGCGCCGCCATTCCCTTCAAGGAACATATTGTCCGCAGGTCGAACGAATGACGCATTCGTGGGCAGCTCCATCGGGAGCGATGGCGCGCAAACTTTGGTAACGTTCTAAAGCTCATCCAAATATCTGTCTGACCCTTAGTCCCTTGCCACAGTCCTCTACCCCACTACGGCCCTATGGACGTTTTGGACCCATGAACACGAGATTCGTCGCCGCCGTTGCGGCGCGCGCGGGCGGTGGTGCTGCTGCTCGGCAGGGCACGAACACCCTTGGTGGGCCTGCGCGCGGTGTGGCGAATGGGGCGGGAACACCGACGCGGGGGACGAGATTCGGTGTCGGTACGGGTCGGCCCTGGACGATTGGTTTAGCATTGCGTGTGATGTGTGTGGGCGGTGTCATGCGGCGTGCTTTAGGATTGCAGAGGGGAGTGTGCCGGAGGACTGGAGGTGCTGGGTGTGTGCGCCGGGAGGTGCGTCCTTTTTCTTTTTTTCTTCATCGTTCTCGACGGGCAGGCGTCATAGCCCTAGTCTCCTTCCCACCGACTTCATCCTCCACCCTCGGCTGTGGCGTCGTCAGCGTTTTGCCTCTATGCACCCGCGCGATGTCGCCTTTGTTCCTGTGGGCGGCACGTTGTCCTTGTTGACCGGCGGGCGTACGTTGCGCTGCATACTTATTTCATTCCCTTGGAGTCGTCGGCGGCGTCTGGGCTTCCTCCAGTGTTATCGTTCTCGGCGGGCGGGCGTGCTGCTGAAGCCGTAGCCTAGGCCTCCCTGTCCTCCCTTCTTGCGTCGTCAGTGTTGTGCACGCGCGCGATGCTATTTCCTTTTCAATTTTGGGGTTCTTTGTTATTACCTGGCGGAGCTGATTCTTATTTCGTCCAGCGTTGCTGCCGTTCGCGCGGGCGGCTTTGTTTGGAGGCAGCCGCCGTTGTTCCCGTGCACATCGTCCTGGTGGACCGGCGGCCGTGGGCGTACGTCGCTCAGCGTATCCCATTTCATTCCCTTCTTTGGTTGGTGTGGCTTTCTTTTGCGTAGCCGCGTAAAATACGGTGCCTGTGCGATATCGGCGTCGTTATCATCGGCGTGGATGCCTTCATCATCGTTCTCACTTTTGTCATGGCAGGGTATGTGCTATTCTATAGCTTGCTTTTATCTCATCCAAATACACGTCTAATTCTTGTCTCCTTACAACTTATCTCTATCCTAGGATGTATACTACCAGCCTGAAAACGATTTGGGCCCAGGAGACACGAAACACGTCGGCCTCGTGATATCGGTTCATCCGACATTTTGTACGTGGATATATTATCAAATTATTGTCTTGATTCTGAAATAACATCGTACAGACTCTCCCTTGCATAGATTACACATGTTCTGAGGTACACTAGGTCCCAAATACACAGTTTGCGCCACATCTAGTGCCCATTCAGTCAGAAAGTTCTTCCGAAGAGCTATCAAGCGCTTCGGCGTCCAACTCATGCAAGTAGCGTGTCAGGAGGTCCAGCGCTTGGGCCCATCGAGCCGCCCTCGGGAACCAGTCCGCTCTGGGGAGTATTACCAGCAGCTCCTTCCCACTTGTACCCGGTCGTATGCTTTCGACTTCCGGATAGTTGTCTTCATCCCATTCGTCTTCAAGAATGCCGTAGTCTTCTGGAAGGATATCAGGGTGGGACAAGAGGTCGTCGAGGATTTCTAAGAAGGTGTTCTCCAAGTCAAGATCCTGGAAAGGGGAGCGGTGTCGAGCAACTTTGATAGGTTGGTGGCGAATATTCTGGGCGAGATCAGCTTCGATCTGATTCTCCCGCAATTCCTCTGGGGTTGGCTCGTAATCCATCTCATCCTCGTCATCATCCTCCTCCGAAACCCCAGCCCCAGTGTGGTGTCGAGCACGACGAAGACGTGGACCGGCAACACCATAATAGCGGTTAATCGCATCAGGGTGGATTCCGTCGAGGGGATCATCGCGGTAAACACCCTCCGTCGTTTGGCCAAGGAAACGAATATCCTGGGCAGTGAAATCAGCCTTTTCCATGTAGAGAGAATCACAACTTACTGCTGGGCTCTGATCGCTGGTCATTTGGCCGGAAATCGGGTGTAGGTTCCATTCCTCTTGGAATTCCCGGCAGTCTTCATTCAGTGCAGGTAGAAATAATCGATGCAACAGCCACAAATGGCCGGGGTTCTTACGGTCCAGGTTGTGGATCCTTCCCAGGCGTGTAAAGAACGCGCGCCAGCGTCGCGCAAATTGTGTCCCTACTTCTACCCACAACCGCTCTATACGGGTATTGCGTGTAGACCTGAAATGTGTTAGGACGTGAAGACTGGAATATAGCTCAAAATAAAACGCACGAGCCCCACATGAAAGACGCCCGCCCGGACCCGCGGTGCATGACCATCCATATTGCTACCTTGGTGTTTTCACCGCCGCGGTCGCCGCGCACTCGTGAAGGTGTACCGTACTCTTGAATCGCTTCCATGAACACCTGGAGTACGGTGATGGCGAGATTATTTGTGCTCGCCCTTAAACCAGTGACCTTTAAGAAAGACAGGTGAGTTTAAGACGGAACTGATAAGCAGTAAAAGCATGCTTACCGTTCTACAGTAACCGTCGATGATACCGTGTATCACAATACCCCACCAAATCAGCTTGTGGTGTCCGTCGCAATGCCACAGATAATTTGGGCGGGGTACTTTGTAACGACGATGTTTAATGGCCAGGCGCGTTCTTAGTGCCTGCCCGAGAGCGTCAACTCGTTTCAGAGAGTGCCGTGCTCGCTCTTTCTGTACGCGAAGGCCATTACGGCGGAAGTGACCCCGGAGGTAGCGCAGCCCCGATGTGGGCTTTTTAGCCTTGTACTGCCGAGTTATTGCATCTAGCTCGTCGTCGTCCATGGTGTTGAATCGCTTTTCCACTCCGAGATCTCGCATTTTCCTTCGAAGCGTGTTACGATGAATCTTGAGGGTACCCGCTAGAGTACCCAGTTTGATATTGCGATTGGAAGAGGTGGCCTCCTCGAGGTACTCTGCGTTGACATGTTTTCGCGGCCGGCCTGCTCGGCCTGTCCGTTCTTCAGATACAGGCTGAAGGAGCTCTATCTCATCTCTCTCTCTGACATCAATGGTTAACGCGAGTATTTGAGAGCAATCTGCAATTTGAGCCAACTTACATTCCTTCTGCAGCGAGTGCGGATACCTGTAGCTCGTAGACGAGGGGTCCAAAAATATTGGCACAGGCATGAATCCACGGCTGCGGGACCTCGCCTTCCATTCCCTCCAAAACCGGAATCATTGAGTCAATTATATTCGAGGAAAGGAGCTTGTAACGGAGAGCGTCGCTGTCCTCCTCCCGAAGTGTTTGCAACGCTCGGATATAGGCATTATTGAGGAGTTGCCGTGCAGCAATAACATTGGCAGACCATGGGAGTGGGCTCGGAGGAAGGACAGGGATATTTTCCGGGAACGCAAAGGGCTCCATTGTCGTAGGAGGAAAACGCGGGCATCATATGATCGCCACCCTTTGTTCTCGTCTCGCCGTCATGTCTAGGCACGATTGGCTGTATTTTGCGGATGGCACTCTCACTTTGCAGGCAAGAGACTCCACATCGGTATATAACCATATCTAATTTTTTCCAGGCTGCGGACGGGACACTATTCAACGTTTATCGCCATCACCTTATTGCCAAGAGCGGTTTCTTCAGTGGCATGCTCACCTTGCCTAGCCCAAACCAACCTACACCCACACTCAAGGCCAGTAACGGTACCAGCGATAGCACAGCAGTACCGCTGCCACCCAATTTCACAACGGTGGAATATGAAAAGTTCCTGAACTTCATTTTCAATATTGCAAGGTGCATTCGGAGCTGATTCTAATGGGCAAGAAGCTAAACACGCACTGTCTATTTGCAGCTGGAGCCCAGACGTTCCCCTCGTCGCGGACCTCTGCGCCATTTTGAAGACCAGCCATTTCTTTGCGGTGGAATCAGGCGTTGAATATGCCGTCCATTTTCTCGAAGCCCACGCCAATTTTCCTGCTCCACTGCAATTCAGGATGGGATGTGATTATAGTTTAGTGGACTGGGTTACAGCTGCCTTCGACGATCTCATGGCCATCCCTGTAAACGACATGACCCCCGAGGACGAGCAGCTTATTGGCGACAAGGCATTCCGGGCATTGGCGTTAACACAAGCCGAGGTTACCGACCATCGTATGTCCCTCGCCGTGTGTCCACCTGTGCCCACCCATGCCACATGGTGCCGCAACCAGGAGTATTGTCAAACACAGTGGGATAGTGCCTGGACGTCAATGGCAGGGCCACTAGGCTGGCTGATCAAAGAGGAGCTCTCTGGTGCTGAAGTCTACAAGAAACTTGATCTCTGGGTGCCGGCGGCGGTGACGGGTGAGTGTCGGCTTCTGACCTGCACTCGCCTCGAACTGGACCTCACAAAGGAGGAGGCAATCATAGATAGGGCAGTTGCAGCACTCATTAAGCTGGTAGTGGTGTAGTTTGTTGTAGTGGTCCAATGTTGCGCGCAAAAATTGGTCGAAACAGTACGTGAAAGTCGTCGAATAACGGTGCACGAAAGATTGTGAATATAGCGCGAGAAATGTTGCCGTTAATCGTGCGCGAAAGTCGTCGAAAAATGTGTGCGAAAGGTTGAGAATATGGCGCGAGAAATGTTGCTGTGAATCGCGCGCGAAAGTCGTTGAAAAATGTGCGCGAAAGGTTGAGAATATGGCGCGAGAAATGTTGCCATGAATAGTGCGTGAAAGTCTTCGAAAAATGCGGCGCGAAAAAGGCTTGAATTCTTGCGCGAGAAGACTCAGAAAGGGTGCGCGCATGTGGATGGTGAAAGTAGCGCGTGAAAGTGAATTGTATGGCGCGATTTGTACATGTTGCGCGAAATAATAAAAGTGCAAACCGAACGTCATAGCTGGGACCTGCCCCGAAATCATCCTCCATGTCATGGGATTGTCTGGGCCGATGGATCTCCTTACGCTCCGCATGGTCTGCAAACGCTTCAAGTCTAGTATTCTGGACACCAACCCGAACCGCTGGAAATGCGCACGCCGTCTCCTCAAGATTCCAGATCCTCCAGTGGGTTTGAACATCAACTAGCGAGGGCCTCTCCAGTCCGACCAGCCGCGGAGTCAAGCTGAGAGAACCTACATCAAGTACCTTTTTTTGGGCGGCAAATGTACCGCAGGTCGCCCCACTTCATATTACTTTACCCCAACCCGAAATGCTCTACCCAGGTCTGTGGAACGTGGTCAATGGAATTGCCTTACTCGTTCGCCCTTGACCTTCGATCTTGCTCTGTGCGTTTTCCGGCTGCAGTCTTTTATTTATTCTCATGCGTGGCATCCAGGAAGAATGCCAGAAACGCATTTTTTGGTTCGTGCTTACCACCATGATATTTGCGCACTCCCATCTTGCCGGCGACCTCCTAGAATTAATGGGCCGCTGTTAATCAAGATCAAGCTTGGGGATCTACACAAGTATCCTGGGATCCAGTGGCTCGTACCTCACCCAGCAAAGAACGGCGCGGGACTTTACTTCCAGTCGGACGTGCGGCGGTCAAGGAACGGATGGCGACCCTTCGTCGAGAATGTCAAAGTCGCGACGAGTTCGACAACGTATTCGCGTTTCCCTTGAAGCTCTCTCAGTTTCTCACAGCTGCCCAGAACAATGTCATCGCGAGCTGCCTGGCGCAGATCCGCCTGCGTGTATTCTGACCACTATCTCACTCTCTGTTGCTCGCTCACGTCGGTTTCAGAATTTCATCTACCTGGACGACTGGAAAGCAAAGTATGTTCTATCTGTTCTCGAGACCAGGATGAAGAACATGAAATTGTGAGTATACTTTCCCATCGCTGTCCGGTGCTGACCATATCCGCCGGGCAGCCTGAAACACATTGCGAATTCCGAAAATTACAAGATCCAGACATTCTTGATGTCGCCCACGTTGTACAGGGCGTTTACGGCTTTCAACAGGGATTTGTGTCTGATGGGGCAAAACGGCAAGTCGATCATTCTCATGGTCGTTTTCTTTCTCTAACTAGTACTGGTCCGGGTTGTGAACTTGACTGTGTAGGTGTTTGATGCACTCACGTTCGGCCGTCCCTTGCCCTCTGCAACTCAAGTACTCAAGGCCGATACCGCGTTGAGCTGGACTGGGGAGAACATGGAGTCAAGTGTCCAAGCACAACCCCGGACGAAGCACTGAATGTTAAGCCAGTGCTGGATAACTTGGCGGAGGTGATCTGCGCGAGGCCTGGTAGAACCGAAGATTGATTCCACTTGCGATGGCGAGCCGGCGCCACCTAATAATCCCACACCACGTCACTAATTAGGGGTGACATATAGCCCAATATGGCAAGTCTAAGGAGAGGCCTGAAAAGTCGCATAGGGCTACGCGCAATAAACCGCGGTATACCTCGCTATAAATGCGCGGTATACCGCACTATATCTATGGGCGGGGGACTTAGAGCTCTCGAGGCGACTATGTGGCGATGCACACCGTGCCGCCATCACTCGCATCATCGGGGTCATCACCCCCGCCCATCATGCCGCTCGCCGCCGCCGCTGTCAGGTGAGAATATTGGGATAAAATACAAGAAGAATACATGATAAATACGACATAAATGAATGCATCCTAATGAGCCCAAAGCGCCATTGCGCGCCGTCCCGCCCCGCCCTGCGCGCCCATCGCGATCCCCGACGTCGGCCCGCCTCGGCGGTGCGTGCTCCAAAACTCACGAGAAAATATCCATTAAATCGGGCGTAAATAGAAGACCCCGGATCACCCAGGGCGCCATCACGCGCCGCCCCATGCCGCCCGCCGCGCCCATTGCGATCCCCGATGTCGGCGCGCCTCGGCGGCGCGTGCTCCAAAATCCACGAAAAATTAACCATTAAATCGTGCATAAATGGTCGCCTCGGATCACCCAAAGCGCCATCGCGCGCCGTCCCGCCCCGCCCGGCACGCCCATTGCGATCCCCGACGTCGGCACGCCCGCCGAACCGCTGGCCCAAAATCCGCGCTAAAATATGTGTTAAATAGGTTAAAAAAGCCCGCACACCATCGCACTCACCCGCTTCCCCCCCGCCCGCCGACACCACTACCCTGCCTCGAAGGCATTATGTGACACTATGAAATAAAAATCAGTAAAATTCAGAAAAAAAACAAGGAGATAGAATCTGCCCTCCGCTCCTCCTGATTCCCATCTAGATCACCCTCCACCGTCCGTCCATCGACAGACATCCTTGCCAACTCATACATCACCTCCAACACCTCTTGCTGTTGTCCCTCGATGTCCTCCTCTATCCCCTCCTCGACTGCGCTCTCCTCCACATTCACCCACCCCTCCTCTACCCCTAGGTCTCCCTGCCATCCTGCTGCCATGTCAACTGTCACCGGCTCCTCCTTCTCCTCATCCACATCCATCTCCGACACATCCGCCCTTGCCCTCCGCCGGTCTCGTCGCTCCTGCCGAATCCTCTCCTGCTTCTCCTTCGACACCCCTGGATAGATACACCCAGTGAACCCCGGCATCTTTGCCAGCGCCCAAAGGCGCTTCATGTGCCCCATATCCGAGTGTCGACCCCTTGGGTGATGTATCTATGTCTCTTCAACAGTAAATTCATGCTCCTACGGCCACTACACCTCTGGTGGTTCACACACTGCCCCAGGATTTCGTCTTTCCGTAGCTGCAACTCAGGTGTTATCACTGATCAATGGTTCCCCCACATTGTATCAAGTATCCAAATTTCCGCCCTACTCTTCTCTGCAAGCTCGACGTCTTGTTTCCCAACTTTGGGGGATGAATGTAAGAAATCTGTCGTGGTGGCTTTGTGAAGACTGTTCTCTATGTATTTGTATTTTTCCTAGGTGATATAGCATGAATATAATGTGTCTGTTGTGTTTTCTTACGCCTGAGGTCAGGGCCCGAGACAAAATGTGTGTCACAAATGGTCAGAGTATGAGTGCACAATCTGCAAAAATTGTTCCCAGGCTTTTCATTGAAAAGAAAAGAGAGAGTGCTCAAAAAGTTAACAAGTTAAATACTGGTGTCTTTCAAGCTGTTGAATCTTTGATTTTGGGGGAAGACCTTGGCCCAATGGATGGGTAGAAGGATGAACACAAGGATATACACATCACCTCACAAATTTTGTACCAACCGCTCAAGACGGTGACTCAAGACTCAAATTTTCGAACACATCAGTGTGCACTAACAAAATTATATTTCTCGCTCTTGTATTGCTTTCTGACCTTCTCTTGAGAGGTTACATGCCTTGGGCACCTACAGTGGCTCTAGATGATCAAATATTCCAATATTTTCCGAATTTTGTGTCAGATGTAGAGACGAACACAAAAGATGAACCAAGTTTGTATGGTAAATATGCTCAAGCACCCGAAAGCTTGACGAGTTCGCGACAATTTGCTCAAAACATTAATTTCATTTTCTGTACATCCTAGTTGGGCTCAACTATTTCCAGTATTGTACTCATATGCTCTAACAGTGCTCCAACAAAAATGGGGCCCATACTGACCAGGTTTGGGCCTCACAACAATATTTTCTCTGCTCATCGGGCCGGTGTCCGAACTCATCGGCCGAAGCCTCGGCCATACTTCGGGCATGCGATTTCAACCTGCATGTCCATTGAGAAAGAAGAGGAAATTGGGTACATTCACAAGGACAACTGGATACGAGGAATCGAGATATAAGGCTGTCCATCTATCTACACTGCATCTTCTCTGTCCAGCTCTCATCCGCTCAAAGTTGTTGATCCTGAATCTATCTAGGTTTATTGGGGGCAAGACACATATAGCAACGGAGGGGGAGGAAGGAATAGCGGTGGAAGTGGGAAATTAAAAGAACAGGGGAGAGAAGGAGGTCACAGTTCAAGTTGGAGGGAAGATATATTCATACCGTCGGTGGTAAAGGTGTTGATTGAATTCCATGAGTCAGGTGCGGCGACAGTCTTCGACAGATGGTGTAGAATGATTGGCCGATAAATCACCGTGGTAATGGAGGAGAGGAAGGGAAGGAGATGATGAAACATAGCGAGGGAGAAGGAGAATGAACCCCATACACAGAGTCTGCCGCAGTTCCAAGTTCGGATCTCGGTCTCTCTGGTGGTTTACTGGGGTTCAAGGAGAAGGAAAGAAGAAGTGAGATTGAACAGGAGTGGAAAGGAGTGACCAGCTCGAACCCCATACACAGAGTCTGCCGCAGTTCCAAGTTCGGATCTCAGTCTCTCTGGTGGTTTATTGGGGTTCAAGTAGAAGTAGAAGGGAGGGAAGGAAGGAAGGAGAAGCCAAAAGGGAGCAGGGAACGAGTAATGGACCAGCCTAAACAGCGAAGACAAATCCATGCCACCCAGGTAGGAATAAGTGGCTGGGAGAGCCTTAAGAAGAAAGGGAGGCCAGTATGTGCAGCAGGATGATGATTGAGGCTCAGGGAGGGCATGGCAGATGTGTTGTGAGAGGTGCAGAGAGAGATAGTGGTGGTGGCAGGCAGGAAGGGCTCTGACACGATCCGGGGTCATGTGATGAAATGATCCTGTCACACTACGTGACATTCCGGCCCCATCGGTTGCTCTTTTGAAGTGGATTACTGTACTGATTATATGGTGTTTGAATCACTCAAATTTCTCAGTACTAGTGTCAAATTCTTCTGTACTTGACCTGTATTCTTGATTTAATTTGACCAAGCAGTATTTACTCTTGGTTTTCAATCTTGTTTCACAGACATCAAGGGCGGGATAGAGTACAAGGTCATTATAGGGCCTTATGGTGCTTAGGCACAGCGGGGACCGGTCTATTATTTGGAATTTTATCCAGATTTTCCATGTATTTATCAGGTCTTTCTAATCAACCGGCGGCAGGATGACAAGCAGGGAGGGTGGCGCGACCAGCACTCAATGGCACTTTGGGTGATCCGGGGCCCTCTATTTACACCTGATTTAATGAATATTTTGTTGTGAATTTTAGGGGCGGGCGCGCCGACGTCAGGCATCATGATGGGCGCGCCGTGCGGGGCGGGGCGGCGCGTGATGGCGCCCTGGGTGATCCAAGGTCTTCCATTTACGCCTGATTTAATGGATATTTTCTCGTGAGTTTTGGAGCACGCACCGCCGAGGCGGGCCGACGTCGGGGATCGCGATGGGCGCGCAGGGCGGGGCGGGACGGCGCGCGATGGCGCTTTGGGCTCATTGGAATGCCCTTATTTACCTTATAATTATCATGTATTTTTTCTGTGTTTTATCCCAATTTTCCCACCCGACAGTGGCGGCGGCGAGCGCCATAATGGGCGGGGTGATGATCCCGATGATGCGAGTGATGGTGGCATGGCGCGCACCGCCACATAGTTGCCTCAAAAGCTCTTAGTCCCCCGCCCATAGATATAGCGCGGTATACTGCGCATTTATAGCGAGGTATACCGCGGTTTATTGCGCGTAGCCCTATGCGACTTTTCAGGCCTCTCCTTAGACTTGCCATATCGGGCTATATGTCACCGCTAATTAGTGACGTGGTGTGGGATTATTAGGTGGCCGGCGCGGGATCCTCTGTGTCTTTGTGTTGAGTACGAGAAAAATTTGCATATCCCGAATCAAATGAACTCACAAGCGGTGTCACTGTAGACGATAACAACGAAGGATTGCCAGGCGGGAATGAGAATGTTGAGGAATGTTGAGGTGGCAGCGGAGATTCAGTAGCGGCGAGCTTACTTTGAATTGAAACCGCAAATCCGAAAAATCGAGTGCTGGGAGAATTCCAAGCATTCAGGCTTCTCGACCGCGAAACACAATTTCTGGAAAATAAGTTATTGGGCTCCCCGCAAGGTTTGAGGGGAAAGTTTGACAACGAGCTGGTTGTAAACAAAGAGATTGTCACTCCGCACGCCACGCGGTCAAGACATACGCGGTGCCGGTCAAGTTCGCCTTCGGATAGCGGCTGTCAGCTTTTAGAGGATTTACATTGAAGAGCGAGGGACTCGGAGATGGTGGCAGAAGACAGAAAGAAGATCAAGGACTGATGGGGATAGAAGTCTGCCGTTAGCGCGCGTTTCCTTATTTTGAAGTTGGTAAATCTTGGGTAGATTGCAGCAAGTGAGCACTAGTGAGCGGTCGAGGTGTGCTGAAGGGAATCTTGATTAAGGCTGACGAAATTCACTCGGAAGGAAGTCAAAGCGAAGCAAAGCAAAATAAAATAAAATAAGGTACAGACAGCCAGTTCGTGCGCTTGGTATCTCCTCGAGAGGAGCGTAAGCCCGGGATCCACGACAAGGAGGCACGATGGGTGGCGAGCCCGCTCCCGGGAACTACTACGAAGTTGAAAGAGTGGGTCTGAGAAAGGTAGACTAAGTTAACATTCTTCCCCCCGAGAGTGCGCCGGTCGTAAAGTCGATGGGTCTTGTCCAGCCGCTGCAAACATCCACGTGTTCCTACATACTAGCCAGGCGATCACGGCAGGGTCAGTGCTACGCCGGACGTTCAGGTCGCATGGATCTTGCAGGGCTCGAGGTCGGGGATCCGGAAGGGTTGACGCGATCTGTAAAACACATACAAGTAAACGACGTACAGACAAGAGCGACAGCAACACACCTGCCATATACTGAAGGGAAAATCAGTGGGGAAAGGGCCGAAGGAATAAACGAACGCACTAGGTATCCAAGTCAACATCCTTCCCAAGTGCGCGTCTTGTCCAGCCGCTGCAAACATCCACGTGGTCCTACATACTAGCCAAGCGATCACAGCAGGGTCAGTGCTACGCAGGACGTTCAGGTCGCATGGATCTTGCAGGGCTCGCGGTCGGGGATCCGCAAGTGTCGACGCGGGCTGCAAATAGAAGTCAACAACGTATAGACAAGAGCGACAGCGACAACCACGGGATGAAAAGGGGCAGTAGGGAAAAGAGACGAAGGAACGCACTGGAGATGATGAGAGTGGAGGGCAAGAGGCGATGGGTAATTGATGGGAGATCAGCTGCTTTATACGCGGTCGGGAGCTGCCGGAACCCGCAGAAATGGAGAGGCTGACCAAAAAAAAACCTGACTCGACCTGCAGTGCTCGGCGGTGCTTGGCAGTGCACTCGTCAATACAAGCTTCGTTACGGCCAGCAGAGAAATGGAGAGTCTTGAATTTGGGAGATCCGCCGGAGCAGATTCAAGGGAAAACGTGGAAGTAGTTGAATCCAAAGGTATCGTCCAGGGTGTATAGTATATTCTCGTCAGTCCTCCACGGCTTTCCGGCCGGATGCCAGCTTTTTCTACACCAACGGACAATGATAAATCACCACACAAATCATTCAAAAATCACGAACATTCAAAAATCACCAACTGGGTGGTATTTCCTCACCGTCCATCCTAGTCCTCTATTTGAGCGACAACAGGGCCAGAAAAGACGAGGTCGACGCGTCGCGGGCGCGTTATCGTGCCGTGTTTGGTTTACAAGTTAATTTAGATCGGACCGAGTGCCGAGCATCGCCTTTGAAACTCAACCAAACGCAAAAAATTCATGAACTTGAAAATTACCGCATAACGCGCCAGGCCATGGTTGGTAATTCACTGCCTCTGTGCAAGCTCTTACAAGAGACCACGCGCAAAACGTACTTGAACAAGGTGAAAGAACCTAACGTTACTTAACAGCCCCTAAACATCCCACTCCAAAAAATCGAGTTTCGTGGAAAGAGAGAGCCGGCAACGTCAGCCGGATAAAGTCATGACTGACGTCGCCCCTCTATGGATGCCGTATAAATACGGGCATGGATTTCCTGAACGCCAAACAGTGCTTTTGACTCGGAACTCCCACCACCACTTATGACTCCCGTCCTCACGGCCACTGGCCTGGTTGTTGACCTGGCCGCCGACCTCCAAGCAGCCCGGGATGAACTCGCCGCGGACGACGCGCGCTGCAATGCTCTCTTACAGAAACTCGATGCGGCGTGGGAGCGTATCTTTGCGAAAAACCTCCAGCGTGTCCATTCCTCGCTGTTCTTGTTTCATTGCTAACCAGTGCTTCATTAGCCCGGGATCCGACCCTTCCGTCCACGCGCGAGGATTTTGAAGTCGTCTTTGAGGCCCGTTATCAAAATGTATGTTCCACCTTTCTCCATCCTTTCCCCGCTGATCGCGTTACAGAAACAAAGACTCGCTAGCTGCAACCAGTCGCACAGACGTCGCGGGGCCGGCAAGAAAAATAAGAACCGGAAAGTAAAGGGCGTCTCAGGGAACCAGTAAAATAAAATATTTGTTTGGATGTATCTCTTTTCGTTATGTAACAAATTCTCTGGAATACCTTTCTTCCCGTCCCTTAAATTCCTTTCTTGCATGCTCGAAACAACGCTCATTGTGCACGGCGGTCTGTAGATGAGAGAGTTCGTGTACCAGTGATTTATTGGATAGCCAACTCGTGTACGTTTCGAGAAGACATAATAATTAAAAGGCAGACGCATGTCGTCCTTCCGCACCGTGCATTCCGCACCATCACAGATTCGGCGCGCCTGTACGGAACGCGAGTGGTGGCGAACGCCGCTGCAGCCACGTCGTCCGAGCTGCGTGCGCACAGCCACTTGTTGCGCGCCTCCCCCTGCCTTCACCCCATCCTGCTCCTCCTCCACATTAAATTGTCCCCCTCGTCCAATACGCGCCGTCGATTCCCGACATTCTCATCCTCCGCGCGCTGGAGCCGCGTTCGAAGACGCACCCTTCCTTTGTCCTTTCGCCTAAATCACGCTCCTTCATTTATGATTATCCCTCCCTCTCATTGCCCGCGCTCTCAGCGTTGTGGCATTCGTGGCGCACTATACTTGATTCACTTTCGGCCGACTCGAGGCATGCCGTGAATCAGGCCTGTGCTGCTGGTGCCGTTGTTGGACTGCGGGAGTAGCTGCAGTTGAGTTGGGAGGGAGGAGGGAGAAGAGATTCATGTGACTGCGTGTCGAGGAAACACGACTCGTGGGACTCGAAGACACTTCACGCCGACGGGGCTCCCCGAGATGGCGGCTTAAGGAAACCGTCGAAAGACTCTAAATTTCCGGAGCCTGCTCCCATTGGGTATTGAGCACTGACAAGAAACTGAGAACAGGAGCGCCTACCAGGAGCGTCGACGAAGATAAACTTGGCACGATTTTACACGCGGGACATGCCGGCATGTGCAGGCGATATACCTGCAAAACGAGTCAGCTTGAAAGAGGTGGGGAGACAGGGAGGCGCACGGCATTATACTCATGGATCTTCCTGAATACCGCGAGGGTCGTAAAAAGTGCTGAAGCCGGGAGGCGATGTGGGGGCAGGGGCATCAAGCCCAAGAGAGCATGCACACAGGAGAGGCCCTTGCCTCGCACGAAAAAAGTCACATCAACGACAGCTGTACGGTCCGGCCCGGAACATCCGCTCGCAAAGTGCAGATCATCAGCAGATGAGAGCTCTGCCTTCGAAAACCACCTCTAACATTCCTTATACCGGGAGGTTTACGGCTTCTGGATAATGTTTCTCCTCGAGTTTGGCGGTAAGACAGGGAGGAGAGCAGAGCTCTGTCTCTCGAGGCCGTGCCGGGCGCCTAATTTTATAACGCGATGGTGGTATCTGGATTTTGAGGCCGAAGCATTTTGCAATAACCTCGAGGCTCGGGGAGAGCGCGGGTACATAGTCGAAGGCAGCGTATGGAGAAGTGAAAGTGTACTCGGCGCACAAGGGAATGGGCTGCGCCGTCGATGTCGCTGTGAGCGGTCGACGATACGTCGTGACCAGCCAGAGGAAGGTCGAAGAGGATACGTAAAAGGGACATGGCTGGGCGCTGGATTAGAAGGATTGCGGGGAACGCGCGAGTCTGAGGTATGAACGTTGGGCTCAAGACAAGTGTATTTCCTCCGCATCACTGCGTAGCCTGTGCTGACCGAATTTGGCCGGGGAAACAGACGCGATGCTCGCGCTGAAGACGACGTGCTGAGCAACGGGTAGCTCGGAGCGCATTATGTTCTTGAGCGTTGGTAGATGTAGCGTTGAATCGTGGGTAGGGGCCCTGCTGCTCGGCGGGCGATACGATTTCATTTGATCAGGGTGGAGGTCGAGGAGTAGGAGGCGGAGATTAGAAGAATGGGCAGTAAATGCGGGAGTCGATGGCCCGAAAACATCAGACTACAGCGGAAGAGCCAAACTTGACGAGAAAAATCTCCCCCTCGCCAGTGCGCGTCGGAGTGGATATCACGGCGGTGGACAAGGAAACGGTCAGAACGGCCGCGTATTGGGATCCCTGTAAACAAGGCACGTCGACATCGACTCAAGGCGATGCTGGTCCGCTGCGCACGCGCCGCAGCGACCCATGTCCACGCGCACCCTGCACTCATTCACATGCCGAGCACTGCGTCGGCCCCGCCCCCGCCCGAACAGCTCGCGCAGGAGCTATCGCACGTAACGCAGGGTGAAAGCCATAACTGTATCAGCAACCGGCTGTACGCCGTCCCATTCACCGCCGAGCTCTCTTTCGCGGCGCAAACTACGCCCCGCGCCCAGTCGCACGCGGCGCAAAAGAACCCCGCGCCGTACACGCGGCGGATTGAGGTCGAAGAGCGTGAGGGGCGGCGCTGGCCGCGGAGGGGGGAGCTGCCCGGCATCAGGGGAATACGTGCTGGGCGGAGCAGCGTATCGAAGAGTTTACGGCGATGCAGACGTCTTCGATGGAGGGAGCGAGGGAGCGCATGAATAATGGTGTGGACGCGCAGAGCGGCGTTGAAGGGGGCGGAGGGGGGCGAGCTTGGTAGCGTCGGCGGCGTCGCCGCCGTCTTGGTCGATAGGGTTTTTGCGTCGAAGTGCGTACGCGCGAGTACGGGTCGAGCGCGCTGCCGGTCGGTGGCGAAGTCCCAGGCGGTTACACTGCGGATTTGGTCCTGCAGGTAGCCGATGAGCCGCTCGGCAGCACGGCATCGGCGTAGAACTTGAAGATGAAGTCGGGGTCGCGCATGTCCTCGGCTTGACGCCGAGCGGGTACATCGTAAAAGTGGGCAACGACCTGGTGGGGTCGGTCCGTCCGTTCAAGCTAAATTTGAAGTGGATATCGGGGTAGAATCGCCGAGGCCGCCAATGCTGAGCGCCTCGCGCGCGCAGACTCGGAGGTTCTCACTGGACAACGCGAGGACGAGGAAGGAAATCGGACTGATCCGGCTCAAGAAGAAGGAGCTGCAGCGCGCCGAAACACTCCATGATCCTCGAGGAGCGCGAGACGGTCGAGGAGGATCTGAATCGCACTCGGGACAAGCTCGCGGCGGCGTTGATCGACCTACAACAGGAGGAGACGAGGTGGAGATAAAGAACTCGGAGATGGATGATGAGGAGGAGGGCGGGCACGTCTGGCCGGATGACGATGGAGCGGCTTTTGATGCCCGCTCGTTTACGTCGAGCTTAATTTGATAACAACGCGGGCGGCTACGTCGGGGATGTGGTGGCGGCTGCAAAACGCAAGGTACGCTGATTCGGTGGGGCGCTTGCACCGTTGCGAACTCGGCGGGGTGAGGGAAGACGCTGTCACCAGTGGAAGAAGCGTGAAGGGACGGATTCAGTCGTCGCCCGCGCCATCATATGCAGCCAGAAAACCATGATCTCTGGCACTCAGCGCATTCTTCAATCTCTATCGAATGCAAGCAGAGCTCCGTAGATGCAGCCTAGTGTTGCCCAATGGCCACTGCATCGTGCCACCAGGGCAACAGTCAACGGATTGGAGGGGCTTCACAGTCGTTGAAAAAGGCGCGGAGAGTTGAGGGTGGGTGCCGAGGACGATGCAGTAGGTGAAGAAGGGGAGCAAGGGGCGACGATAAGGTAGAAGTATTAGTTGGTGTCATTTCGTCTGGGGTAAAATGGACGTGTCGGAGCCGGAGGAGGACGTATGGAGACGGCCGGAAATGGGAGCGGAAGGGTCAAGTCTACGCCCAGTCAGTACGACTCCAGTATCCAAAGAACGGGACACGCACCTTCAGCGCGTCGCCTGTATTCAAACGTCGCCAAAACAGCCATTCCGTCCCTCGCATCGCGTGTGCTGCAAGTCGAAGTCGCGGTGACTGACCAAAAGAGGATCAGTACGTCGACAGCGCGAAGATTGCAGCCTAGTCACCGTGCTTCAAGCCAGGGCCGTAGACCAGACCAAAGTCACATGAATTGAGACGGATTCACAGGCATTAAGGTAGTTCTTTGGGGTTGCATCGTCTTGCTAGCAAGATCGTTCCCGCAAACAGTCGTTCGGCGCCCTCGAAGACACTTGGAGAAGAGCGGTCGCCCCCCTCGTCGTAGCACCTGATTCACGGTATCCGAGAGGACTTTTGCGTTCTTGGTGTCCCCGGGAGGACGTATGTGGGTGTCGATGGCGAACGGAAGGATAGTCGGACGTAGTCGAATTGCACGAGAACATGTCGGGCGCGCTTGGTGTGCAAACGAACCCAAAGCGGGAGGAGAGCTTGTGGACGCGGCAGTATACGGGAGGGGAAGGCCCGAGTCTACATCGAATCAGTACGACTCGAATGCAAAGGAGAAGACACGCACCTGCACCTGTATTCCTCTAAACGTGAGCCCGAACAACGATCCAGTCCATCCGAGTCCCATCGCGTATGTGCGCAGTGCGAGCGTATGTCGCTGAGATCTGAGAACTTGTACATCGTATGTGCGTGCGCCCTTGAGTCCAAGATGCTGCAAGGACTAAGAGAAAAATCAAGGCAGCGTCAGTATTCGGTTTCTTGAAAGAGAAAGGAAGTGAGCTTACCTGTTATTGTAGTTCACAGTTCGACGATGCTGCTAGGGTTCTTCACCTCCAGGACCGAAAAAAAAGCGCGTCCTTCAAATTGCGTTCCATTACAGCCTGTGTGCGGCAACCTGATTGAACCAGTCTTCGGGTGGGCGGGAAGCTGCGATACGAAGAAGTTACGAAGAGCGCGATGGTGAAACGCGATCATTATCGAGGCTGTGTGCGATGTGACATGGACGTGACGAGCCCCTATCCCTTCTTCCACCATGCCCAGTGCGACCCGTCTCGCGTTCTCGGATTGGTTGTACGAGTACCATCTGGGCGCCGAAGTCCGTGCTCTCTGCATGTCTGCTCTCTATATACCAGCTATCCTATCTTACATGCTCTATGTCGGCGACCTGGACGTCCCTTTGGCCACCGCTGCTTCTGCTTGTATCGTCCTAACACTCGCTATGGCGACGTTCAACGCGTGGCTGGACTACGCCAACGTCTTCACTGAACCCCTTTTGCTGTTCATCGTTGTGGCTTACCAGATAGGTGAGCGGGCTGCGCCAATTGCATTTGCTCTTGTGTCTAATTTCTACAGCGCGCACCGACCTCAACACGCTAATCTTCTACATACTCGTCCTACTCCTCTTTGCTGCAACGCCTCTTGTGTGGAACTGCTTTCTACACGTCGTCGGCTGGCGGTCCCGGATCATTAACGAACAAAGGTGCAAGGATTTTTGGATACAGATGAATTATGTCTACACCGGGCCCGAAAAATACACGGCTATACCTACCATCCAAGAACCAGTGGTCGCGGGCGGGTGCGAATTACCCTCGGCACATGCTTCCAGTGTGTGACTTTTGGCTCTTGAACATATGGAAAGCGCTAACTCTTCCCCTTTCCAGGAGTCACTTTACTTCCTATTCGCAGAGACAGGAACAATGACTCCATGGTGTAACGCTGGAGGCTGAAGAAGGACTCGTAAACGGGAAGGGAATGGTTGAAGGCGCGGTGTGGAGGGGACTCGGGTGCGATGGTGCGGATACATTTCTTTTCGACTTTTTCCTCTTTTTTGCGTCAGACAGATCATTCTCTCCGACGTTTTCTGCCTCAGTCTGCACAATCTTGTTTGTGCTTGCTGCACCATTGCTCATTATTTCCCCCATATACCTAGGCCTTTCAAAAGTGCCCAGTACTCGCGCGTTCCAAAATATGCCCGAGGCCGTTACGGTGACGGCCCGGCGTCAGGGTTTCGAGCGCAATAGATGGTGCGCGAATGTCGCGTCTACGAGTTCCTTTTCCTCGGGTTTGTAGTACCAGCGGTTAAAGCACGCAGATGGCGATGGTACTGCCTTCCAGAGTCTCGCGCGACGGCCACAAAGTTTCTCCACCATCCCCTATCCCACTCGCTCAACGTTAAATTGTTAATATATTGGTAGATCTCTTTGGTTCCGCTCCCCGAAAAATTACTGTGTTCTTCAACCCTGACACTTATTGAATGTGGCTTAAGCTCGCAGTACGCAAGAGAGCGGCGTATGGTTCCGCTCGAACATCGAGTCACATTAATATCGAGAATCTTGCGAGTTATTCAAGTGTCATAGCTATATCTTTGCATACAATCATGAAAAGCTCAGAGCCAGCGCAAGCATTGAGGTCCAACTGCGATGCAAGTTTGAAGTAAGTTGGACTCTATGCAGGGCACTTGGTGAGGAAACCAAAAGGAAAATATATGGAAAATAGTGTATTTTTGTCAATAGATACACTACTCAAGTAAATAACATCTCCAGGCCTCATCTGCGCACGACAAATGCTATTACTCGCCTTTAGTCAAATAGTGGGATTGGCGCGGCAATGCCGCGGCAGTCGCGGCATTTTCTCCTGGCCCCTGGTTCTGTGATTCGAACAACGCCGATAATGCCGAGGCACATTCCCTGTACATTGCTTCAAAGCCTTTCTACGCTGTGTGGGTCCGAGTTTGATACATCGACGTACAAACGAGCAATCATACAGCTATCCCCCCGTGTTCCCCGACCCGCCGTCGTACTCAATCTTCGGGTCCGGACCGTCCTCTAGGGGTATGGTGATGTCCATGGCAATACGGCGTAGAGCCATGCTTCCGATTGTTCCAACTCTTCCGTGACTAGATTGGTTTTGCGAACGCAATATGATGCGGACCGTGATCAGCCCAAACGTGATACCCTATTCGATGTCAGCACAAATAAGAATCGAAAGAAAGAACATACAATTACTGGTGTCATAGCGTCCAGCAGGATATACTGCACATTGTAGTTGAGGGAAGAAAAGGCGAGCAGGAGAATCTCTAGGAAGAGATATAATGCCGCCGACTCGACTAGGATTCGGATGACGGGGAGGAACGCGCCACTGTCCATCCGGAATCGCGTTGATTTCCGTTCGGTGAGCCATAGTCGAAGGGCCATCAGAGTGGTAGTGATTATGTTCTGAACCACGGCAACGGAGAAAGAGAGTGTTATCCAAGTACTCAGAGTAGTGTCAAATCCCGAAGCATCAGCGACGCCTGTACAGACTTTTACTCCGGAGACTGTGGGAGGGCAGGATGTCGAGATGTGTTGGCATAGAAAGGTCATACCACTGACCGAGACTAACGAGAAGTAAACAGCACGGCAGGATTACGAATTTGTAATCCCGGTTCCACAATATCCAGCAACGATAGACCTAGAGGACTTAGTTTAGTGGTAGATGTTCCCATCGGGACTCGGAACGAGAGTCGCACCGCCATTGCATCCCCGAGCAGAATCTGTATGGTGAATCTAAACGCAGATTGGTTTCTGTCATTGCGAGTCTTTGAGGGTTATTACGGACAGCACGTCGTTGAAAATATGGGTCCCTTTAAAAGCACTCATCAATGGCGGCAAGTTGGGTCGATGAAACAGACCGTCGTACAATGCGAAATGACCGCCAGAAATGACACTGGCCCGCCAGATGCGTTGCCAAAATCAACGAAACCTCGGATCATGCGGTAGCAACTCATAGCTACAGTGTTGAGTTTGAGGTCAGATTTATCAGCGTGGGGCGAGCTCTTACCAACATGCGCGGTCGCAACCGCGAACATGAGGATGGACGACACGAACATGACCTGACTCTGATAACGACTTGGTGAGTAAGCAAACACACGAGGAAGTTGGAGACATACAGGCCGATGGCCATTGCGGGTCCACCGACTGTTGATATAGACACTAAACCAAAACAATGAAAAATAAATGCCTGTAGATTTCTTTGAGGACGCTGACGGAATTCCGAACGGCTACGCAGTACCATATAGACAGGTCTTGGAGGACAGTTAAAATCATGTGCACTGACGAGGGCATCAAGCGTACCTCGAGCCAAGCAGCCACAATGAACGTGTTTTCCAATGGAAACTGTGGTAAGGCCATCGAGGAAACTGCGAGCGGGGGGGACGTTACCCAGGGAAGTCGATGCCTTAAATGCAGCAGAGTATAATTACTTTTTGCTCCCGAGGCAGTGTCAGGCCGCAATCTGCTGAGAACTTTCCGCGGTATGAATGACAGCGGGGCTCGGCCACCGAAATTACCCACTGCCGCGCCCAAAGAGTCCAACTATACACATTGGTGTGAATTTACCCTGTTTCCGCGATATGTTCCCAAGAACTTGTTGTTGGTAAACGAACGTCACATGTCAATAATGCCAAGCAACAAGTACAATAAATCGCGACTCCCTTGCCGCATAGAAATGAATGTCAAAGTTTTGGACAGTGTTTGCTGGCTTGCGCATACAATTACAATGAAAAGGCTCCGAGGTTAGTGAGGCCAACGGCTTCCCACGGGGAATTTTGTCGGTTGCTGTGACTAGTCCACAAATTCGAGCAAATACGGACATGTTTGACTGCAGACTCGAGTTTAACATCGGGGTACGGGCCGGGAAAATCTCCCACGACGCAGAATTTCGAAAGTAAGGCGGTCCCACTGAACGACAGGGTGTGGGGGAAGAGGCATCGGCTACCACTGTAACTGCCTGGGACTTCGCCACCGACCGGCATCGCGCTCGACCGCATCCTCGCGCGTACCTTCGACGCAAAGGCCGTGTCGACCAAGACGGCGGCGACGGCGGCGACGCTACCAAGCTCGCGGGCTTCCGACGATGGGATAGGGGGAACTCGGTGAAGCTATAGGCGGCGTGGATGTCGGGGAAGAAGCCCCCAAAGCCACGAATGCTGAGCTCCTCGCACGCGCAGACTCGGTGGAGCAGGTAGTTCTTGCTGGACAATGCGAGGACGAGGAGATCTCGCCGATCTGGTGGAGCAGCTCCGGCTCGAGAACGAAGAGCTGCAGCGCGTCGAGGCACTCCATGATCCTCGAGGAGCACAAGACGCTCGAGGAGGATCTGAATCACACTCGGAATAAGCTCGCGGCGGCGTTGATCGAGCTGCAACAGGAGGGAACGAGGTGGAGATGAAGAACGTGGAGATGGATGATAAGGAGGAGGGCGGACACGCCGCATGACGATGGAGCGAGTCTTGATGCGGATGCGTACTCGTTTTACATCGAGCTTAATTTGATGATAACGCGGGCGGCTACGTCGGGGATGTGGTGGCGGCTGCAAAACGCAAGGTACGCTAATTCGGTGGGGCGCTTGCACCGTTGCGAGCTCGGAGACGGGGTGAGGGAAGATGCTGTTCCACCATTCGAAGAAGCGTGAAGGGAAGTAATATTCGGGCGATTGGGTCGCCGAGCATTCAAACAATATTGGGTCGTCGCTCGCGCCATGACGTGCAGAGACTATGGTAAAACTGAGCCCAGCACAAGGCAATTCTGTGGGCGCACATACCAGAAAACCATAATATCTAGCCACTCAGCGCGTTGTTCAATGCCTATCGAATGCAAGCAGAGCTCCATGGATGCAGCCTAGTCTTGCCCATGGCCCACTGGATCGTGCTTCAAGGCAATCTCTCCTCACCAGGGCAAGAGTCAACGGATTGGAGTGGCTTCACAGTCGTTGAAACAGGCGCGGAGAGTTAAGGGTGGGTGCCAAGGATGTGCAGTAGGTGAAGGAGAGGAGGAAGGGGCGGTATTAGTTGTTGCCACTTCGTCTGGGGTAAAAGGGACGTGTCAGAGGCGGAGGAGGTGCGGAGACTGCCGGAAAGGGGAGCGGAAGGGTCAAGTCTACGTCGAGTCAGTAGGATTCGAGTGTTCAAAGAACGGGACACGCACTTTCAGCGCGTCGCCTGTATTCTTCCAAACGTCGCCCAAACAACCATTCCGTCCCTCACAGTGCGCACGTCAAAGTCGCGGTGACTGGCCAAATGAAGATCAGTATGTCGACAGCGCGAGGCGAGGGTGCACGACTCGCAGCGCTCAGCAGATCCCCCGACACCTTCCAGTAAACCCAAAGCCGCCCCGCGTTCCGCCTAGTGCGTATAGGAATGGGTGTAGTGCGAGCGTATGCCGCTGAGATTTGAGAGCTTGTACATTGTATGTCGTGCGTGCTCGAGGGTGCAAGATACTACGGGAAAAAAGCAGGGAAGCGTCAGTATTCAGTTTCTTGAAAGAGAATAATGGTGAAAGGAAGCGAGCTTACCTGGGATGCTGCTAGTACTAGTGTTGTTCACCTAAGCCAGATCCAGAACCAGAAAGACTTCAAGACCCCATAGCGTACGAAGATGGTGGTCAAAACGCGATCAATATCGAGGCTGTGTAGTGTGACATGGACGTGACATGCCCCTATCCCTTCTTCCACCCTGCCCAGTGCGACCCGTCTCGCGTTCTCGGATTGGTTGTACGAGTACCATATGGGCGCCGCCGTCCGTGCGCTCTGCATGTCTGCTCTCTATATACCAGCTGTCCTCTCTCAAGCCCTCTATGCTGGAGACCTGGACGTCCCTTTGGCCACCGCTGCTCCTGCTTGTATGTCCTAACACTCGCTATGGGGACGTTTAACGCGTGGCTGGACTACGCTAACGTATTCACTGAACCCCTTTTGCTGTTCATCGTCGTGGCTTACCAGATAGGTGAGCGGGCTGCGCCAATTGCATTTGCTCTTGTGTCTAATTTCTACAGCGCGCACCGACCTCAACACGCTAATCTCCTACATGCTCGTTCTGCTCCTCTTTCCTGCGATACCTCTCGTGTGGAACTGCTTCCTGCACGTCGTCGGCTGGCGGTCCCGGATCATCAACGAACAAAGGTGCAAGGATTTTTGGATACAGATGAATTATGTCTACAACGGCCCGAAAAATACACGGCTATACCTACCATCCAAGAACCAGTGGTCGCGGGCGGTTGCGAACTGCCCTCGGTGCATACTTCCAGTGTGTCACCTCTGGCTCTTGAAAATACAGAAGGTGCTAACTCTTCCCCCTTCCAGGAGTCACTTTACTTCCTATTCGCAGAGACAGGAATAATGATTCCATGGTGTAACCTTGAAGCCTGTTGGTGTTTTCTAATAATTACTCACTCCATCTTAATCCAAATTCTTGCTCCTGAGCGCCATATTGTGCAGACCACTACAAGTCACTGACATCGTTATAAGTACCGTCAACATTGCGAAATAATGTTCGTACTTCTCTCCCTTTGTCCGAGTTTTTTTATTGCTGAACTTGGTGCAGGACCATCACACTCAGACGCACATGCTTTCAACCGTTGTGTCGGCGTTTCTAAAGCGGAAAGGTTTGTTGTGCACTCTTACATTCTCTTGCCTTGGTTAATTCGTTACAGTATAAATGTGCAACGCGAGAAGGAGGAGGCCAGTTAAGGCAACATTTAGACGGTCTCTAGATGCGCGTAGCGTCGACCATACACCTCAAATTAGCTACGTGTCCGCAATAGGTATTATCTGCAGTCGAATCAGGCATCGCGCTTGAACTTCAAATACAGCCGTTTTCAAAAAGAAAAAAAAAGTACACAGGTTGACAAAGAGTCGCTCAACAAATACCTCGGGAGAAGTGGGATGGTAACAAGTAAATACTGACAAGTAAACACAAAGGGAAACCAGTCGTTCGATGTCTGTCCCTCGCGCGATCAACTCAACAACCACTTATCCCAACCTCAACTCCATCGGCGAATTGGCGTAGGAAGGAACATCGAGCGCCGCGAGGCACCGCCTTGCCCAATCGTACACGGCAGTAGTCTGCTCCATTTCGATGTCTTGGACCTGGACAGAAGTCCAGTAGTGTCTCGATCTAAGGAGGTGTTCGAACAGCACTGTGTGAACGATGATACGCGCAACGTCGGTCCATCCAGTTGCCACGGCTAAGCCTGACCGCCGGGGAGGGCGAGTTGCGCGCACATTGAACACCGGCGCCTCTCCGTTATGGTAGCAGCTACTCCGCGGGGTACTGAGGGGTCGGTAGCTTCGGGCGCTCGAGTCGAACCAGGGTAGATATTGGAGTTCGTGCGCTTTCTGGGAATGAGTCAGCGGTGCCAATGAGGATAAAGTAGTCCACTTACCTTTTCTACACTGCAGAAGGAATATGAATATGAGAAAAATTCTGCGCGGTAAAAGTAAATAGAGACTTAACGGCGCAAGAAACGGTGGCGAGATAGACAACATAAAATACGGAGGGCTCTTGGTGGAATGCCTAGACCCGACGGCAACGGGGCCCTCCATCGTCTAGGAAGTAGCTACGAAGGGTGCGAAGGGGTTCATAGAAATGTAGATAAATTCAACAGAAACTCCCGCGCCTAAAGATGGTCGTTCAACATTAATCAAATACCGTCGCGAACGGCGAAGCGAAACGCTCAGTGTGCGCGGCAGATTGTGGGCTAAGTCTGCCCTCAATCGACGCATTTGTTGGAATAAGTTGACTCTACGACATCCGGGCTACCCTCTGGTACAAAGAAGCATAGAATTTCATTATGTATTCGTGGAGAACGAGGCGACTTTTGCCGGCAGGCCAAATTTGGCCCATTAACGGCATAGCGAAACAATACAAAACAACTCAATCTGCCGGTTTCTGGCAGCGTAAAAGGTCATTAAATTCGTATGAGGTCCTGTGAGACTGAAGCACACCCCCCCAACATGTTTTGGCTGTTATCAAGCAGTTCCATCGACAGTTTGATTGAAGTCCTAAAAATGCGCCAAATGATGCTCTCAAAGAAATTGCGCTGTGCGGACGCAAAATGATGGTTTCACCCAATTCCTTCGGCGCACCAAAGTTTATTAAGGAGGAGACTCACCTCTCAAAATTTTGAGCCCATCCGAGCAAGGGGGAATCGGGATTAGAATTTCGGAGTAGGGTCGAATTCGGGGGTAAGAATGGGCGGGAAATCGATATTTGAAGGTTCCAGGTTCATACGAGTTCAGGTTGTGGAGATATCGCAACTTTGATGGCTGAGGCGAATATTTTCACCGATTTTTTTGACATTTTTCCTGAAATGAACGCATTCATTAGAGCGTTTTTCACAAAACTTTCGACCGGACCCCCCCCCCCCCCCCCTCGTGGGAAAATTTGGAAATTAAATCGGAAAAATTCTGAAAAAATTAGAAATCGATTGCCAGCCCTCATTTTAGCTCGAATTCGACCCTACATCCAAAATTTTAATCCCGATTCCCCCTTGCATCCGAGCCCTGCGGCGTATCAAACGGGCCGGTGTTTCGCTACGTCATCGCGTTTCGCTTCGCCGTTCGCGACTGTAATGAAACACAAGAACGCACCAAAACTTCCTCGCGATGCAGTACCACGTCGAGTTGGGGATGGATCGGAACCTCCTACGTCGACCGCGCTAGCACCTGGGCAAGTAATGTATGGATGCTTTGGGTAAGTCAGGGCGTCGTGGGCACAAAGACCTCTGCCTGGGGAGCGTTGGAACGCGAGATCGCGCGAACGCAAAGGCAGTACAAGGCTCTAGCCCCCCGCTCTTCATAAGAATCGCAGGTTGTTGGTAAGTTGTACGCCCTACGCTCGCCATCGGGCTCTCCCGTTAACCCGCCAGGTCGCTCGTCAATTGCGGGATTTGCGCGGCCGTGTGGAGTCGTCACCGGTCGAAACACTGCAAGAGGAGTATGTGAGTGATGGTAGAGTTCAACGGGGAAGGGACGTACCCTAGGGAACGAGCGGAAAATGTGTCGTACCCGTCGAAGTCGGCAGCGAAAGTGGTGGAGGTGGTGGAGGATCCAAACTTGTCCGCGGCGACTCCAACTCCTTTACTCAGCAAGGGAACGACTACTAAGCACAGCTAACGGCGTTTCTGCAACCACAGTCGCTCGGCCTAGGGATTTCTGATGACGCTGTGCCCGGATATGAAGCGCGCCGATTCGTCTCATTCCCCAGGTCTCTATAAAAGATCGCGGGGGAGGGACTGTCGGGGGCCTCACATACGTCGCAGGCCCTCCCGTACTGTCTCCGTTAGCGCGTCTGGTGCTGAGGGTTTGGAGGCTTGAGGGCTCGCGTCAAGTAGTCACCAGGAGGTCCTCATTATCAAGGATGGTCAGCGATGGGCGTAGAGCAAGAACGTACGAGTGAAGGCGTCGAAATGGGTGGAAGGGAGAGTGGCAAAGTCGTGGTTCAGGTGCAAGAAGCGATGTGGCTGACCATCATCAAACTAGTCCATTCTACGGCCCGCATCAAACAAACAGTTCCAAGTTCCGTTGAACTTGAAGGCGGTGCACGCGTCATGAAATCATCGTGCTCATGCAAGGCTACGGGAATTTATTTCGACAGAGACAGATGCTTCCGTCCGTGCCTTTACAACCTGTTGATTTTTTTTTTCTTGTCCGGTGCAAAGTTGGTGCAAAGTTCCCGAGTGAATTCTAAAAAAATCGAGGGCGTATAGGCGTATTTGCGCGTACAAAAAATACGCTACCTTATGGCGGATGAGATCGAGATACTTCTCGTCGCGCAAACTCAGCATCACCGATTAGGGTTTGTGATGACTAAATTGAACCTTCCTAAACGGGCGACTGGCGGTTGTTGTGGTGTGTTAGCTTCTCCTACCATCGCCCTCATCTTTCTCAAATTTTCGTCCTCGATGTCCTCGACTCCCCTGCTCTGATCCGCTCGTGGCGAATGCAACGAAAAATTCGGCGGCGATCCGCCAAGATTCTCTCTGACTGGCTGGATCTTGACGTTTTAGCGCGTCTTTCAAGTTTTGTTCCCGACTGATTTCAAGATCCCAATCTCCCGTGAGCTCTGAGCCGTGGGTCCCGGAGCCTTTTCTAGTCCTTCTGGTGTGTCCCCACCCCGTGCTGTATCGAACTACGATGCTCAGCCCACTCTTCTTGCAGCGGTAACCTTCAAAGTTGCTCAAACAGGCCACCAGACCGATTCTGCGCATTTTAGGTCTCAATCCCCTGCTTGTGCGCTCTCTGCCGCCTCCCGGTACCGCCGTGCACACCCTTCACCGCCCCACGTACGCTCATGCAAACGCAAGCTCCGGGCAAGGCAAGTCGCGCCGCGGACCGCAAAAGTGGGACCACAAAAACACCGCAAGACCCTTCGGCCCTCCCGTCTCCTTATCGACTACGCGCCCGTCCGGCACGGGAGCGCACCGGATAATTCCACGAAGGTGGATAGCACCGAACTTTGCAGCGTCGTCACTGTTGTAGCACGGTGGTCTCCCCCGGGTCGACACCCTCCCTCGTACTCCCGGCTAGCGGAAGCACGGCTTCCGACCGCCGCCGCTGGCTCACTCGCCGACATACTTCCTGCTGGTGCCAGATACCGCCTCGAGAATAATAGGCTTCTTTCACCGCTATCAAAGAGTCAGTCTATGCACCTGCACGATATCTGGTACGTATTATCTTAATATCCCACTTGCTAATCAACAACTCATAACGCCTCGCAGCTACTCAATGCGCTTCTACCTGCAGTATACATACCTTAGATAGTAGATTCCGCTCTGGACGCTCCCGAGAAGGTCCAGTCGACGTAAAGTCATTCGCCGCCTCCTATACGCATCGGCGGCTCGTGCACATCACCTCCGACTATACCGACGACGCCCTTGCCTGAGCTCCCCTGCTGCCGTCGGTGAAGCACCCTCGGAGCTGCTGCAATCAAGGGGGTACCGGCATTCAAACCGGCGACTAAGGGCTGGTTAGTTAGTCCGGCCGCCAGGCCGGAAAAAAAGAAAGTCAACCACTACTTTTTGGCCGGGAAATGCTGTTTGACCAGCCCTGTGACAGTTGATTTTGGTCTCTCAGTGCTGTATGCCTTCAAACTGCCCTGTTTACTCATCTGCACCTGTTGCCTCAGTTGAAGTCCTTATATGGTAAGAGAGATGATAATTCTCGGAAGATCAAAACTTATCTTGGCAGGTTGTTTTGGAGGGTTGAATACCGCAATTGCTATCATACATCGAAAAGAGCTCAATATGGATGGTCTGCATTGATTTTTCAGCTCATCGGCAACTTGAACACGTAACAAATTACCATATATGGTGCGTGGGAACGTTACGTTAGTTAGTTAGTCCAGCGGTCGAGTCGGAAAAAAGAAAAACGGCCCTATATATTTTTTTGGAATGCCGGTACCCCCTTGGCTGCAATACGGCCTGCGGCGCACCAATCTAAGATCGGGCATCCCCCTCTGATGCAGCCCACAATACTGTACTATTACGACCAAAGGTTCACGCCATGTCACCCGTCACCTCAAAGGTTCACTGGCATCAAGGTTCATTGATCGGCAATCATTGAAAATTCCCATAAATGGATGCACGGCAGGCCCCGGCGGGTGCCGGCCGAGACTTTTTGACAGTTTTCACCTCTATTCCAGGCCAAAAATTGGAATGTCACCGTCACTCATGCCAAATTGGTTCAGTTCACGAGTCCCCGTCACCCGTCACCTGAACCTTTGGTCGTAATAGTACAGTACAGATACACCACGTCGGACGACATCAGTGTCAACGCTGTCGCTCAGTTCCCCCCACATCCACCCCTTACCTGGCGCCATACCATTTGCGATTCGGTTCACTTTGATGGTCGAGACTGGCGCGGAGCTCCACACACTGCAACTCGACGAGATGTAGGGACATTTCTGGAACCTTCCGGCCATCGTCTGCCTCGACTCAAGCGTTTTCGAGGGGCGCCCAGACAACTGGACGAGGTCCAGTCTCGCCAAGACAGCAGCTTGTGGAGATCCCTCTCGCACATTGAGACATAGTTAAGTTCGCACCTGCGTAAATTGCCCACCCGTTGACCAATGTCCAGGTCGATACCGTACATACGAATTCCGTTCAAGTTCTCAGTTGCCAGTGGCCTTGGAGATGTGAGGGTCGTGAATAGACGATGCACACGGGACGCGTAGTTATAGCTAAAGGAAGCTGTGGCTTGTGAAATTGAAAAGATTCAATCACGTTCTACTTCGAGACAACCTGCTACTGGAACTAGGATATCTCCGTGCGCTTGGGCTATAGCGCGGGTTGAGTGAAAGTTGATGTGATGGGAAAACACGCTCACGTGGCAGTGTTCCTTTCTTCCTGCCTCCATGGCCCACCACAGCGAATTCCCCTCGAGCGATATCTATACCGTTCCGTTCTACGTTTTTAATCGATTCCCCGCAGATATAGGCCTGGCGGTGAGTTTTTTGAGCCTTCGAAGCTCGTCCGCGTTGGCGCGAGGACTGAACGGCTTGGAACGGCAGATTATGACGCACTGCAGTCCACACGATTTGGTTCAGCTTCAAATGACTTCGAGGTCGCTGTACGCGTTTCTCGGTACCCACAAGCACCTTTGGGCTGCGGCCCAAGCCAATGTTGGGCTTCCTCCGGTACCGATTGTTGAAGCGGGCGGCAATCGCAGCGCGGCTGCGTGTGCTGTATTTATTTTTACGGGGGGAGCATGCACAGTGAGCGTCGATTCAACCGCACTCATCCAAGCTCAATGCGGCGATAGTGGTGTTCCAAATTTACGCCGGCTCAGCCGTTCAGCTTTGTCTTCCGATTCAGGGCGTGTTCGGTACGTCCTTTTGGAAAATAGAACGTTTCATACCACTGACATAGACGACAGCCAAGCTGCTTGAAGCTCCTCCTGTCGTACGAGTCCATCGCTATCCAGTGTACGAGTTTCCGCTGATGTGCCGTTCGCAGGGACGTGAGCCTTTATGTGGACAAATCCAAGACATACGAAGATTTCTCATGGGGACGGTGGCTCCCGCGGAGCAAGCTTCATAGTCCATTCAACGTGTATTCAAAACGCGATATCAAGTACGCGGACCGAGAACGTCAGCAAGCAATAAACATCGACAATCACAGTTCACGGCGCGATCCGTTGGGTATTCCCCACAGAACGGTGGCCCAGCTCAATGAGGTATGTCTTCGGGTGGAATAAATCGGATAGCCTGCTCATTTCAGTCAACTCCCGCGACCCACAGATGTGCCTCAAGCGTGCGCGTTCCCGCGACGCCCTGACCGAGGTCTGTACCTACTTTTGTAAAGGATTCGAGCCCAAATTAACTTTCGCTCCGATAGCACGCTTTACGGCTCGTCTCGTGGCAAACCGAGTACTTCAAGCTGAAAGCTACAGTCTCGCGCGCAAATTACGACTTGTAAGGCTCATAATACACTGCTGTCAAAATTTTACCTGCTTACCCGCTCATGCAGTATCAAGCTCATGTCGGCTGTTGAAGGAAAGAAAGCCCAGGGCATTCTGCGGACCCCAAAGGGCACAGCACTGTTTCAGGCATTCAACAGGGACCTCACGAAGCTGACTTTCACGGGTAAAATTCAAGTTCGTTTTACCCAAGCTGCATGCTGAACCGATATAAGTTTGGCTGGAGAATCGTGCTCTGATGTTCGCGCAGCTCGGTTGCATGCTAGACGGCGTTTTTCCCGTGGGGGCGGTTGGCCGACCGAACGACAAACTGAGGTGCTCTTACTGCCCACGCTTGATCAAGGTGAAGGGTATGGCAGATCATGTAGTCGACAAGTGCGTACCTTCAAATTATGCGACGATTTTCTTATGCTGACGCTTCACGCAACTCCTTAGACATCCCGACCACGACCCCGACACTATACCATTTATTCAGAAGCGTGACGAAAAACATTGCCCTGAATGCCCCTCGAGCAAGCGCCTTTATACCAAACGAGGGCTCAAGGATCATAAATTAAACAAGTATGCATATTTTGTCGGTAATCATATAGCCCGCTGAGTGCTTTGATAGACACTCGACTATATTGCTATCCAAGGAATGAATACCCGCGCATCCGACTCGATTTGTATTATATTTTACATGCCATGATGTATCAACCTTTAGCCGCACGAGGACTGGAATCCATATGCTTGTTAGAAATCATCCAAGATTCCTTTCTACCTGGCCTGTTGCCCGCCAAACACTTCTCACAAATCCAGACTTGCGCGATATCACAAACTCGAGCGGTATTTTAACCATCTCCCGAGTACGGTACTACATTCGACTGAATTTTTGCCTCTGAAATTGAAGTTGAAAATTGTGAGCAAGATTCAAACCACCCAGTCACTTCAAAAGTTTAACAACCTCCATAGAGGTCGAAGGGTGGAGAACGAGAGCGGAGTTGGAACTACGGATCACTTTCCCATCAAACACGCCTCGAGGTTCGTTCCGCTTTCTGAACCACTCGGTCACCAGATCCTCGTCGCCTCAGCTCTCGCCGAATGCTACCCGAAAGCCTTGCCTATGCTAGGTTCAAATACTATCCACTTAGACTATGATTGCACTCAGTTCGGGCTTGACTGTTTTGGCCACATCGAAACTCGCTCAGCTCTTGAATTATCCCGCGTTTCGCTCCAGATCCCTTACCTTGTACCGAATACTGAAAACAGTGGCGTTGAATGACAACGAAAATTTTCCACCTTAAATGCACTACAGGTCATAACTTGAAAGGACTGAAACGACGTTGACAGTATCGAAACGGCTCGACTCTCACCCAAACTGCAGATCTGCTGCAAAACACACTGTGATTCTCTTGTGTTCTTCCTCCTGGTGTCGTCGCTGGAAGCCGACCCGGACACTGGCGCCTTCACACAAGTAGGGTATATGCTAGATCGATCGACCAACCTTGGACTCTTCAAGACTGGAATCAGGCAGCTGCAGTATCCAAGATGTACAGATCTGGGCAGCACAGCGGCATGCTTCGAATCAATGAGACGTCTCAATTTCGACGCTGCGTCGACGGAGAATGGGGAACAAACTCAAGCCGAAATGTCAGTGTACGCTGCTGGTGCACCCAGTCTCTCGCGGCGCGCGCGCCGTAGAGAAAGGGAAACCGACTCAGATTCGTCGTTGCGTCAGTGTATCGCCGCCATCCTTTCCACCTCACGTTGGCTCCGTCTACTCTTGTTTACCGCACAGTTTTGGCGGAGAGAGAGATGAACAACTTGAGGGGCTGAAGACGGACGAACGTACCTGTGGATGTAGAGGCATTTTAAGCCCATCCATCCAGCTTTTCGTCGTGCCAGCGCACAAAGGTATCTGCTGTACGTACGTCAATGCCATTCGATCCACCTCTCTCGAATCAAAACTGACTAGCTTCACCTTACGCGTCTAGATGATTCCATGGCCAAGGACGGAGGCCGAATTGCCAGTGGCCCTCCCGAGGGTGTCGAGCTGTTCGCGGCCTGTTCCCGCCTCGAAAGTACGCCGAGCACAAGACGAGAAGACCGGAGGCGGGTGCCAATGGAATACTCGGACGTGGAGCGCTGGCAAGGTCGCTGTGGTCTACGCAAGAGCGAGTACAGATTAGCCCGATATCTCAGACAGGGAGCGCTTTTATCGGACCAACTTTTGCTTCGCGGCGGCCGCCGTCAACTCCGAGTGCCACTAGAACAAGAAATTTCTTTCCCCTCCACGCTGTAGAGGTGCTTGAGCAAGATACTGAACATGCCGGGGAGCGAGTTGGTGGTGGGACGAGACCTTTATAAGATCAAGAAAGTCTCCAAGGGGATTTGATGCATGTCGCAGGACTCAAGGCTGTGCGTCGTCCCTCTTCCTCTTCCTCTCACTCCCGACCTCGAAGGGCGCAATCTCTTGTACCAGCGGCCCACAATCTTCCACGGAATTCGACTCTGGTACTCTGAGGCGAGGAACCGGCGGGCGACACCCACGAGGATGCTGCCGACGCCAGCGTTCACATCTGCCACTCTTTCACTCTCGGGCGTGCTCTACGGTGTTCCCCGGCTCTCGCAAGTAGATTATCAGCCTGAACGCGGTCAAGTTGCACGTCAAGTTTTCCCAGCGGTACTTCCAGTTGTTTTCGGATCTCTGCTGTATACTCCAAGACCAGCATTCTTCGACTCGGCGAAATGTAAGCCCTAATAATCGGCCTCATTGGCGCTCTCCGACCCGCTATCACAAGTCTTGCAAGCACTCTTCGCTCCCCGTTTTCTGGGATACCGATAGCGAGAATAGTTACCGCCAACCGCGCGCCGCGTCGATGGGCACCATGAATAAGAAGCTGAAAGCTCGGCGGTCGATGAGATACAGTGTGGTGAGTGTTTTCCCTTCGATTTACGAGAACTTCTTGCTCTTGGCTGCATTGCGCGACGATGGGTGGACGTACAAAGTTTCCTGTCCTTCCTATCTCGCTCTGCTGCATCGATACAAGCCTTCTCTCTATTGCGCCTACGGCAGCGTTTTCTTTTGCCCTTCGTTTTCAGTGTTTGTATCCTCTCATCTCCTTTTCTCTTTCGTATCCTTTCCCTTCTCGTCTTCGACACCTTTGCCCGCTCCTTATTTATGTAGAAATTCTTACCGCCGAATATTCCATTTCGTCTGCGCCAAATTTTGCTTGGACGTCGGCTGATTTGCTTCTACAGGCAGAGAAACTTTACGCTGAAGCGCGACACCATTAAAACGGAATCCAGATCACTGTGCAGATAGAATTGTTACAAACTCCCGAGACGCTACATGTTGTTTATACGAATCGCTACATCCTGTCTATACAAAAAATAAATAATAATGTAGGCTGTCTCGCATTTAAGCGGCGAGTAAAGTCTTGAGCAGCTGATTATGAGCTTATCTCGATTGGGAACTGTCGGCCATCCTTGATCGGGGTGGAGGGAGTAGTGGTAGAAGCAGCAAAAGAGGCAGTGGTGGAGGTGGCGAGGGATATGACGGGCGTTATTGGACAAAAGTCCAATGGTCATGCATGGTCATGCGTGAGCATGCATGGAGTTCATGACCATTCATGCTGATGTGTGTCATTGGCTGGCCATTCATGCCGGTGCATATTTTAGCCATGTCGGTGATTTGCTGGGGAAGAAAGCACCGACGCCCTCATGCCGTGCCCACGCATGACAACATTCTGGGTCCTGATCAACACGAAGTCCAAATCGGGAAATTTGGTTCAATTTACGCAGTATATCGGTTCGCGTCAACTGCACCGAGGGAGTATTGATTCCCTACAATTTTTAGGAAGGGTCCTTTGATTGTGACTCTCCCTGGTATATTGATTGCCTAATGAACTAAATTTCGAGGGGGTACTCGTGAAGCAAGGCAGAACCTGAACCTGAACCACAAACGCTGGTTACCAATGATGCGACGTAAGGTCACCCGGAACTGAGTCCAAGGAATTTACCCGTCGAACATGAGTATTTCCGGTCCATTTCGGAATTAACAGCCAAATTCCAATTCCCATCTTGGCAAAAGAATATATAGTACGTGGAGAAGAGTGAGCATGAATGAACCTTGGATGACAATCATGAAGAGGGCATGCATGGTCAGTGGTTCAACTTCATACCATTGGTTGAACATGCATGACCATTTGCTTCGGAACCAGATACCAAGGAATATCACCATTGACCACCATCCATGTCACACGCATGGGCATTCAGTGCTCATCCATCAACATGGATGATCACTCATGGTCATGGATGACCATTCATGACCATCCGTGGCCACGGCACTTTTGTCCAGTAAAGCCTGGTATAGAGGGACGCAGTGGTGGAGGCAGTGGGGGGCGCTGTGGCGGGGGTGGCTGGATAAGGGACAGTAAGCAACAACGATCAAATGGAACACGATAACGCACTCCTGCCGGTGGCACGATTTTCGTCGGCACGTTTGTACCCCCGAGACACGACCTGAAGCATCATTAAGGTGAGGCTCGGGACTGTCAGGCAAATGCAGAGACTACTGACCGTATTTGCTTGGGATACAACGGTAACACGGTTGGTAACATCAACGAACCGACCATTGCGCGCTGTGGGAATCAAGTCAAAGACCGAAACAAAAACTCAGAGAATACACGAACTCTGCTTCACGCGTTTAGTGGGTCGAGACTCCTCCGCCTCCGGCGCACTACGCTTCTTCTCCTTCTTTTTCTCCGCAGTGGCCCTAAAATGCCGTTAAGAGATGTGAATGAAGACGGCAACGGTGAACATACATAGCCTTAACTCCGCCATCCACGACCTCGCCCACGGCATAGTCTAGCCAGGTGCGTAAGACTCGCCGGCCGTACTTCCGCGTCACCAGGACCACGCCTATAAGCAAGAAGAACGCGGCGGTGACCTCCTCGTCGTCGCCCGATGCGAGGGAACACGCGTCGGTGCAGATGTGGCGAGCGCTGCGCGCAATGGCGCTGATGGTGGCGGGAGTTGAAAGGGCGGCGATGAGAGTCTGAAAGAGGCCAGTCAGCGAATATATACGTAGGAGTGGAATATCACACACTTCGCCGGGGTCAATGTCGGCGGGGAGAACCGCAGCCGCTTGGACTTTGGCGTGCACTACTGCAGTGATGGAGGTCTTGTAGACCCCGTGGCCAAGATGGGTCAAAGATTGCCGCCTGGCTTGGTCTAAGGTGTGCGTATCCCAGTCTGCGACGGTGACCGAGGGTAGGGGATGTAACGCCTTGACGGCTCTTGATTTCAAGCGTCTCGCGATGGCGGTGCGTACTTTTTGCGGAATTGAGGCGAGGTGCGCGTCTGATGATGCGTGGGCCATTGATAATTGGAAAGAAACTTGAAGGATGCTGGGTAGATGTCAGAGGGTACAGAAAATGAAGGGGGGTGGACGCACAATTGGCGGGGACGCAGAGACGGCGGGATACGCAGAGAGGAACGCGGTGGTTGTGGTTGAGAGGCGCAGTCACACTTGTCACAGTTGCATTTCAGCTCTGAATTAAATTACAAAATTACAGAGATTCGTTGCACAATCGTTCATTAATTAAGCATTATTCGAATTCGAGTCCTGATCCGTTGGTGCCTAAGTAATAGATCTGTGAGAGGGAGAATTTTTCAAGGAGTTGTTGAACGAGCCTGCGGGCGAAGGTGAGTAGCAAGGGCGTACACCCTCTGGTCCTTCTCGGTCTCCGACTCCGGCGGCCCACTGACCACGCTATAACAAGGAAATAGCAGTGAGATGCTGCTGCTCGAAACGAAGTCACCGACTCACGCGAGGGCTTTTGCTGCGGACGAGATGGCGTCAAGGACACCGACAAAACAATCTTGAGTCAGTTCCGAGGACCAGCGGTCGTCGATGTTGCCGGAAGTAGCTCCAACGACAGCAAAGAAGAAAGACGCCTTTGGAACACCGTCTATCGTGTATCCATTTCCTTCATCGAGGGATTTTATGACAACGTCTTCGAGGGTCTACAGACGGGCACGGTTGAGCGGAGTATAGACGACCAGAAAAGAGCAAGGACCTCGAGGACAGACCCAGAGAGGAGATGTCCGGGCAGGATTTCGAGTAGCGTTTCGGAGAGATACGACCTTACGGCCGCTTCTCCGACCTTCCCCATCCCCACGAACTCTCTCCCATTTATTCCCTCGCGTTGGCATAGGTTTTCGATGCGGTCGACAAAGACCTTGGGATAATTCGCCGAGGGAAAACTCGACTGCACACCGGCACTTGCTGCGTCGACGAGGATCTGGCAATCGCTAGACAACATGGAAGAGAGAGTAAATGCTTTTTGTGGTGGTCAAGCCGAGGCCATTACGTTCGACCCGACATACAGGCAATGCACATTTTAGTTCATGTATGTTATTTGGTAACGCGGAGACAGCAGCAAATGGATCTGCCTATTGTGCTTAAGTATAAGACACCTAGACGCTGCTAGACCTTGATCAAACCAGCGGTCGGATTTGTTCGCACTTGAACCAAACATTCTCCGCGATGTCATAATGATTCTGAGGCTCGCAAAGTCAGCTGTCGACCCCGGGGCGGAAATGGGCAGCCGAGAGCTATGTCAAAGCGGGCGGCTGGTGATGTCACTCTGGCGGGATGCAAGTCGAAGATGAGCGGGATTGAGACGTTATGAGGGGTGCTTGGTGTGATCAGTGAATAGTACGAATGAAGAGTAGTTAGGGCGGGCGACTGTAAGTACTCGCTCGAAAGAAAGGGTGTTGGAGGCGGAGAGGGATATGCTGTATCACGTCTGCTCGCAAAGGCGGTAGAGGGTTTTTGACATTTGTGTGTAAAGTCCGGTGTTGTGTCGGGATCGACATCGCGCTCTCAACCCACTCCCTGTTCGTCCCGGCAATATTGCTGCGACCAGGGTGTACAGGAACCTACACAGGGGAAGACAATCGTCAGCATAGGCCTAAGAGAATCCGAAAAAAAACAAAGATAACAAGAGAGTACCCGCTGAGGCGAGGTGGACGGCAAAAAAAGTGAGAGAAAAAAGAAGGCGTGCTCACAGAAAATGAAGGTACAGAAAATCGGCATGCAGGGCACTTTTCATGCGTGTGCGGGCTGACGCCGCGGCCGAAAATGCACAAAAAAACTCACTCTGCCCCACGAAGAAACCCAAGCGCTCTGGTGCTATCACAAGCCCATTGGAGGGCTGCATCGACGGTCTTCTGTACCGAAGAGTTTAGTCTGCCGTGGTCGACAGCCAAGAGCACGAACGCACGTACCTCGAGCTACGACCAAACCTCTTCCGCGGGCCTTTCGCCTTGCCGAAGTCGCACCTGCGAGACCGGACGCATATCGGGGGCACTGGATTTGCCGGTCTCAGCAGCGAAGCACGCGCTCGTCGGTGTCATTTTCCGACTACAAATTTATTAGCATGCAACCCTATAAGCACACGCCATGGTACCCGCGACATTCTTATCTATCCTCTGTTGACCTGCAGCTCTTGAAGTTAGCTTTCAATTGAAGGAAATCCTTATTAGATAGGCAAGTACCGTCGGTCCGTCGCATTGAGACGCTGGCATTCATGTGGAAAGTGGGCCAGCCTTCAATTGAGAAGCTCGCTCGATTGGTGTCCAGTTTCAACAAAGTTTGGCAGGCGACCGCACTGGCAGGCCAGGAAGCACGAGTACCGCAATTGAGGATTGCCAAGATTATACGGATTTATTTCACTGGTCGCATAAACTTGAAGGGACTCGGAAGGTAAGAAATTCAGATCAAATGATTCTATAGATCAGATCTGGATGCCATCACGTGGGGAGGCGCGACGCGTCCAGACGCGCGGTGCCGCGGTTGGAGAATACGCGCATGAAGAATGTAAAACGGAGTTAAATTCCGTGTTCGAGTTGACCATGTCGCAGAGAGATAACTTGGAGTCCTGAACAAGTCCTGAAGGCTCGACTTACTGCTGGGCAATGGTCATTCACGAAAAGAAATTGCCGGACAGCGAAAGAGTCAATATTGAAGAAAGACAGATAACACACAAATTCAGCGGTTTCTTCCACGATTCGCATGAGACGGCATTACTTTCGGCCATCGTTATTTGGCTCGACCAAACACGACGACGCTTAAAAGCCAGCCACCTCCGTGACTGTGTGACCACAAGGCTCATCCCGAACGCTCACCTTCCTCACAAGATATGCCTCTTCAACTCCTGACTCTTCCCCAGGTTATCTCACCCCCTCTTACAGTACGAGTCCTCTCTCGTCCCTGACCCGGACGTCCACGTATGTCCTCCCTTTCCTCCGAGTCGTCCAACTTTACCATCCCTCACATACTCCTCTTACAGTGTTCCCACCGGTGACGACTCCACACGGCCGCGCAAATCCCGCAATTGACGAGCGACCTGGCGGGTTAACGGGAGAGCCCGATGGCGAGCGTAGGGCGTACAACTTACCAACGACCTGCGATTCTTATGAAGAGCGGGGGGCTAGAGCCTTGTACTGCCTTTGCGTTCGCGCGATCCCGCATTCCAACGCTCCCCAGGCAGAGGTCTTTGTGCCCACGACGCCCTGACTTACCCAAAGCATCCATACATTACTTGCCCAGGTGCTAGCGCGGTCGACGTAGGAGGTTCCGATCCATCCCCAACTCAATGTAGTACTGCATCGCGAGGAAGTTTTGGTGCGTTCTCTTGTTTCATTATTTGCTCTCAGTGTTGAACGGCCATCTTTAGGCGCGGGAGCTTGTTGAATTTATCTACATTTCTATGAACCCTCTTGCACCCTTCGTAGCTACTTCCTGAACGATGGGGGCCCCGTTGCCGTCGGGTTCAGGCTTTCTACCAAGAGCCCCCCTCGTATCTTATGTTGTCGACATTTGTACTTCCGCGCGCGTGAACCTATTTCTTGAATCCACTGCGACATGTCCGAATTGGGGGGGTGAACCGCCATGTAACTCAAAAAGGACAAGCTTCTTTGACGTACAGTCCATCAGCGTAAAGACGTTTCGATGCATAGAGCTCGTTCATGCGAGCTCTCCCTTATGCATGGGTTTACTTCCTTTCAGTAAAGAACAGACTTGAAAACAACAGTGCTTGAAAACAACAGTGCTTGAAATCAATATACAACGAGCTTCCACTACGTATATCAACGTACAACACCTAATACATGTCTCCCTTTTAAGGGGAGAGGTTGCTTGTTTCTGTACAATCTCTCCGCCAACCTACGGACCTCGTTGCAGAGATCTCCGCCTTCGCACGAACTCATCGACGTCCATTGAGTGGGAAAAGTGATGCCACGATATACGACCGGCGAGTGCATGTACGGAGCCGCCAACCTGTTCTGCGGTAGCTTGAAAGCGGTAAGGACCTGAGGCCTGAGGGATTGCCACGACTTGAGATGATGGAGTGAGAGCAAAATATCGACCGGCGAGAGCTTAAAGAAATATATTATCAATCAGCTCTTATGCTTGCGGAAACAAAAAAAGACATACCAAATGGTCTTACCTCAAGGCTGCGATGGAGTTCCCTACTGCACGCGGGCCAAAGACACCGGCCGAAGGATATCCACTACGCAGCGATATATCGTTGCCTATGAGCTCGATCCTCGAAGTATACGGTTGATGCCGTTTGATCAATGACCGCGTCCGTTGGGCGCTTTTCAAAATGGGCGGGCCAGTTTGATGACACTGAAGAAGCCGTCAAGGTATCGGGGTACCTGGAAGAGCCTGCCGGATTGAAGGGGAAACGGAAAGGAGGGTGGAGAGACGAGATATCCGCGCCGCCGAAGCTAGTGAGCCGGCAGAGAAGAAGCACAATTGGTGCGACATCGAGCGCCAAGAACCTAGAAAGAACATATGGTGATGACGGGGAGGATGCACATGTAGATCGTGGTAAGCAGATAACCTTCCGCGGGTGGTGGGATGAAGAACGGTAGGAGCCTTCGTTATCTTCTTTTCTTCATCGAGGTCGAATCGGTCGTTCAGAACAGTAGACTGTCGTGAGGAAGAACATCTGAGTCCTTTGACGACAAGTGATTGCAGCGCCGTTCAAAGACACCCAGAAGGAATGGCGATGGACCCAAGATGAAGTGGTGCGCGGATCCCGATGCGCGAAACGGATATTGTCCGGGGAATGGGATGGGCTTCTGGTTGCTTGTGGCCGCCAAGAGCTCAGTATCGGATTTTGAAAGCCATGATCGAGGGGAGAGGCAGTCGTCTGCGACCGTCCAGGATGGGTGTTGGCGTCAAGGCTTGAAGGGGTAATTTCGTATGGCAACTATGATCTGTTGATCCAAACAGAATTTCTCAGAGAACCTGGCACAATGGCTCCTATTGTCGCTCTTGTTCCCTGTCTCGCTCATCGACGACTGTACTCGAGCGCCCCGCCTTCCCTCCCGGCACCGTTACAATCTTCTTGGCCTCGTACGGCGAGGGTGGCAATATCGGATCGTCTCCGGAGACCTGCGTTGTCGGCGGTCGCAAGGTGGCACGACAAATGTCAGGAAAATTGAGCGAAAAGATACACCAGTGGCCCGGGGAATTCAGGCTACGTCAAGACGCTCGGGCTTGTGTCCTAGGGAACTGATTACGGATTGAAGGCGACAACCAGGGAAAAAGCACTAATCGACTTCCACCACGCCAGCGAGCCATCTCGTTTGGAGCCTTCCCGACTCGGAGGTGGGCGCATAATCACTTATTCAATTTCTGAGACGGAGGGGCCGCCTCTGCTCGGTCTGCGCATGCGTGGCAAGCACTTTTCTCGGCACGCTGGTAGTGTATTTGGGTATCGACTCGGGCTCAGGATTGGGGGCATAGTATAGCGCCGAATACGCATCGGACGCGCGGAAGAGACGGGATGTAGCACAACTTCTGGTATGGAGACGACGCCTGCTGGTACCTGCGTTTCACTGGGGTCGAGAGCTGCAAGTGTCGCGATGAACCAGGGAAGATTACGGGTACCGGATGCGAAAAGCAGGGCGCCATCTCAATCCCAACGACCCCGGGAGCACGAGCATGACCCTGAGCAGAAGGAACCGCTGCGCGTGCACGTTGGGTCCTCCGAAATGACCTGACGGGCACGGAGTCGACAAGCCGATCTCGGGCCCTCGAATACTCGGGTATGATTGTCGTAAGTCGACGGGGGATAAGTACGCAGGCGTAGGATCCGGTCGCGAACGCGCGGTGACCGCTGGCCATAACAAGCGGATTTCGGTGCCCTCGAATACTCGGGCAGCTAGATCGAAGGTACGGTCGTTGTAAGTCAACGGGGAGACGCAGGCGTAGGATCCGGTCGTGGACGCGTGGTGTCGCCTTGGATGTGGAACCCGATACGATGTCGGGTCTTTTTCGAGGTTCACCAGATCCTATGCCCGACGCAACACATCTCGTGCGCTCATGGCTCATTTGTGCAGCTGCTCCACTCGCTGAACGAGCATCTCCGTGATCTCTGTGATACAGCGAACATGTATCGCTTGGCATCCTACCTGAGGTGCGGATGTCGGAAGACTGAGCTGGCTTCCAATCCTTTGTATGCTCATGTGAAGAGCAAAGTGGCAGTCCTGCTTCAACGCATCAATGAAGGTATTCCCCGGAAACCCTCGCAGGAAGTGCACCGGAGTCGTTGACAAAGTTTTGCCGTTGAATTGGACAGTTCTCCTCGTCAACTCGCGTCCAGTGATGAACTTCCAGGTCTTTGTTTCCCGCTGCGTTACGGTGTTTTCTGCTAGTAACGTGTCTCCAATAGTAAGTGCGTGGAGGAATAAACGCGGAAGAGTTAAACTCACGGTGCGAGTTGCCATTTTTCCCTCGTAGACCGTTTTGAAGCGGAGCGCATGTATAAGCATGCTGTTCAAAGTTAAAACGCAAAGCCCAGAATCAAGGCATACTGTGACCCAGCATCCAGCCATCCTAAAGGCGGCCTGCGGCGCGCTTGCGCAACAACAACAATATTACTTGAAGAATCAGGCTCGAGCAGCAGCCCACCTGAAGAGCTGTCAGAGGCAGGATCAGATAATGTATGGCACGGAGGACATGGACGATTAAAGCACGCAGTGTGTTACAAAATAGAGACGCAATGCAGCTCAAGAAGAAAAGTTCAGTCCCCAACCCGAACAGCGTACTAGAAGGACCAAATTAATGTGTGGAAAGGGATGAATGTCAAATTCGATACTCACGAAACTTGCACGCCAACCACACGAGTAGAGCAATACAGAATTCGAGGATGTTGGTCGTGCTGGATCTCGCATCTGCTAAGAGATTTTGAGCGGCGGGCGGCACCCATCCCCGTTGTTGGGCTCGCAGCTGTTGGCGGAGTGCGACGACCTCCTGCTTGCGTTCTATGTCTCGAACCCTAAGCTCCTCGAGCCCTATCACCGTGCTTGTTAGTGGTCTGTAAGAGGGAAAATAAGAGACGCCTACATACCTGAACTTAGACTGCGCAAGTCCGGCGCGGTGACCGTGGACCGTTTCGACGGGGTGCGTGGGTGTGCTTCTTGGCCGCACTCGGGGTCGTTGGTTTCTAGAATCGTCGTCCTACGAGGGCGGTGGGCAGCTCGCGACCGAAAAAGCCTGGGCGCGATGCTGGGAAGGAGTAACGGCTTGTGAGTTTTCGACTCGGACACAAGAGGTGAGCGGAATAAAAATCTCTGACACAGACCTCGGTTTTTCCTGACAGCTGTCAGAGGGGGGGGTACCGCCACTGATCGGTCCGGAGAACCGACCTCTTTTGATTTTGCCATTTAATTTTAATGGTCATTGTCGGTGTTTCAATCCAAGTTTCCTCCCGCATTATACATACTAAAAGTGGCTTCACCTCGATTTTTTTGGGCCACGTCTCGCCCTTTTTATGTGCAGCAAAATTTCTTTTCGTTTTGGCGGATGGGAACAAGGTCAGCTACATTGCGTCATCTTATTTTCGTTTCTGCCCGGAATCGCCGAAGACAATCACACCATCAAATAATTGTTAAATCTATTGTATGCTCAGCTGCCAGAAATAAAATATTTTGGACAAGCAGATCAATGTAGAATAAGTGAGAACGGGAGGGTTTGCCAAATCTCAGACTTATCAGGAGGAAAGGAAAGTCACAGTGAAAAATCCAAGAATCAGCAACGGTTAAATCGGTGATGGCGTTGGCGGTCCCCATCCAGTGGCATTTGGGGGGCCTGTCACCGAGGTCTGTGTTGAAATCTGGCGGTCAGTGAAGGGAAGTGACGAAGACGTAATTGTTAGCCGACTTTGGCAGCGTGAGTCACCACCGTGACCGCTCGTCAACATCGCCTGAAAGTTTCTCGACGTTCTGGTTTATCGTTCAGCAAAATCACCCAACATACCTTGTTTGCGTTCCCTGGGGGCTCGGTGAACGCTGAAAATCCAAGGAAATTGCGAATCCGACTTTGTTCTCTCATTTCAAGTAGGAAGTCGAACCGCGGTTCTTTCGAGTGCTCCCACTGGCTGCCAATTTCCTATACACCAACTCAAACCGCTCACTGTCAAGGCGCGTTCAGCGGGAGAACAATGCTGCTGGGGCGGATGATTAACGCGGACGCTGCGGTGGAAGAGTACAGATGCGCTTAGTAGTCCGGCTGTTGTTATGATTGTAAGTACCCTTCTACATATTCACTTTCTTTCCGCGAATTTTTGTCCCCGCGTTGACAACTAGAATTTTCGTACTTGGTTGTCGGGGACAGCTCTATCCGGGATTCTTCTCCCAGTGTTACTATACATCTGGAAATGCCTCATTACTATCGGTGTCTATCCGGTGTCTATCGCTGTCTATCCGGTCTAGGGGAGACTAGTCCAGTCTATATAGACCAGATAGACACCGATAGACATTGGGCATTTTCCAGATGTAAAGGGCCAAGGCTCGAATATCGACGAATTATCCCACTGCCGAATCGCTGGTCAGTGTCTGGAATGCCACGATAGTCTTCACCGAATCGAGGCAACGACGCGAAAATCTCCCCTTCGATAACGATTCAATCATCTTTCAAGCTCAGAGTTATTATACCCCGACCTTGCACGACCTTTTTTCTCCCCATCGACGGGTCGAGATATTAAATTCAATCGATGAATGAAGCTTCGCGCTCTAAAGAAGTCATCTACGGGATCGACTGCGCGCCACTTAACTGCTCTCTCAGAGCACCGCGATGTCCGTTGACGGCGAAGGATCCCCATCAAGAGCCCGGTCATCCTTGGGATCTCCCCGCGAAACGCCTTCCCATCCTCGAGTAGTGCCCGCCACGTGGTGCGCTCGCGTCTCGAATCCCCGTGCCCTTATCTGCGCTTCCCCGCCGCCTTCAATTCTCCTCCGTAGCGCCCACAACCGAGCGGCGTCCCATCTCCCACATTGCTGCCTCCCAGCTCGATACAACCGCGGAGCGCTGCGAGAAACGCTCCCAAATAGCCGTTCGAGACACTCTCTTGCAGTACGATACAGGCGTCGTCGAATCGTTCAAGTTGTCGGGTCTTTGAGCTTTCTGGTGAGCCTAATTCGACGATGTCTCGACCTTTCATTTACGATGTCCTCAGCACCTTCCTATCGACACGATACGGGGAGAACGAGGCACCGATGCTCCCCGACCAATCGAGACCTTAAGCAGCGCCGCGCGCGAAGTGAGACGATGTCTTTCGCTAGATAACGCACGCATCCTCCGCGCGCGCGCACCACGATAAATGCAGCTCTGAGCCACTCCTCTTCCTACCAACGGCCCGCTCCTCGACCTGCACTCCGGTCGAGTAGATTCCTACGCTATACCCATGGTATCGGTTGGGGACGGCGCCGGCTTAGATCTACCACTGGGATGTCGCCGTGGAGAGGCATGGCAGGCAGCGGAGCGGCGTCGTTCGAGTAGCGCACCGCTCACATCCTCTGTGCGCGCTACGATCTACAAGCCATCGACTCGAGGCTGGCATCACTCGCTTCCAGGTCCCCCCGTCCTCGAACGTCGATGTAGTAAATCAAGCATCATGGGCGATGGTCTGGCACCGCGTGTATCTGCCCTTCCTCCTCCACCTCTCTGATCAGTGGATTCTGTCACTCGCCGGATAGCGCTGCTCCCCCATCTTCTCGGGCACCCGTCAACGCTCGGACACACGTCTGGCCACCGATTTGTCGCTCCGCTGCGTGTCACCGTCGCTTGTGTTGCCCCTGCCCTAGATTCGGTCGGACCACGACGAGGCAGAGATAGATCCTGCTGCTCCATATCGGCATACTTTGGTGCGACGACCATGCACCCGACTCGTGTATTTCAGCGGGCAAACATCGCGGCGATACACAACGAGCCGTGATACTGTCTGCTACGGCACACGAATTGCGCCTTTTCTTGTAAGCCGTCTCCTTTTTTTTTGGCCTTCCCGATAACTGAGTCCTGCCTTGAGTATATCGCGCTCCTCAACTGATTATCCTCTCCACCTGCTTCTCGACCCTGGTTAAGCGGAATCGCGTCGCTCGCCGAACAGCGCATCACTACACTCACCAAGCTGAAGGAGATTCTATTCATTCCGACCCACCGGCTCGTTGGTCTGCGCGCCCCGAATCGGTTGGAGGCTACCCCGCGACATAGATGCTCCTCTCAGTACCGCATCAGGGCATTCCACGACGCTCATGCGTCTGACTTGCGCATCCTCCGCACCGCCTTTCAATATCCGGGGCCGCGCTATGCCACTCTACGCGTCCTTCTCCTCCGCGCCCTCATTTTGGCTACAGTAGCGACGTATAGTTGCACCGACCTCGACATCCATTAGCTACCTCCGACCATGCACCCGCCCTCTCCTGAGCTTATTACGAGCTGCTTCAGTCAATATCCCATTACCCCCCTCGCGCTCTACAGCCTCGAAAGGCGGATTTGCTCTTCTTGTTCAGAGTAACCCCATCTGCGGGTCGCACCGATCGTGTTCTTACTCGCCGCCGTGCATCCTGCGTCAATTATACCCTCCGTTGCGCCGATGTCTTCCCACCTTCCTGGCGGCGAGGACCCCATTCTCCCATCCTCTCCGACGGTCTACCTGCCTTGCGACAAACCTCACATATTTCCACCCGAGTTCGCACGTCGTCGCATACCACGAGAAAAAACATCGCCCAAAACTGTAAACATCGCGGTATGAGAACCCGAGGAAATGCTAGAGGTGGTTTCGGAGCCGGAGCTGCTCCTCCCATGTCGTCGCTGGCATCGTGCTTCAGCGCCCGCGAGTTCGTGGATTTTTGGAGATGCGCAGATGTCTGGGGTGGACAGTATGGGAAGACATGAAATAGAGCCCTCAGCAAGACACCTTCCGGCTTCAGCGCCTAGTCGTTTTAAAAGGTTCATGATCAAGAACATCCAACACATTTATATGTCCCGCATACGTACGGTAGTTGTTTTGAGTAGCACGTCAAATTTCGGTCGCCGCTTGTCTGAAACTCCTTCGGGCTTTTATATCTTGTGCTCGCCATGCTGGTGCGATGGGACAAAACGAAGAAAATTCGAAGGGCAGCTTGACAAAGGAAGCAGGAATCCCGGCCCATCCGAATGGCGGCCGAGAAGCACTGACACGGTCACGTGTCGATCAAACGGTCTCGGTCTTGCCGAAGCTCCAACGTGCCTGGCTCAGGTTTTGCGTTGAAAAACGGTGAACAACATCGGAGGGTAATTTTGTCTTGAACCAAGTTGTATCTTGTCGCGTTTTTTTCTCTTTCTCTGGGCTCCTTGGCACTGTCTGGTGGGCACATTCGGTCCTAGACCCCTGTTGTCCCAACGATTCTATGAACCAGCAAGGTTCAAGACCAACCACTTGCATGTCGCGCACTGCCTTGTGCTTTCATACACTGCCATCGGCGACTCGGGTCCGGAAATGGCGATTTGTTTGGTCGTGATCCTAAACTATGGAGATTCCAAGTCACCGCAGTCAGCCACCTCTGCCTCTCTGACCGCAAGCACCACCATCCGCTCAATCCTCCCCTTGTACGTCGCCACCTCCCATTTCACGCTCACGTCCTCCATCTCTAGCACGACTCGCACTAAACTGGTGAAAGCTGGGCGCTCTCTCCTCATCTCCCTCAACCGTCAATGCATACCAAGGCTAGAACGGGAGTGCCAGCGACGAGTGTACACTGAGAGGTGTTGGTATCCCTGGTGACCTTTCATAGAGAACTGGGGACTGAATTGACCTGGCTCTTTACACTCGGGCGCTGTGCTTCATCAAGACCTCCCTAGGCTGAGCAACATGTCTGGTGGCCCTCGCACCATTCTGAGCCACGACGCCGCCAGGACCCTCTGGATTATATGCGGCGGCTGAGACAAGGTACAGAATGAGACGCACTCCAAACCTGGATCCTCCACCGACTTCGCCATTCGTTGCATGATGAGATATTTCGTGCGTCGCACTCGTCAATTCTCGATCTGCTTTCTGATGCATTTCTCCCAGGCCTCTCATACCTCAAGAACTGTCGCCGTCCGGTATGTGTCTATCCTCCGTCCATCGCTGACCTTTTTTGTAGCTGGTGACGGCTGTTGCATCCTACCCTAATCCCCTCGGTGTCCCGCGAGCTTCCTGTTACCCCTAATGGAAGGGCCTGCGACGGTGTCGAAACCTACGGCACTGGCTTCCCTGGCAATCTTTCATAGAGAACTAGGGTTGAACGGGATCGTAGGATCGCATTCGGGCGTAGTGCTTTATAAAGCTTCCGAGACGGAGCGATGTTCAGGTGTCTTGTGTGAACCTCTTCGGACCAGAGATGTCGAAGGGAGATGAAAGAAATCGCCTGGGGCTGAGCAAAGGTGCCAGGGCAGGATGTGCAGCCATGATCCTTCGCTAACTCGATGTCAATCTCCATTTCGCCGGGAGCTGTGTCGTGCTTGATAATGTCTGGGGTGTTGCGTTTCTATCGGCCTGAGCTCACGCTCGAGAGTCAAGTTTCGGCTCGACTCTCATAATTTTTTGATCATTGTCAGCTTCGCGCTGAATTCGCGTCCTCGTCTCATTAGCCGCTTTTGTTTGTGTTACGAATTTATGTAATGCGGATTCATTTTATTCTATCCCTTCTCCCCGCGACAACGAGAGAGTCAATCCGCTGTGCTGAAGATCTCGGCCGCACATCGGCTTGAGAAAACCAAGAGGAGAAAGACGTTGACAGCCTGTCGCAGGTGTTTCATAAAAAGCGACCAGTCGTTGGTTGCAGTTCTGCTCGAAGAGAGATATCATAAAACCACCTTGCAATTCTCGTCCCGGCCATCCCTACACTTTCAACCTAGGCCGCCATTTTTTCCCGTTCTTGTCGGTGAGGTTGATTTTATGCTTGAGTAGCATTTCAGCCCATCGCACCCAGTAACTCTTATTTATATCCCGCCTGCGAACAAATGTCAGGCCAAGGTCATACGTCAAAACCAAAAAACGCACTCGTTCGTCGGCCAATCGCAGTAATCGATCTGAATTTCCCGCAAGTTTGGGAACCGGGGCTTGAACCCTGCGAAGGCGGCCTCCCAAGCGGCGATATCCTCCTTCGTCCTACAGACATAAAAAACGGGTACTAAACGAATATGGCAAATGACTGACCTGTACGTCCAACTAAATATTTTAAACTCGATCTTTTGCAGTGAACAACCGGTAGTTTTCTTGGACGAGAAGTGCTTTGGATTCAAAGCTTTGCTCTGTGCGTCATTAGATGGATTCCCGGACGCGCGTGGGATTTGGCACGCACGAATATCTCGTGGTCGATGGGGATCGTTATGAGAGCGAGGTTCGGACAAACTTCGAATATATTGACGTCCAAGTTGTCCAATATGTCGCACAAAATAACGACCTCGGTAAGCTTGCTTCCATGGACGCGCAAAAAATCATTCATCCCGCTATCGTAATTACCCAAACGGAGGGTCCTCAGAGAGGGAAGACTGCAGAGAGTTAGATACGTAGCGGGGAACAAAGTATTACGCACTTCATTTGCTTCAAGACGCTGAAAAAGGAGGGGTCCTGAGAAGTAAATTGCAGCGTTGAGAGATTAGGAAGCCCGTCAGACGGCATCTCCGTTGGGACGTCAATGAAACTGGTATTGCATGCCCAGTCCAACACGCAAACCGCAGTCAGTCGAGCGAATACCATTGGGGAGATGTTGCGGCCGGTCTCGATTGACTTGGTGAATCGCTGAAGCGTTTTCCCGGAGGTGCTGGCGAGCGCTTCGAAGGCCCCCCAGGGGATTGACGCTTCCCTGTCAAAAAACATATAGCTGCGGTGTCTGAAGCTCGATTTGAGTTCCAAGTCCTCAGTCAACGATCTAGACACCCGCTGGAGTCCAGTAGCCTGCCAGAAAACCGATAACAACGCGGCAGCGGCACGATTATTGCCCTCCGGGTCAACGTCCTGGTCGCCGAATGGGTTTTCTTCGTCCCTGAGTGGTCCGTACAGAGTGCGGACCCGTGAGGCTAGCGCAGGATGATGCCGAAGAAGAGCCGCAAGGGTGGACGTGGACATTGTGTCCTTGAGTTTGAGATGTGTGTGATAATCAGGGAGAGCCAGTCGCTTGAGGAGAAGGTCAGAAGAAGCGCCTGGGAGCGTCGGGTCCTAGTACTTACATTGAACACTTTGGACACCAACAAGAATGGGAGCCTGGAGGGGTTTGCAGGCTCCGAAGGTAACATCGCGAAGGAGAGCACAGTTTCCCAGATCCTTTCTTGGACCCAAGGCGACGCCGCAACCATGGGGTTGTCCCAACAGTGGACGAGGGGTTGGGGATCGACGTTCACGGGTGAATCGAACCTGCAAAAGAGAGCCAAATCCTGAAATTGGTGGAAGACCGTACCGGCGTTTCCCGGACCGTGAGACGTATTTTCGAACTGCTCTTCGTTTGATTAGGTTCAAGTTTCTTTTACGCTGCTATTCTCACAGTTCAATTGCCATTCCCACAGTTGAATTCTCGCACTACGTAAGCGCAGCAACTATACAGCTATTCAACTCTCCCACAACCTGAATGGCCAGAACCAAGCAAACCGCGCGCAAGTCCAGCGGGGGCAAGTATAGCTAGACAGTGTGTGTTGAACTACACTCACAGACACGCAGGAAAAGAACCCAAAAAACCTGAACGTCAGATGGCGGTCAAGTCGGCGCAGTGGCGCGGCGCCCACGAGTACCCGCACATGAGCAAGAAAACGCACCGCTTCCGCCCGGGAACTGTCGCCCTACGCGAAATCCGGGAGTACCAGAAAAGGACCGACCACTTGATCCGCAAGCTCCCCTTCCAACGGCTCGTCCGCGAAATCGCGCAAGAATACAGGGTATATTCACACTTCGATTCTGACATTTCAGTCGTTCACTTGATCTACGCAGGACGACCTGCGCTTCCAGTCGGCGGCGCTGGAGGCGCTACAGGAGGCGGCAGAAAACTATTTGATCGTCCTTTTCGAAGACACACAGGCCTGCGCTATTCACGCGAAGCGCGTGACTATCATGCAAAAGGACATGCTCTTGGCGCGTAGAATCCGGCGCGACTATCCCATCGAGTAAAAATTGAACACTGCGAAGGATTGGAAGGTAAGTTGAATCTGTTCAACACGAGTCCAGCATCGTAACCTTTCGGTGTTCAGAGGTTTTGCTCAAGGAAAAGAAATTGAACATTGTCGGTTGCTAATAAAGTCCTTTGAATATGTATTCCATTGAACACAATTCTCATCGCTATAGCGAAGCAGCGCGTTCCTGAGCACTCATTTACGAGCCAACTCCTTGCTCCGAGTGATTGTGCGTCGCCAAAGCGGGCACATCTAAGCGGGGACGGTTAGGTTTATCCCGAAAGAATGAATGCTGATTGACCTTGTACATATGACGGAGGGACCGAGCCTTCCTCTGCCGCGCGATCATGTCGTGCCCCCTCAGCTCGTCCACGTTCAAACTGTTTATAGCCAATAAAAAGGCCAACCACCGCTCCCTGGAAATGATCCAGAATACCAGCGAGGAGTGGGCCAGCGAATCCATCGTCGAAGCGGGTGAATAGGGTGGTGGGGTCGCTTGCCTCATCCGGGTGCATGGTGCGTCGATAACCCTTGACGATCCAGCAAGCAACACTCAGGATCATAGCGGAGAGGGGGACCGACAGCCACAACGACCAGGGGAAAATGCCGTTACGCACTGGGAACAGTCTGAGGAGGATCCAAGGTTTATTGAAAAGAAAAATACCTAAAAGCGCCATGACGGTCAGGGTGATCCCCGCAACATCCAGAATGTTGTCGTCGAACAGGGAGAAGCGGACCGATGCGTGAGAGACACACAAATTGATTGCGAGGCAGAAAAAAGCCAGGGGAACTTCCAATTGCAGCGAGCAGACCGCAGGATCATCGTCCAAACAGCGAGTGTTGTGGGGATCAAGAAGCCTGCTGAGCGGGGCGAAGACGCTAAGGGCGATAGGAAACACGGCGTAGAAGATTAACGTGATTATGGCTGGAGCACAGGAACGGCTCAAGCCGTTCTTCAAGTCGTCGGACATGGTGGTCAGGAGAGGGTTTACCCCTATCTCAATATTGATGTAAAGAAGGCTGTGCTCGGCAATCGGCTTCTCCACGAACCTCTATGTCCTGAGTGGTCAAAATTTGCGGGTGCGGCGTTACCTAGATTCAAACTGTACTGGTTAGCGGCACCGAAGGACTTGCCTAGTGGTCAATCTGCAGAAGCCAGGTCGCCAGCAAGACCAAGAGATCTCGTACGCATGCAAGTCGACCCGCTGCGCAGACATGCTCCCCAACTTGTCCACATCGATTTATCGATAGTCGACACCACCCGACACCTCCGTCTTCGTCTCCCTGCGTTCAACTACGAGTCCCCGCTATCTGCAAAAAAAGAAACCACGTCAGCGCATCAAGCACATCCGCGTCCGCGTCGCCCCGAATCACCAAAATACCCGACTTGTCCTGCGGCCCGCGCTCGTCACCTACCCTCTCCTCGTCCTCGTCCCCGTCCTCACCCGTCTCGATTTCCGCACCGAATGCGAACGCGCGTCAAGCATACCCCGCGCACCTTCTCTCAAGTCGAAGGTGCGCGCGCGGGACCGCCCGCTGCTATCTGCGCACGCATCCATCTCCCCACACCGTGCGCTCCCTCTCCTTCGTACTTAACCCCACCACGCCCTCGTGTACTGAATGCTCCTCTCGAATATACGTGTATTGCAAAGAAGTACCTGGGATCTTCTCGTCAGTAAGAATGCGCGGGAAACGGAAATGGAAGGCGTACCCAGAGCACTTGAAGACTCACACTTTGTTCTGTCACAGTTCTTACCACTGGAGGCTTCTTGGACTACAAGGCTACTCAGCAAAGGCCTTACTTGCCGCTAACGACCTTCGTTGGAACACATCAACGCTCTCACGTCGCGATCTCTATCTGTTTCCCTCCACCATGTCGCCCACTTCTCTCACCAATCGGTATCGTCAGTCCCGCCCTAGGTTCCTCCTCCAATGCAAAGAGCTTGACCTTTTCCAGGATTAATCTACGCTCTTTGTCTGCTCCAAATCCTCATCACCGTTCCTACAATCTCGGCGTATCCTTTGACCGACGGTAGGGCATAACCTCTCCGCGAGGGAGGATATCGCTCATTTCCTCCGCTTCTTAGCATGCGCCCGATTCCTCCAACTCTCACCCGCCTTCCATGCGTCGACCACGATTTGGACTATGTATACTCGAATGTTCGTATCCGCCTCCCACAACGATCACTCACTCATAGCAAGCAGCGTCCATCCTAAAGCCGGCTACTCGTACTCCGTAGTAATACTTTACTATGGGCTACAAGGCATGGGTTGCCTCTGGGTCAGCCTTCGTGGGTCTTCATTCTACGCTGCCAGCCGCGATTCATCTGAACTCTCCTCCTAGTGGTTTGCTTCTACATCGTGAAGGACGTGCCCGAATTCGAACCCCTGACGAGCGCATTCGCGTCCTGCGCGTCGACCCCGTGTTCGTCGTTCGTAGCTTGGAAATGCATCCTGCTCGGGCTAGGCGTGGTCCTCCCCGTCGGGATGATAGTCGCTTGTACGTCTCTTCAGTCCTCCTTCTACTCCAATACCGAATGCAACATACATACCACAGTCTTCCGCGCATCCCTCGCCCTCAAACGCCGTGCAATCGCGCTTTATGGGACGGAGATGGTCGTGGCGCCGCTGGTGGGATCTTCCGCGAAAGAAGCGAAACTGGTCCCGGCGTGGTGGGCTGCGCTTGTCGCAGATGTTATGGGAGAGTCCCCGCCGTTGATGCTCAAATAGTTTGTTTATTATTGGGAGGTCGCCATGTTGTAGTCGGTACCTTATCCTCGCTATCACGGACCTACAGAGGAGTGCGCGTCGTTGATGCCAGATATTTATTTGTCGTCGTTCGACGATTCACAAGAGTTGGATATAACAGACATTGAACTGGCCAGGAGCGGCCCAATCATTCCAGAATGGAATTCAGACCAGCATTTTCTGTGCCTTTGTTTCACCGTTGAGAGCTAAAAGAATCCAAGCTCGTAGTAGATCACTCAAAAACGCTGCGTGCGTGCGTGAATATGATGAATTCTAATGAATAATGACAGGAAACAGCCGGGGATGGAGATACATTTGGATAGTTGTATGTGCAGACGAAAGCAAGCAGCAGAGCAGGTATATAATTATTAAGCAGTCCGTGCAGGAGGTTCGTTCACCTGCTCTCGGCTGGTGTGAGTCTAAACCAAATTGTCCACCGCCGCCGCCGTGTTCGACGAGGTGCTGCCGTTGCGCTGCACGCGGGCGGGGGCGGGGCGGAGCTTGAACGGGGTGGGTGCGACGGTGGGCTCGCGGGGAGGGGGCGGCAGGGCTTGAATGGCGCGCGCGTTCTCGTAGATCGAGTATGAGATGGTGCCGACTGGCAGCCGAGAAACTCGTCAGCATCACGGAGAAAATAAAAAATAAAAAATGAAGACGCACGCGTGGCGATGAGCGCGAAGGGGAGGCTCATGTCGAGGCCCAGCGTGATGCACTTGGGGCTCATGAAGCGCGCCTCGGCGCACTCGTAGATGGTGTGCTTGATGTCCGGGTTGACGGTTAGCGGGACCATGCCGACTAGCGCAGTCGGTCAGTCCAACATATAACATACAAGGCGACGGGGGACGCACTGGAGAGCACCCAGCATAGTAGCAGGAAGTTGATGATCACGAACTGTTTGTTGAGGCGCGAGACGGCGTCGTTGTCCTTCTGCATCGTGTGCGGGATCCTGGTACACACACAATTACTTGGTTTGTCAGCGCTCCTGAGGAATGCGGCGGAGACTGACAGCATGTAGACCATGTAAAAGGTGTTGATGGCGTAGAGAATGGCGATGAACTGCGAGTCCCCTTGTAAAGCCAGCATTAGGACCCTCGAAATCGCGGAGGATAGACGGGGGTCTGACGAGCATCTTCAATGTCATATACGAGGATTGAGGCGAGTGCGGAAGCGAGGTGGACGAGAGAGAGGACGCAGGTCAGGCCTAGAGAGGGTTTAGTTGGGGCACAGACGACGCAAGGAAGAGCTGACGGTACAAGGGTGAGCGCGACATGGGAGGGGGATGACCGAGGAATGATCGGGGCGGTACCGGTGACCTCCGAGTTCAATAGGCGTCCACAGATAGAAAGCGAGGACAGGAAAAACGCAGAAACGATATTTGACCCAAGCAAACGCACGCCTAGATACGGACCCGTTACTGGTTGACTTCCCATAAGAGTAGATGTTTTTCTTTTGTATTTTTTGGCATTTCCGGCAGCGATGCCGAGGCAGCTGTCAGGACCCCATCACTTCGGGGGACACAAAAGCGGTAAGGATTTATTCGAATCTATTCGAATCTACTATAATCTGGAGAGGGGTACCCCCCCCCTCTCCAGATTAGAATAAAGATGAATAAAGTGTTTGGCAGCGCGACGATGCTTCCCGCCGTTGTCTTCAACGTCCAAGTGGCCGATTTGCCCCATGAAAAAATCAGTGGGCTCTCGTCGCGTCTCGGAGCCCATTCCGGCCGGTCTTCTTCTAAAATGGCTGAACTCATCTTGTGATTTTATTCGTGTGAAGAGTTAGCTTTTGGCGCGTAGGTAGAATATTCTAAACTTGGCCACCATCACTGGCACCCTCAAGTAAGCTCGGAAAACCCTCGAAAAGATATTCTATCCTTATGGGAAGTCATCCACTCCTTACATGAATCAGAATTCTTCCAACGACTCTGAATGAATAATCGCGTTCAGAAATAATTATAATTTGTTCACCCGGGAGTCAAGTCCGAAACGCTTCAAATTGTAATTCGCCGGGGTTGAAAAGTTCATCTTGTCGAATTTATAGCTAGCAATACCTACAACCCCGAGAGTATGTACATACTTCTGTGTCCCCTCGGCCTCTCCACGACCATCACGAGTTGAGCGAGGAACCGCGTTTCTTTCTTTCTTTGCGAGTGTACGCATCAAACTGTTGGATTGGTGCGACCCCCGTCCCGAGTATGCCTTAAGAAAAAGAAAAAGCGGATGAGCATACACTGATATCAAACCTTGACTCGACCTGTGCTGGAAATATACAGTTGTACCGCGTCCGAGTTGAGAGAGAAAACTGCGAATGGGCTCGGCCAAGACTCGGCCAAAGTACATCAATTAATATTGTTCTTGGTGCCAGCATTTACAGACTGCAGACTGCAGTTTCGAGGAGCGAGAAGTGACTAGTGACCACGCCCGCAGATTTTGCCAGTGTTCCGGCCTTGAAGTTGAATTGAAGACAAGATGGAGACGGAGGCCCTTGGGAAAAGAAAATGCTTGTCGATGCAATACAATCCGTAGGTAGGGCTTCAATGTGTCGAGATGCTTGAATATAATTACAGTTGCAACTGGATCGATCTATCGGTACTAAACAGGGGCACAGCCAATGGCTTGACAAAGGGCCTCCGTCGTAGGCTGGCGTTGACCATTTCCATAGCCTTGCTGGGGATAGTAGCCATCACAATAGGCCTGCAGTTCGTCATGGTGCAGTTGCAGAATGATATTGGCATCAGTGAGGGGAGTGGGAGTCTGCACAAGGGGTGAGGTTTGAGGTACATTCAACGTAAGTTTGTACTCACCGTGAGATCGTCAGCAGGAAGTTTACCGTCGGGAAAGGGGACAGCTACGAAGGGCGTCCATCGCCTAACGTGCGGTTGTAGTTCTATAACAGAGCAATGGGTACAGGTACGGGCGAGGCCAAAAAGTGCTCACCTGTATCGTAAAAATCATTAACCAGAGCGTTCTTTCGGCGATTGCATCAGTCTTGTCCCCCATCTCAGTAAGGCTCTTGTCCACAGTGTCGAAACGCGCGTCGATGTCGTTAAGGCGCGTATTGAGTTGGCGACAACGCTGTTTTACATCGTCGAGCGCTTTTTCGATCGGTTCGAGAGCCTGCTTCATCGCATCACCGAACCAAGGTGGGGCTGCAGCTGAGATACTGGTGATGAGGGAAAGTCAAAGGGCCCGTGGGAGGGTCAACAACGCACCGCCTGCAGAAGAAGCGGCCAAGATCGAATCTTGGTATACAAGGGCCCCAGCTATGGTGGCGTCGTCGATTTGGTCAGGATACAATTCTGCCAGGACATCAGAGGGGGAAATTATGACGGGGCGGGTTGAACAGAGGGCTGACCGGCAACTAGAGCTCGCTGGGCGTACACCTTTGCGCGAATAACGTCGTCGATCGTTGGCGGATCTTGCGGAGGTGGAGGGACAACATTAGCGATATTGGCGAACGGAGGGTTGGGTATGGGCGAAGGTATGGGAGTCATGGAGGTATAGTAGTGGATACAACAAGGATGCAATGCAAAGTCACGTCACGTCGTGACGGATGCCGGACCGGACCCCGGTTCGGCCGCGAGGTCAATTTCTTCAATTTTTTTTCTTTTCATTTTCCCAGGTGAAACTTTTGTGACCGGAATGTGTTGAGCCAGAAACAGAAAATGCACGCCTAAACACGAACCCGTTACGCGTTACATGAATCAGAATTTTTGCAGCGACTCTGAATCGCGTACAGAAATGATTATCATGTGCTCCCAGTCAGAGTCACGGTTCAAGTTGTAATTCGCCGGGGTTGAAAAGCTCACCTCGTCGAATTTATAGCCAGCAATACCTACAATCTCGAGAGTATGTACATTGCACAATACTTCTTTGTCCCCTCAGGCTCTCCGAGACCATCACGAGTTGAATGAGGAACAGCGTTTCTTGTTTTGCAAGCATACGCATCAAACTGTTTAATGGATTGGTGCGAGAGTACGTTTGAGGAAAAGGAGAATTTGAAGTGAGACAGATGAGCATGTGTTCATACTTGCCCTCTGTGCTGGAAAATATACAGTGGGGCACGAGGTCAAGTTCAGAGAGAAAATTGAATGGACTCGGCCAAAGTAAGTCTGGTCTATAATCGATATCGTTCCCTGTTGCTAGCAATTACAACTGCAGTTTCGAGGAGCGAGAAGTGACTAGTGACCACAGAACCACAGCTTTTGGGAGTGTTCCTGGCTTGAATTTACTTGGATGTGTCCATCAGCTTGCAGGACAGAATTAATCGCTGGCTGGTCTGGTTTTCGGTTGCGCGGTACCGGTGTTCGAGTTGAGCGTAAAAATGAAGGTCGTCGGCACTAAGCGCTTTCGAAAGTTATAATTCAGTGTGTCGATTAGAGAGTCGTCCACTGGCAGCAGGACAGAACAAGAATCGAAAAAGCTTGATAATTTACTTGGATGTGTGAGTGTCCGTCAGCTTGCAGGATAGAATCAAACGCTGGCTGGTCTGTTCATTGCGTAAAATGAAATTCATGAGATATGGATATCGACTCGGTCCCGACTGGCGCTCTCGAAACTTCGATTTGTATTCTGGAGGGAAGATCTGCTTTTATTTTTTCTTGCGTGAGTCGGCGGAAAATATACATTACTTACACCTGTCGACCCACATGTATATGTACGCGAGTCGGACGCGATAACGGCTGCTGCCGACTCCTTCCTTCTCTTTCTTCTTCTTCTTCGCGGAGATCCATGTCCGCGTGCCTTGCCCTCGCCTGCAAGTCAAATGCCAGTGCACCCAAAAATAAAATAACCGACTCCGACTCCAACTCTGCTAAATATACCCACTGCCCACTGTTTAATAGAGAGGTGGGCGGCCGAGGTGGCCCGAGATAAATATACCAGGCGGGCGGGCGGCCCCGAGATGGGAGAAGATCGAGATTGATTCGCGTCGGCTACATGCTAGATTGGGTTCGGAATCGGGTTCCGAAGGACGGATCCGGACAGCTGCTATGGAAGGCAGGCAAGAGAAGATTGTTTGAAGTGAAGTTCGTTGATGGCCATCGTGCTGGGGTGCCAGGTCAGACTGAGATTGGCGAACTGGCAAGCGGTGGGAGAGACATGTGCTGTAAGATCGAAAATTGGGGTTTGAGATAGACTAGTGATAGACTTAGAGTGAGTCAGTACGGAGCGCGCACGGAGGGGTGACGTCGGGGCTGGCGCTGTTGTTGGTTGGGGAGACGACTTCCGGTCAGCGCGCGCTGATATCGATGGATGAGAGGGAATGAGCGGGTGGCGCCTCGATTTGAATGCGCCTTCGGGTGTTTGAGGTAAATGCGCAGTTCATCGGGAGTTTGAGTACCTTGAGTCTGCATAAGGCCATATATAGCTCAGCTGAGTCGAGTTCGCAGTAGGTTTAGGTTGGGGTGCTTGATCGCCGAACGAGGGTGGTGTTTCACTGACAATTTAGGTCGATCACGATAGATGGAAGTAAGAGGAGGGGCCTCGTATCACTGGCAGTTGACGAGTTTTGTGGAGCAGGATAAATGTTAGATTGGTTGTTAATGCAGGGACTAAAAGCGCAGTAGATGGAGTAGGAGATAAGAAAAGAAGGCAAATCCTGGTTAACGTCAAGGTTGGGCGAGGATCTCCGACCAATATCTCGCGGTGTCAAAGCGCGACGTTTGCAGACGGTGACTAACATCTGGGGTTGGCATCAACGTGCGCGTCGTCGTCGTACGATGTCGGGCTCGACGAGGTGAAGAATAGAAAGCGAGAAAAGACAAGAAAAGAGGAAAGACGCGAAGGGAACAAGGAAGAAACGCGCTAACCCATAAAAGCAATAACTATATTTGACTGACCCACGTGACGGTTAACCTCTTTCCTCCTGCCGCGACTGGGTGCGCCAATGCCACCGGTATAGCGTGTACCCACTACTGCTACTGCTGCTGCTTGTTGGCCCCGTCTGCGCACTGAACATATCGTGCACAATCACCTTCAAATCCACGTCAAACTCGACCCAAAAACAGTGCCCCAAAATAAGCACTTGTACACGAAATAATGCCCAAGCCGTCCTCGTCGTCGCTGCAGCCCCCAGTCCCCACCCAGGCCCCGCCAACGCCCTCCCGCGCACCCTTGGCCCAGCTCCTCACCCGACCAAGTAAATGGTTCTCGCGCAGCGTTAGTGCGCCGCGTGTCTCTTCTACTGGCGATGAATCCCCGCGTCCAAGCACCTCCAGTCTCGCTCCACCGGTGCGCAAGCCCAAAATATCGCGCCCGACGGACCCACGCCCCATTTTGGATGTCGAGGGCTACATGGGCGTACCTGGCAGTCGGTAAGTGCCCTGTATCTATCTATGCGGCCTTTTGGCGCGTTCGGGGTGTATTCGGCTGGCGGGGTGCATGCTGCATCACCGCCGCATGCGCTATTCGCCCTCTCACCGTAATCTCCGTCTCTTCACGTACTAACGCACTTTACTACTAGCTCCGTCCTCGACCTCACCCGCCCCTCCCTCTCCCTCACCTCCTCTGCCTCCTCCCCCGCCCCACACGCAAAATCCTCCCTCGACCTCCGCTATGTCCCGCCCCCCTCGCCTCGCCACGCCGGCTTCGCGCCGTCCGCGTACAATGGCGTCTACGCAAACGGGAATGGCATTTACCCAAGCGCAAACGCAGGCGCAAGCCCAGGGAACGGCGACCTGCGCACCGCCTCGCGCCGTGGCTGGTCGCAATCCGTGGACGATCTGCGCTCTCCATCCCCCTTCTCTGCGCAGTCTACGTCTTCAGGGGCAGGCGCAAGCGCCGGCGGCGGGGAGGGCCGCGCGCCGATACGCGTCAACACCAACGCCGTGGGGATCAGCTTCGTGGACAAGGTCGCTGCGTACCGCGGACGGGCGGATTCCGTCGGGCCCACGCCGACATCCGCGTCGACCGCCTCCACCACCATGGGCAATGGGCATAACTATACTGACGCGCCAAACACGATGCCCATTCCCATCGACGTCGGCGGCGCGCCTGCACCGTTTTACGCGCGCCGCCGCACGGACTCGGAGCGCAGTGCCCGGAGCGCGCGGAGTGGGCGGAGTGGGGTGAGCGGGAACACGGGCGGGGGGACGGGGAGTCCGGGGTCGACGCCGCCGAGTGCGAGGGTGGGGACGGGGGCGGGAATGGCGTGGCCTGCGATTGGGAGTGCGTCCGGGGGCGGGGTGCAGAGCCCGCAGCGGGAGGTTGGTGTGAACCCGCTTAACACGAACGGAATTGGGAGGGATCTGCGCGAGAGGGAGCGGAACGGGAGCGGGGGTGGGTCGCCTGTGTCGATATCGATATCGGCGCCGGTGCTGGCGGGGATGGGCACGGATGGGGGCGGGTACGGTGCGCAGGAGGGTGCGTTACTTTTCTTCTTCTCCGTTCTGCCTTGCTGGCTTTCCTTGTCTCTGCCTTCCTCTTTTTATTTTTTAATCTTTACCTTCGCGTCGTACTGATTTTCGTTTTCGTCTTTAGGCACCAATGGCCACGTCCACACGCGTTCGCACAGCTTCACGCCCAAGCTCTCCAGTCGGCTTGCCGCTTTCGGCGCTGCGAGTCCAGCAAGGAAGGGGAGTGCGGGCGAGTTGGACGCTCTGGATGCGAGTGGTGGCAAGGAAAAAGAAAAACGGGGGGTCGGGTTCCCGTTTCATTTTGGCGGTGGTGGTACGTCTGTTTTTCTTTCCTTCTTTCGTTTACTTCCGTGACTGACCCTCTATGCAGGCACCGCACAATCCAAGAGCGCAAACTCGAGCCCAAACCCAAACTCATTCGCACTGGAGCCCTCGCCCCTCCTCGCGCCCCCGCACATCATCGAGCCTACATCCTCGCTCGACTCCAGCAGCGGCGTTGGTGACACCCTCCTGCAGCCCACCTCGTCCTCCGCCGCAAACGACGACCCCAACGGCCGACGCGCCTCGCAGATCGTCTACGCCGCGGGCTTCGTCAACCGCCTCATCACCCCCGCGCTCGCGGACCCGCGCGCGTGGAAGGCATTTAAGATGGAGGTACGGGGCACAAAGCTCGTGCTGCACAAGCCGCCGGGGGATCGCGCGGTGGGCGTGCGGGAGCTGTTTCCCGTGGGGGTCGTGGAGGACGAGGACGACGGGGAGGCGGCTGCGGGTGCGAGCGCGGAGGACGTGGGCGGGGGGCAGCGCCGCGATGTGGGGAGCGTGGGGAGGAAGAAGCGCGCGTATTGGGGAAGGGGGAGACATCCGGCGCTTGGGGTTGCGGGCACCGCTGATTTTGGGCTGGGGGGTGTGTTTAGCAGTGAGGAGGGACGGGTGGTGCCGCGGGGGCAGGTCGAGAAGGGGACGCTGGAGGCGCTGGTGCACGAGTTGGTGTTTGCCACGGTGTTTCTTTTGCGCAAGGAGGGGGAGGGGGAGGAGGAGAGGGCGCGTCGGGAGGAACAGTGGCGCGAGTACGCGCTCGCGGTGCTGTTTTGTCTTCCGCTGCTTGCCGACCGTGCGCGCGTCGAGGCCGAGTTTATTCGATGTGCGGGGTATCTCGTCGCGGGCGCGCCGCCGGAGGAGATTGACGCGGAGCGCGTGCGCGTCGCGTGGATGGCGACCGAGTACCTCCGTCTGCACGGCGCGCCCGCCGACCCCGATGCGTGGGAGGATTTCCGCGCAGACACGCTCCCCGACGTGCATTTCAGCGAGCCGCAACCGGCTACGAGCGGTATGCCCGCGAGCGTTTCGACACAGGCGATGTACGCGCCGTCGCCCGTGATTGGGACCGACAGCCCTGCGCTCGGCGCCAATACATTCTCACCGCGACCCGACAACGGCGGTGCGCGTATGCTGGGGCTGCTTGACGCGCTGGGCGTACACGAACTCCTCGTGTCCCCGTCGCCCGCCACCCCCGCGCAGTCTTCCCCTCGTGCTCCGTCTCGCGGCGGGTTAGCGTCAAGGATGCCGTGGGCGGCGCTCGCGGCCGAGGGCCTCACGCGCGAGGTGCTCCTCATCCTCGACGCGAACGTCATCGCGCGCAGTCTCACCCTCTTCCACCGCGCCGTTCTCGAGCAGGCGCCCGACAACCCCACCGCCGCGTTCGTAAACGCACCCTCCTCCTCCTCGCCCCTGTTTGGAAGCGACGCCGCGCCGCATTGGCTCACGAAGCTGCTTTTGGTGCAGATTCTTGGTGCGGATACGAGCTCGGGGATGACGGCGCCGGCGTCGGGGGCGGAGCAGCAGCAGCACGCTGCGACGTCGACGTCGCGGACGCATTCGCGGAGCGAGGTGATTTCTGTGTGGGCGCGCGTGGGGGAGCTGTGTCGACTGGCGGGCGACGAGTGTACGTGGCGCGCGATTGGGGCGGCGCTTTGCTCGGCGCCGGTAGCGAGGCTGAACAAGGTGTGGTTGAGGGTGGATGCGCAGGCGTTGGCGGCGGTGGAGGGGTGGGCGCGGCTGGAGGAGGTTGAGGAGCCGAGGGTGACGCCGTGGGGCGGGGATATTCGCGAGCGGCTCAAGAGTGAGCTCGACGCGGCGCAGGGGAGTGACGGAGGCGGGGCGGAGGAGACGTTGTTGGTCGCGCCCATGGAGCGCGCGCTTGACATGTTTGAGGGATTCCGGAAACAATTCTTGCTTTGCCCGCGGCGGGTATCGCTTGCGGAGGACGAGGTGGGCGAAGATGTGAAGCTCATGGTCAATTATTGGAAAGAGAAATTGGCGGAAGGCGGCGCAAGTGGCGGTATTGCGGCTAAATTTGTTCGGTAGGCGTCTTGCACGATGATTCCCGTAATGCGGGGTACTAATCTCCTTTCAGCGTTGATCAGTTCTTTTCTCTGTCCCTCGCCGCGGAGCCTCGTCGAAAGGGCCTGTTCGAGCCGCATTATTGGACGCGTGCTGCGTCCCAGACGCCGAATGCGATCCTCACTCCCTTGCTCTTCCCCGAAATCTTCCCGACCTCGGCGCTCGTCGATCGTGACCAGATACTTCGGGGACGTGTCGACAGCGACACCGACCCGCGTTTCCTGCGCCTCGACTCGCAACTGTCAAGTCAACCGCGCATGGAGATCGGGGGTATTGCGGGGCTCACTCAAATCCCTGTTTTCAATGGCGAGCTCCTGCTAAACGTATGGCATGGCCCAATCAGCGACTCTACAGCAAGCTCCCGCCCCTCATCACGCCTGCCTTCGCGACCGTCCAGCTCTGTCGTTGGCGATGGCGCTGAAGCGAGCTTGAGTCGCGCCCCGTCCGTTCGCGTCAAACCGGGGTCGTCGCAAGGCTTGGATCGCAAAACCAGCGTCGCGCGCCGTAACTCGTTGCCTTCGCCGTCCCAACGACGCGCTTTTGTTGCGTCCGAACCGTCCTCGGAGCCTCCGTTACGCGTCCGCGTCGCAGCAGGCAACTTGCATCAACTTGTCCAAGTCCTCGTCCATGGGCTTCAAGGCGTGTCGGTGTCTGTTGCAGACGATAACGGCGAGATGTCACTGCGGGAAGGAAAGACCCGCGAGCTCGTCGTCGACCAGGTCGAATTCTCGAAGCTCTGGTGGAACGTCTATCGGAGTCTGGTTTCGCCGCTGGTGTTTTTCGAGGTCGGATTTCTTTATCCACTGTTAGTTCTTGTGCTTATATATCTCCTAGTTGCTCCGGAAGATGTACATTCAGATGCGACCCCGGGGTCCGGTTCCCTCGGTCGCGGAGTTCTTATACGTCGCCGGAAGTCGCACTGAGGTCTTGGACACGATCAAGGACTGGCTAACGCGCGGCGGCGGCGCCCAGGACATACTGGACGACCCACAACTTCACTCCGCCGTGCGCTCCTTCCTCGACAATCCGACAGACCATGTCATGCCACAGTCTGCGAATTCGAGCGACCCTGGGGTCGAGCAGGCGTGGGGAACTCTAACAGACGTCCGCTGCCGTTTACGACGGACGTTTGATAGCCACACTATGCGCCCCCCGGCTCCCTTCCCCTCATTAGCCAACGCTACCCCCGCTTCCGTGAACGGGCAGCGCTCGCGGCCTCAAAATCAGACTCGAGATCCGCCTGATATCGACCGCATAGATCCCGAAGAGCTCGTCGACAACTTGGACGCCATGGCCTGCGCCGCATTTGGAAATGTAACGCAGGAAGATCTCTTCGTCACGAGCGACCTGCTCGAGACGCAAACCGCCGATCGCATTGGCTGGTTCCTTCCCTTTGCCCCGAGCGAGGAGACGGTGGAGATACAGAACCTCTACTCTTATTTGCAGGATATCGAGCCGTCGCCCCTCATCTCCCTCGGCGTCGATTCTTTATACCGAAGTCTCCCTCCAGGGATTCGTAGCTGCATACGGGCATATGTCATCCTCCGCAAATGGACGATATCTCAGCTGGTCGCACCTCGATTGGGCCTTCGTGCGCGACAGTCCCGCATGGAGCTTATCCTCCGCGCCATCGAGGTGACGCGGCTGCGTAACATTCCCAGTCATGCCGTATCTGCGCAAGCCATCGTCGACTTCCCTTGCCCGCGCTCCTTCGTCGAGGCGGTCTTGACATCTGCCGTCCTCAGCGTGGAGTCGAGAATACACACCCGACCATGGCTCAATATCGCGATAGGCCGCGGTGCGCAGTGCGATTCCATCGCGTCCCTTCTTAGCGTGCCGACGACGCAGGCCGTTTCTTCTTCTCGAGAGCTGACGGTCGACGTCGGGTGGTTCCTCGAGCGGATGCTTGAGATCATCTCCGCGCCGGACGTGATTGAATCCCAGGTGCAGCAAGACACCCACAGTCTCATCAATTTTGACAAGCGGAGGCATCTTTGCAACCTCATCGTCGGTGTACGGAAGGGAAGCTACCCTCCGGACGTCACGCGCAGAGCCTTCGAGCGCCTCAATAACATCGAGAAGGACATCTGGCAACTGCAGTTTGACCACCGCGGGATCAAAGAGGAGGCGCAGCGTGAGGGAGCCGTGGGTCCCGGCAACTCTCCCGCGGCTGCCCGTCGCGCCGTACGTCCTTTCCAGAAGACGATTGCGGTGCAGGTGGAGAAGAACAGACGGGACCGAACGCTCCGCGCGCGTCTGCACAAAGAGCGCGTCCATGAGCAGACGAAGAACGAGAAGAGGGAGGACCTTCTCAATAAGGCGATGATGCGCAAGCAGCCGTCGACGCCGCAGCAGACTCAGAAGCACCAGCGCGGCAAGAAGAGCATGTCCGCTTTCCTGCACTTCATGCGGCCCATCTCGAGTGCCTTTGGCAACGAGAGCGTCCATCCAACGGGCCCGAAGCGTACAGCGGAGGAGCTGGATTTCGTCCCGTCGGGGAAACCGTCGCTCGTCGTCTCTCTCGTCAGTTCGCGCGTCGCGCAGTTCATCAACAACGACCGTTCCTTCCTCTTTCAAGTACAGACGGAGGATGGCGGTAGTTATGTGTTTCAGGCGGTGAACAAACGCGAGATGCTCAAGTGGGTGGAGATCATCACGCGCGTTACGCAAACGACTGCGAAGCGGCGCTTGACATATCTTGGCAATCCCAAACCACAGCTCGCGGATCATCTGAACGATGGACCAGCGTCCACTACTCGCGACCCTTACGCAGGTACTTTCCTTCATATCTGCATCCTTGCATCGCACTCACGCACTTATTCCAGTATTTGGGGTCGACCTCGACGTCTTGCTGCGGCGAGAAGTGGGGAGCGCCGAAATACCGCCGGGCACCATCCCCTCGGTCATCGAGCGCCTTCTCTCAGAGATCGAGACTCGGGGATTGACGGAAGTCGGAATATGTATGTCATTCCTCCCTTACCCTTGTTCGTCGTCTCAATGGGATGATTAGACCGTCTCGCGGGCGCAACTTCTGCCATCGCCGGCCTCAAGGACGCCTTCAATCGCGGTGAGATTCACAGTCATTAATTTAAGGCATTTCTGACTCACTTTCGCAGGCGAGGATCCTCTGCAGCCATCCACGGACATTCACGCTGTTTGCGATTTGGTCAAGTCGTGGTTCCGTGTGCTGCCAGTGCCCCTGTTCCCCGGAGACGACTACCAGCGGGTGATTGATGCTATGCGTGGGTATTTTATCCGGTATTCGATGCCTTCGGTCTAACTGCTTGTCGCAGAGCTGGAGAACCTCGATGATCGGCTAACGTCTATACGCACCGTCGTGCAAGGTCTACCACGGCCTCATTTTGATCTCTTGAAACGTGTCTCGGAGCATTTGGACAGGTAAGCTCTCTGTCCTGTTCTCTCCGCTATCGTGCTCATGTCAATCACAGAGTCGCGGACTTTGAAGAATCCAATCAAATGACCGCCGAGGGCCTCGCGATTGTCTTTAGTCCCAATCTACTACGCCCACCGAGGGAAAATTTCTCCCTTATCCTTGCCAATATGGCGCATACTCACAAGCTCGTCAAGGCGTTAATTACTCATGTAAGTTTTATCCTATCACGCCCTTCATAAACTGACGGCCTTCAGTTCCATGTCATATTTGATGAGGGCGACGTTGACGCGGAGGGCGACGGTGACGGGGAGGACGCCGACGAGCCGTTCGAGGACGCTGAGGAGGGCTACGAGGACCAAGCGCAGGAAGAGGAAGAAGAGCCTTTCCCCGCAAATTCGCCCACCCATCTTGATGACGTGGCGGAAGGCGACGAGAGCGAGAACGACCTACCGCCAACCATTCACGCTGAGCTTGACCAAAGCCCGTTGGATTTTAATAGTTCGAGTTATACCCTCCCACCCTAAAATCATCTTTTTTACTTGCTCATTCTTTCCGGATTCACGCACGCACTTTGTATATTTATCCAGTCTCACAATTCTTTTGTAGTTCCAGTCAACGTCCTGCATGTATTTTACTTACGTCCGTAATGCTTGTGCAGTTTTCTTTACCTCCTCCATACTAACGCTTTCGGAAATATTCGGCCGAAACCGACGTTCGCCCCTATCTTTCTTACCACCCGCCTCCAAAACATCGTCCTCTGCAGTTCACCGACGTTGTTGGCACGTTCCATCTTGATTAAAGATAACTCCAAGTCGGACCACGATTGTCTGGCGTGATGCCGAAGCAGCCGTGCCTTTCCAACCGTCAGAACTTGGCTCTTTTCCCTCAATCTTGATGTCTTCTCGGACCAGCCAGGCATCCACCGCGTAAAACACCGAACCTCTGACCAGTGACTTCAAGCACGCGGCGGCAGCACCTCGTCGACGGCGGGGGTGGACAGTTTGGTTTAGACTCTCGCCAGCCGAGGGCAGGTGGAACTCCTCCTGCACGGACTGCTTAATAATTATATACCTGCTCTGCTCTGTCCACGCTTGCTTTCGTCTGCACCTACAACTATCCAAATGTATCTCCATCTCCGGCCGTTCCTGTCATTATTCATTAGAATTCATCATATTCATGCACGCACGCAGCGCCAGCACATGCTACGAGCTTGGATTCTTTTAGTTAACGGTGAAACAAAGGCACAGAAAATGCCGGTCTGAATTCCATTCTGTAATGCGCCGCTCCTTTCAATGTCTGTTATATAACTCTTGTGAATCGTCGAACGACGAAAATAAAATATCTGGACATCAACGAAACGAGGATAACAAGATACCGACTACACCATGGTGAAATCCCAATTATTTGAGCATCAATGGCGGGGACTCTCCCATAATATCTGCGACATGCGCAGCCCTCCACGCCGGGATCAGTTTCTCTTCTTTCGCGGAAGATCCAACCTGCGGCTCCACGACCATCTCCGTCCCAAAAAGCGCGATTGCACGACGTTTGAGGGCGAGGGATGCGCAGAAGACTGTGTTTATGTTCAAATAAATTGCATTCGCAAGGGAAGTAGAAGGAGGCTTCATGAAGAGACGTACAAGCGACTGTTATCCCGACGGGGAGGACCACGTCCAGTGCGAGCAGGATGCATTTCCACCCTAGGAACGAACAAGGGGTCGATGCGCAGGACGCGAATGCGGTCGTCAGGAGTTCGAATTCGGGTAGGTCCTTCACGGCGTAGAGAGAGACCACTAGGAGGGGTGTTCAGATGAATCGCGATTCGCGGCGGCGTGAGTGGGTAGGAGAACGAATTAGACCCACGAAGGACGACCCAGAGGCAACCCATGCCTTGTAGCCCACGGTGCTGCTTTTCTATAGAGTAGCCGGCTTTAGGATGGAGGCTGCTTGCTATGAGTGAGTAATCGTTTGGGGGAGGCGGATACGAACATTCGAGCATGCATAACCCCAATCGTGGTCGCGGCATAGGTGGCAGGTGAGAGTTCGAGCAACCGGGCCAATGCTAAGAGGAGGAAATTAGCGATATCTTCCCTCGCGTGGAGGTGCCTATGCCCTACCGTCGGTCAAAGGATACGCCGAGATTGTAGCAACGGTGACGAGGATTTGGAGTAAACAAAGAGCGTAGATTAATCCTGGAAAAGGTCAAGCTCTTTTGCGTTGGAGGAGGAGCCTAGGGCGGGACTGACGATATCCATTTGTGAGAGCAGTGGGCGACATGGTGGAGGGAACAGATAGAGATCGCGACGTGAGAACGTTGATGTGTTCCAACGGAGATCGTTCAAGTTAACGGCAAGTAAGGCCTTTGCTAAGTAGCCTCTAGTCCAAGAAGCCTCCAGTGGTAAGAACTGCGCCGGAATATCGTGTGAGTCTTCAAGTACGCCTGGGTACGCCTTCCATTTCCGTTTTCCGCGCGTTCTCACGAAGATCCCAGGTACTTGTTTACAACGCACGTATATTGGAGAGGAGCATTTGGTACATGAGGGCGTGGTGGGGTTAAGTACGAAGGAGAGGGAGCACACGGTGTGGAAATATGGATGCGTGCGCAGAGCAGCGGGCGGCGGTCCGCGCGCGCACGTTCGACTTGAGAGGAGGTGCGCGGGGATGTGCTTGACGCGCGTTCGGATTCGGTGCGGAAATCGAGACGGCTGCGGAGGGGGGACGAGGACGGGGAGAGGGTGGATTGCGAGTGCGGGCCGCGGGACACGCTGGACGACTCGGGTGTGTTGGTGATTCGGGGCGACGCGGACGCGGATGTGCTTGATGCGCTGACGTGGTTTCTTTTTTGCAGATAGCGGGGACTCGTAGTTGGACTCGGGGAGATGAAGATGGAGGTGTGTATGGGGTGGTGTCGTTAGATCGATGTGGGCAAGTTGGGGAGCATGTCTGCGCAGCGGGTCGACTTGCATGCGTACGAGATCTCTTGGTCTTGCTGGCGACCTGGCTTCTGCAGATTGACTACTGGGCAAGTCCTTCGGTTCCCCTCCTCGATTTGCCGCTAACCAGTACAGTTTGAATCTAGGTAAGGCCGCACCCGCAAATTTTGACATGGAGGTTCGTTGAGAGCGGAGTTGGAGAAGCCGATTGCCGAGCACAGCCTTCTTTACATCAATATTGAGATAGGGGTAAACCTCTCCTGACCACCACTTGAAGAACGGTTCGACTCGGTCCTGTGCTCCAGAAATGGCCGAACCTCTGGCCAGTAACGTCTCGTCGTACCAGTTCCAAGCATGACGGTTCAAAATGAATTTCTTGCTTTTCGGAATGATTTCTGCGATACAATGTCGTTGGTACACGAATTCTGATAATAAAACATTCCTTTCCACACAAACACTGTACAATCCGGTGATATATAAAACTATACAAATCCATAATCGAGGGGGAACCGGGGAAGAAAAGGACATCATGTCGTGCAAGGGTGCAAATAGGCTAACGAGTGCATGCTGCAGGTGCAGTGGTCGGAGGTAGTAAGTGATGAATTGGTGAATAAAGTCCGCCATGGTGCACTGTTTGAACGGCTTGGGGAGTACCGGCTGACGAATCGGACCTAGAGATGGGGCGACCGAGTGAGAAGAACGCCGAGGCTTGGCCCTGGGGAACAACGGGATGGCGAGGGTAGGGATATGCTCCAAAGGACGCTATAGGCAATCGGACCTTTGCACTAGCGCAGAAACTGCGCCGAGTACGCGGGGAAGGCGGCGATGGAGCATAGGCCCGAATGAACAGTTTGTTTCGACGGCGAGGAGTGAGTAAAATATCGCCGTTGTCGTCCTCAGACTCTTCCGAATCCCAACCATCTGTGTCGTATGCCTTTCGTTTAACTCCGCGTGGCGCCCCCGAATTGAAAGTGGAAAGAAAGCCCGTCATGAACGCTCTGGGTGCTGCCACCGCCAACGCCAGGATGCCGTCCGGAAACGCTGTGTTCCACAGTGCTTGTCCTTCACGCACAATGAATTCGGAGACGGAGGCGACGACCTGGATATCTCAAGTTTCGCATCTTCGGTCCAGGGAAAATGAACGGTTATCATACCTTCTTCCTGAGTGACGGAGCGTCCGTGTCAATGGATTCAGGCGGATCTGACGCTGTGTGGTCGGCGTCTGACGCTGCGTCGTCGGCGTCGCTCATAGCCAAAGGTTTGACGAGGGAGTCCAAGGCCGGGGGTGCGCTCCCTGCGGTTAAAAGGCCAACGGCTGTAAATCGAACAAAAGTGAGAAAGGCGGATGGGATGGAGCGTTCAAACTAGGAAGCACACCATGCTTGTATCGTCCTCCATTGTCAGCGTCCGGTTTGTTGTATCTCATGATAATTCCGGCCTCGACATTGGACAATAACAACCCGCTATGCGAATAAGACGATCAGCAACATCGCCTGAAAGTAAGAGCAGAGAAAGAAAATCACTGGAAACGCAGGTAGACAGTGTCTGCTGCCACTATCGAGGCGAGGAAGACTTGGCGGTACCAGAAGAGGACGGGTGCAAAACCGGCAAAGCGAAAGAGGACGCCGACAAATATCTCAACGGCCTCGACTTGGGTTCCAATACGTGCGGGGCCTTCCCCTTTCTTACTTGCACCCGGGACTTCGGCGTCGCTACGTTCCATAACGAGGGCGAAAATGGCGCGGCACATTACTCTGTCACGGATAGCCTAGGTAGGTGTGCAGTTGAGCAGTGAAGATAGTCATATGAAAGCGGCAGCCTACATTATAATGCCCAACGGGGCGGTCACCCAACCGTATCTGCCACAGCGTGTGGAGGAAGCATGTGTGTAGCCAAAGGTCGCCCGACTTGTGATACCGTTCCAGGGCGTCGTCCGTTGCGTTCTCCAGATGGGTATCGAGTTCGTATTCTCTCAGCAGGGTGCGTATGCGGGTTACTGCTGGTAGGGCTTCTTTTACTGCTTCGTCAAGCTGCTCGTGCAATGGGAGAGGTTTTTGGGACGGCATTACAGGCGAGGCGAGACCAGTGGAAGCTAAGACGCAGGATAATACACAGCGTTTGTCGGCGTATGGGTATCGCACAGGTGAAGATGGTGGTTGCGGTATGAGGAGTGAATGTCCGGATTGGGACTGGATCCGGATCAGCGAGCCATCAGCAAAGTCACTTTCTTGTGTTAGTTACTGCAAGCCTCACGCTGACACTTGAAAGGCGCGTGCGGACAGTGAACTCACGGCCAGAGTTAATCCCTTGCCGTCGAAAGCCCTCGAAACTCGGGTTTTGCTGAATTTCGAACCCGTTGCGTCGAGCAAGGGACATCACACAGATCAAGACCTGTGCACAGATATAGCAGTATTCAAGTACCTTGGCCGCAAGACTGGATGCGCGCTACCATCTGAATAGGAGTTCCATGGGCTCACTTGCACTTGTGCAGATGTAGGATGTTGAGTTCCACTCAAGTGGAACGCCACTGTTGGCTTACAGTGTTATTTTTTTCTCCCTTCTTTCCGGTTTCTCAATGGTTATGTACCCGATGCTCAGGTTTATACTGTTCAAGCGGGCTTTGGAGGCAAACCCCAAAATTCAAAACTCAAACCCGCGACTTCGTTGTCTCCATGACCGACGTTCGAAACCCTGCCATTACTGATCCAAAGGTTTCGCGACTTTCCACTCAAATCGTTGATGGCCTCTACGTTGGATGATTCTATTTGGCAGCCCCCCTGCCCGGCAGCCCTGGGCTGCCAAATAGAAAAGTTCTATTTAGCAGCCCCCACGTGAACTAATCTAACCGAGATAAACACACGAGAAACAGCCGCCTAAGGCGTTCTAAGGGTCAATGGATGTTTTAGAAAATAATTGAGGTGTTCTATGAGAGGTATATATTGCTAAGACAGGCATTAGACACCTTCACCAATTTTTTCCGCATTTTCCCCCGAGTTTTCGGACAGTTACAGCTATTTGATTGACTCACAGCTTCAAGTATTGGATGGTGCGTATGAATTGCCTTTCAGAGAAAATTGCAAGATCATTTCAGATATCGTCCTTGCCCCCGAAATTTCTTTCCCAGACTTTAGTCGCCCTTTCACACTCCTATGGAGCCAACAGACACTTCCCGCCGCATCCCGCCCTCGCCGCCATCAAGCGCCATCAAAGATAACATTGGGGGCTGCCAGAAGTTATTTGGCAGCCCCCCACCTTTTCCAGGGGCTGCTAAAGAAGGGGGGCTGCCAAATAGAATTATCCCTCTACGTTGGCTCATTGGTTCTGCTGGCTTCCCAGGATGACGATAAGAAGATCGCGCGGCCCACTATAGTTTCATTAACTTCGGCCGATCCTGTCCTTCACGTCGTTCAATCGAGACTGGTGCAAGCCACAGAAATAAGATCATCAAAGGGTGATGTGAGCTCTGGAAGCTCGGTAAGGCTCGGTATCGCTGCAAACCGGTTTAAACACACCCAAGGGACTCACTTTTACGGAAAACGGTGCCGAGCTTTCGGAGGATCAATGTACATGTAAGTCTGAGGTTTGAGCTTCATCGGCCTTGGTTGAATTTCCTCGGAAAGGATTTTTATCGACTTGAACCCTGGGTTTGCACTGTATGAAAATCCCTGGCATCGTTTCCTGGAGTTTTCCCGTTGATAGAGCTTCAAAGCATCCAATAAAACCTCACTCGGCCGAAAATCCAAGTTTCGAACCACGTTCAAACTTCGAACCGTGGGAAATCGGCAAACCCGACCCGGAACTTTGCGCTTTACCGTTCGCACCAATATTCGAGCTTGAAACCGTGCAGGAACATACACAGTTATTTGACATGCCGTCTTCATAATATCGTAACACTGCCTAAATTTTGAACAGCGGTGTTGATTCCGAAGTTAAAAACCTCAATGGCACCCTATTCCGTTCTCAAACATTATCCGTGCCGTTTGTCTTCCCTTTCAATATAGTTTCGCTTCCCACTCAGATCATTCCCAGTTCTTTCCCTGGTAGCTGTGGGCCATGCCCATCTCATTTGGGATTTTATATGTTGCGTACTGGGTTGTCAAGGATTTTCGACGCACCAGGCACCCGGATGAGGCAAGCAACCCCGCCACTGTATCCACCCAGTTCGACGATGAATTCGATAACCCACTCCTCACTGGTATCCTGGATTTTCAGGGAGCGGTGGTCGGGCTATGAACAGTTTGAACGTCAACCGAGCGCTCTCCACATTATGTATGAGGTCAATTAATATTCACTCTTTTGCGCTAAACCGGACTGTCCGCGTTTAGATGCGCCCACTGTAGCGACGCACAGTTCCTCATTCGTCAATTAATGCCGATGACCGCGTTGCTTCGCTGTAGCGAGAAGAACTGTGTTCAATGGAGTACATGTCGAGAGGACTTTATCAGCAGCTGTGAATCTTCAATTTCTTTTCCGTCTTTGTGAGCAAAACCTCTGAATAATAAATGGTCACGATACCGGGCTCATGTTGAACATATTCGACTTACCTTCCAATCCTTCGCAGTGTTCAATTTTTACTCCATAGGATACTCGCGCCGGATTCTACGCGCCAAGAGCATGTCCTTTTGCATGATAGTCACGCGCTTCGCGTGAATAGCGCAGGCCTGCGTGTCTTCGGAAAGGACGATCAGGTAGTTCTCTGCCGCCTCCTGCAGCGCCTCGAGCGCGGCTGACTGGAAGCGCAAGTCGTCCTGCGTAGATGAAGTAAACGACTCGAATGCCAAAGTCAAATCAAAGTGTCAGTGTACCCTGTATTCTTGCGCGATTTCGCGGACGAGCCGTTGGAAGGGGAGTTTGCGGATCAAGTGGTCGGTCCTTTTCTGGTACTCCCGGATTTCGCGTAGGGCGACAGTTCCCGGGCGGAAGCGGTGCGTTTTCTTGCTCATGTGCGGGTACTCGTGGGCGCCGCGCCACTGCGCCGACTTGACCGCCATCTGACGTTCAGGTTTTTTGGGTTCTTTTCCTGCGTGTCTGTTAGTGTGGTTCAACACACACTGTCTAGTTGGACTTGCCCCCACTGGACTTGCGCGCGGTTTGCTTGGTTCTTGCCATTCAGGTTGTGGGAGAGTTGAAGAGCTGTATAGTTGCTGCGCTTACGTAGTGCGAGAATTCAACTGTGGGAATGACAATTGAACTGTGAGAATAGCGGCGTAAAAGAAACTTGAACCTAATCAAACGAAGAGCAGTTCGAAAATACGTCTCACGGTCCGGGAAACGCCGGTACGGTCTTCCACCAATTTCAGGAACTGATAGTCGTTGAAGGTGTTCAAACGTTCAAATCACAATGGACTTTTTTCGAGCCTCTACATGAGCAGGTGCCATCCAGGATAAGTCTGCAAGCCAACGACGTCATTCCGGCGAATTTCCGAAATTTCCTTCTGCGGACATTCTCCGATCTGTGACTGACTGTGACTTCTGTTTTTTCCTTCTCTCCTACGAGTTGCTTCGCGACGCGACGCGTCAAACGAACGGCTCCCGTCCTTTCAGGTGAATCGCAACCTGAACGGCCGTTAAATGCATCTAACGATCACCGTCTCATCTTAACCCCGACTCGTAGACTCGCAATGGCCGCTGCTGCGCTCCCTGACGAGCTCATCTCTGAAATCCTTTCACCCGCGTTGAAGGTTTCCGACGAAGTCTTCGCTGACACGACGCGTGTCTCTCCTTTCGCAGACCCGGACTCGGAATCGACTTCCGCTTATTTGCTCGTGTGCAAATCCTGGCTCCGTGTCGCCACTCCTCTCCTTTACAGTGTCGTCGTCCTCCGGTCAAAATCCCAGGCCAAGGCCCTCGGACTGGCTTTCTCAAAAAACAAATCCCTGGCCCAGTTCGTGAAGAAATTACGCGTCGAGGGCGGATTCGGAGCGCCTTTGGGAACCATTTTGAAGTGCTCCCCAAACATTGCCGATCTCTTTTTAACCTTCAGAATCTGGGCGGACGATAGTACCGCCGGACTTTGCAAAGGCCTTTCTCTTATCAGTCCGACACGTCTCATATTGCAACTTGACGGCAAGCAGACGGGAAATAAAACAGTAGCCAATCTGGAAGACTCGCTATTGGAAGCAATACCGAAGTGGGACCGTCTGGTAGGTCTATTCGCTCCACTTCTCTCCCTCAAGTGCTAAATCCTTGTAGACTGCGCTTGAGCTCCCGGGGGATGTGTCCAATGGTCGCACCCGGCGTGTGCTCAATGCTTTGGGGAACTGCAAAAAGTTGGAGAGGGTGGTTATCTCATCCTACAACGTTTTATGGGTTTATTCGAGACTCAAAGCTTGTCCACTGCGAGTTATTCGGCTCAAAGGACAGAGTTCCCACTCCGTGTGGTTGCGACTAGACGAAGAACCCCAGATAAAGGCCCTTGTGCAGTTCGTGGGGACGCCATGCGTTGCAAATGACACTACTGAATAATTTTGTTCTTTTGCAGGTTCGATTCACCCGTGAACGTCGATCCCCAACCCCTCGTCCACTGTTGGGATTCATTCCTCAACCCCATGGTTTCGGCGTCGCCTGAGGTTCAGGAAAGTATCTGGGAACGTGTGCTCTCCTTCGCGATGTTACCTTCGGAGCCTGCAAATCTCTCCAGGCTCCCATTCTTGTTGGTGTCCAAAACGTTCAATGTAAGTACTAGGACCCGACGCTCCCAGACGCTCCTTCTGACCTTCTCCTTAAGCGACTGGCTCTCCCTTGTTATTACACGCATCTCAGACTCAAGGACACAATGTCTACGTGCAGCCTTGACGTTCTGCTCCGGCAGTATCCGGCGCTAACCTCGCGGGTCCGCACTCTGTACGGGCCACTCAGGGACGAAGAAAACCCATTCGACGACGAGGACGTTGACCCTGTGGGCAATAATCGAGCCACTACCGCGTTGTTATCGGTCTTCTCGCACGCTACCGGACTTCAGCGGGTGTCTAGATCGTTGACTGAAGACTTGAAACTCAAATCGAGCTTCAGGTACCGCAGCTATATGTTGCTCAAGGAAGCGTCAATCCCCTGGGAGGCCTTCGAGGCGCTCGCCAGCAACTCCGGGAAAACGCTTCAGCGATTCACCAAGTCAATCGAGACCGGCCGCAACATCTCCCCATCGGTATTCGCTCGACTGACTGCGCTTTGCGTGTTGGACTGGGCATGCAATACCAGTTTCATTGACGTCCCAACGGAGACGCCGTCCGATGGGCTTCCTAATCTTTCAATGCTGCAGCTTACTTCTCAGGATCCCTCGTTTTTGAGCGTCTTGAAGCAAATGAAGTGCGTAGTATTTCGTTCCCTGCTACATATCTAACTCTTTGCAGTCTTCCCTCTCTTAGGACCCTCCGTTTGGGTAACTACGATAGCGAGATGAATGATTTTTTGCGCGTTCACGGAAGCAAACTTACCGAGGTCGTTATTTTGTGCGACATATTGGACAACCTGGACATCAACATATTCGAAGTTTGCCCGAACCTCGCTCTCATAACGATCCCCATCGACCAAGAGATATTCGTACGTGCCAAATTCCATGCGTCCGGGAATTTGTCTAATGATACACAGAGCAAAGCTTTGAATCCAAAGCACTTCTCGTCCAAGAAAACTACCGGTTGTTCACTGCAAAAAATCGAGTTCAAAATATTTAGTTGGAAGTACAGGTCAGTTATTCGCCATTTGTCTGGTACCCGTTCTCATGTGTGTAGGACCACGAAGTATATCACCGCTTGGGAGGCCGCCTTCGCAGGGTTCAAGCCCCGGTTCCCAAACTTGCGGGAAATTCAGATCGATTACTGCGATTGGCCGACGAACGAGTGTGTTTTTTCAACGTACTTCATACAGACCTTTGGGCTGACATTTGTTCGCAGGCGGGATATAAATAAGAGTTATTGGGTGCGATGGGCCGATATGTTACTCAAGCATAATATCGACCTCACCGACAAGAACGGGAAGAAATGGCGGCCTAGATTGAAAGTGTAGGGATGGCCGGGAGGAGAATCACCAACATGGTTTTATGATATCTCTTCGAACAGAACTACCACAAACGACTGGTCGCCTTTTATGAAACGCCTTTGTACGTCTGCAACAGGTTGTCGGCGTCGTTCTCCTCTTGATTTTCTCAAGCCGATGGGCAGTCGAGGTCTCAGCACAGCGAATGAACTCCCGTTGTCCCGGGGAGAAGGGATAGAATAAAATAAACCCGCAATTATGAGAGTCAAGCCGAAGCTTGACTCGAGCGTGAGCTCTAGAAAGACAACACCCCAGACACTTCACAGACACAACACACAGCTCCCGGCGAAATCGACGAGTTGGCGAAGGATCATGTCTGCGCATCCTGCACGGGCACTTTTGCTCAGCCCCAGGTAATTTATTTCATTTCCCTTCGACATCTCTAGTCCGAGCAGGTCCACAACACACCTGAACATCGCTCGAAAGCAGTGCAAAGTGCAAAGCATGGAGTGAGCGCTTGATGCGAACTTTGATGCGCCCTCCAACGGATGACATCGTGGGAGTGACCACGTCCTCTCTGACGCCCATGAGCGAAGACCCAAAGACACGATATCCGCAGAGTACATCTCGGCAGCCGCCGGTGGCGATGGCGATGGCCTTGCATGAGCGCTGGAATAATCGACCACCCCATGAATCCGGGCTCAATCGGGTAGACTTTGCTAAGGTAGAGAGCGTGGAATCCCGGCACCCTTATGTAAGCGGCCATCAGATGAGAATTCGGCTTGTAATACCGTCAACCCATGAATACTGGGGCTCAAAACTCTACAGCCAAGTTATAGTGTTGCAGCACCTGAAATTACCGAGGAGAGTGAGCTCCAGAAGTTTGCTACTTTCCTCAGTGATGCACAAGAAGCTGCCCGAGTTCAGGAGCGTGCACAGCAAACAAATCGGGCAAAAAGATACAGGGGAAATTCCGCCAAGACAAAATATCGCCGGCGAAAGCGAGCACAGGAGATGGAAGCAAAGGGTTTCCTCAATGTGTTTCAGTATATGAAGAAAAAGGCTCCCAAAGAGCCGGAGGCTGTGGTTCAGCCAGCAGGGGATGACAATACTTCTGACACAGCTAGGGATGACAACATTCCTGACCCAGCCAGGGAGAATGAAGAGGCGTACATGTCTTATTTGCAAGCGTTGGAGCAAGAGTTAGAGGAGGATGAACAGGTGGTCCAGGACATTGAGGAGGAGGATACCCAGGTAGGTTCTCTTTCTATTTTCCCATTCCTGCTGCTGAGTTTTATTAGTACTTTTCTGTCCCACCCAACGAGGATGAAGAGGTGCCAGATTTGGAAGAGTTATCAGACGATGAGGAACCAGAGGTCCAAAATTCTGGTGAAGGGAATGCTCAGGTAATTTTCCTTTCCTGTTTTCTGTTTTCTGCGCCTAAAATCTATCAGGCTCAACCAGCAGATGCTATGGACCCGGTCAATCTCGCTCATGTTCGACTGCGAGAACTCTTGGAAGCAATTGAAGATCCCAGCCCAGAGACTGGTGCTGATCGTGTTTTGAACCAGCTGAACCACACTCACTTCCCTGCCCTTCGACGTGCATTGGCCTCCCTCAGCGTCAAAAGCAAGGACAAAAAACTTGACATCTTTTTCCGTGCCAGAATCACAGCTATGGTTGGCACCTTAAACCTTTATATGGACTCTGAACTCTCATACACCTGGCGAGAGGCCAGTATGATTGTTGCAAAATCACAGGGCCATGGTTCCTATCGTGCACGGAGCATCTGTTCCTGGATACATGCTTTTTTAACTGCAAAGAAACTGCCATTACATCGCTATGGTCAATACCACTCTTCCATCCTCAACGACGAGGATTTTGCAGATGCCATTAAACTCCACCTTCAGTCTGTTTCTCGGAAGATGGGCACTTCAAAGCACAGGACCTCGTAGATTTTGTTGCCTCCAAGGAGATGCAGGACCTTCTGGATGAAGCCGGAATCCACAAGCGCTCAATATCTGTGTGGACTGCACGCTGCTGGTTAAAACAACTTGATTGGCGTTATGGTCATCGGAAAAATGGGATGTACATTGACGGCCATGAGCGCGAGGATGTTGTGGCCTACTGTGCAGCATTTGTAAAGCGATGGTTGGAGGAGCATGAACCTCGCATGGTGTCCTATGATAATGATGGAAAGCCAGTCAAGAATCTTGAAGGTTATGTTTTGACCGGGAAGTATAAAGGTAAGATGCTGTGAATTATTGATTGGGAACTATTTCTTATCAGAAACTGTACAGGGCAACCATTCCGAGTTATCCTGGTCACCCATGATGAATCAACATTCTATGCACATGATCGGCGGAAAGTTGGATGGTCACACAAATCAACAAAAGGCAAACCAGAACCAAAGGGGGAAGGGGAATCCATCATGGTCTCCGACTTTTTAACCCTGGAATGGGGCCGGCTTACACATGAGGACCAGTAACTTTTCTCTCTGATTTATATGTTCTTTTATTGACTTTTTTGTTTCAGGGAAGCTCGTCTCCTGTTTCGAGCGGGGAAAAATCGTGATGGATGGTTTTCCTCGGAGGATGTCCTGGTTGAGGCTGAACGTGCCATTGATATCTTCGAGGCCAAGGCAAAGGGACTTGCAGTGGCATTGTTTCTTTTTGACAATGCTCCCAGCCACCAGAAGAGAGCAGCCAATGCACTTTCTGCTCGCAAAATGGTCAAGTTCCCCAAAGAGGGCTGGACCCATCACCCCAACGGACCCCGGATGCGCCCTGGGCTTTTGCCAAATGGTGAAAGCCAGGATCTTTATTTTCCTGATGACCACCCAACCATGCCAGGTTATTTCAAGGGAATGGAGCAAATACTTAAGGAGCGTGGACTATGGCGAGATGGTCTTCTGGCTCAATGTAATGGCTTCAAGTGCGAGCCGGGACACACTAACTGCTGTTGCCGTCGAATTCTCTTCACACAACCTGACTTTGTGAATCAGAAATCTGCGCTGGCAGAGCTTGTGGAGGGACGGGGCCACATTTGTGACTTCTACCCAAAGTATCACTGCGAACTCAACTTTATCGAGATGTACTGGGGGGCAGCCAAATTCCGCTACCGCACAACACCCCAAACAGCAAATATTGATGAGATGGAGAAGAATGTCAAGGCTTGCCTTGATGATGTTCCCCGCCTTCAGATTATTCGGTAATTGCTATTCCGGGTCACTCGTTGGTACTGATAATTGTCCTACAGATATGCAAACCGTGCAGCACACTTTATTTCGGCCTATTCACAGGGTCTTAATGGTGCGGACTTAACTTGGGTTAATAAAAGGTATTCGGGTCATCGCATGCTACCTCCAAGCATGGTTAAAGAGTTCAAGGCCTCATTTCCTAGCTACAACTAAAAATATGATTGATCTGTCTCTTGAAAAAAATATGTTCTGAATAAGCAGGGGGCACAATAAGGATTTTTTTTTTTTGAAACTCAAGATTTGTCCATGGGAAAGTTCGGCAATCAATTGATCGCTGCTGACATAAAGGTGCCGGGATTCCACGCTCTCTACCTTACTACAGTAGCAGCCAAGTAGCAGCTAGACCATTCTCCGGCCGTTCTCCAACCCGACCAGCGGTGGCCAAAGATCGCGCAACAGATGAATAACTTGCCCTGGATCCTCCCGAAGGAAGTGATACGCGCTATCTCGTCTTGGATGCTGGTGGATGAACCTCTACAAATGGTCTGTGTGTGGGCTGCATGTACAGTTTATTTGCGGCGGCCTGTCGGGAGGACATGTAGAGAAGCATGCTCTACCTTTTTTTTCCAGTGGTCTTCCTAGATTCATTGCGGATTACTGACTCTTTTGGGTAGATCCAAGGAGCGGCCCTCGACCACTGCCTGCACAAGGACCACAACAGCCGCTGGAAATGAGCCGTAATCAGTTTGTTGGACCCGTCTAGTCTTGTTGGGGCGTTACAACCGAAGAGAGTGAATGCGAGGGAGCCGGCGGACGGAAAGTGCTACAGGTGAGATTCTATTGCTCAAAGTCAAATTTCTCTTGGCTAACTGAAGGAAGGTGTTTGAAAGCAGAGGACGACTGAACTACCTCCTGGAATCATCTATACTGGCTCGTTCGCAGTTAGCGCCCGTTGGCCGTGGGTGTAAGTGAATACCCTTCCTTCGTTTATTCAATCTTCGGCAGGAGCTGCGCGAGCTGGAAATTTTAGACGAAATCACCAGGTTGCGCGCTGAGGGCAAGCTACCAATGTCTGTCACGGGTATATATCGAAGGCAGAATAAGGGCCTACATGCAATGGCGCGGCGCGGCGGCGGACCCCCCCCCCGCATTTTCATCCAGCTATGCGTGAAGAACAACAGACAACAGAGGGACCACCGCCTTTGACTGATTATGCAGAATGGATGCCATCCTCTTCTAAAAAGATCCAAAAGTGCAAGGCTGTCGAGGTGGACGCAACAGAGAGCAAGCATAATGTTACCTCATCTAAACGCAAGTCAAAGGTGCAACCCCTTCGATCCACAACAGACGGAGGGTCTCGATGGCCGGAGCGGGAAGATCCACCATGGGGACTGGTGTGGGATGCAGTGAACCACAGTTGCGGATACGACACTACATTCACCGTGTTCGCGAATATATGGAGGGGAAACACTCTCGCTTGGTCACACCATTTTAGTACAATAAGTCCTTTGATGCACCTGCTGTCTGAGGAGTTGGTAAAGGTTCAGCGGGGTGACATAGGATTTTAACACGCCAGAAACTTGGTGAGAAGAGCAATGCACAATAGCAGGCCAGCGGATTTTCCGTACAGTCCAAGGGGAACCTCAATAGATCGCATCACCCGGCTGCTGTTCCCAGAGATCAGCTACGGTAGTGGCGAGCGAAGGTGTCCAGAGTGTGGCTTCGTTGACCCAGAATTGCAGCCTATTTTTGAGCCTTACATGAGTGCGATAGCAAGCACGGAACAAGTGTTTGCCTTTCCTGCGGGACTCCCTATCTCGGAGTGGCTGAAGAATCATCTCACTAGAACAACTGCTCGTTGTCCACTGTGTTCGCTGGATGGTAGGTCAACTCACATGTCAATGAACTGCACCGTTAACATTGTACCCCCTTTGCTGTTGATTTCAGTAGATGTCGGGCTCTTCCTTTACAACAAGGTGCTCAGTTTTGACTGTGCAGGCAGAAAGGTAACATCCAGCCTTCGCGGAGTGATCTATGGAGGAGATGCTCATTTTACAGCCCGCTACATCTTACAATCGGGGACGGTTTGGTTTCACGACGGGATTACAACTGGCAGAAACTGCGTTAGAGATGGCTCGCTCGACATGCTTGACATGTCCTCGTTGAGACATGCCCACGGGAAGTGGGCATTGGCTTTAATTTATGCTATCAACGGATGAGGAGTGGTTGGCTCGTCGTGCCTCATTGATACCTACCACCCTCTTCTTCCCCCTTCTCTCTTCCCTGAAGGCTTTGTTGCTCCAGCTACATGTTCATCTACATTCGGCTACGTTCGGCCACGCTCGGCCGCATTCAGCTACGGCGGTAGCCAAACATAGCCGAACGTCGATGAACGTAGACAGCCAATGTCTACGCGTGTAACTGTAGGTAGATGTACATGGCCGTCTACCCCATCATCTACGTGGGTAGACGGAGGGTCTGTCTACCTGGGGGCGGAACGCAGTGATACTCACACCCCTCATACAGCTGTTTCGGAAAAAGAATACGGTTTTGATCAAGTGGTGCTCTTCGATTTGTGCTTACCTTTGTTGACAATTTGATCCTCGGTTCTGAAGGCCGATGCTCCGAAACCCAAACGAAACCGTACCAGAACCGTCCCAGCCCGAATAAATCATTCTAATCTGCATCCCACAGCAATTACCGGGTGCCGCTAGGCAGTACAGAGGAAACATAGAGGAAATATTTAAGCCACCAGGCAACATGACGTCGTTGAAGTGGAACAATCGGTAAACAGAGGTAAGCACAAAACGAGCAGCACCACTTCATCAAAACCGTATTCTTTTTCCGAAACAGCTGTATCTCACACAGAGATTATTTTGCGAAATGAACTTGGCTGTGAAAATCCTGGAAAGTGTATTGAAACTGCCCAGGTTTTAATTGATTGCATTATGCCTAAATGGAATCTATTGGCTCCGAAGACAGACCTTTGTGACGAACTTAGACTGACTGAAGAAGAGATGTCTGCAAATGCAAAAACAATTGAGATAGACAAACAAACAACCTTTGACCCCAGTTTCAGACTGGTCAGTGTACAGGATGGTTTCAGGATTTTTACAGATGAAGATTCGATGAATGAGATTGCCGCAAGGCGGGGGGCACAGTCAGAGCCACTGCCAGAGCTAATCACCGCCTCCATCCACATAAAGATTATTCATGTTGGTCAGTTTGAACCAGAAATTGTTGCAAGATTCAGAGTTGTGTCACCTGAAATTCAAGTAGATGAAACTGTATGCCTTACATTTGATAATCACATGCCCTCTTCGTCTGTGATGGTCATGCACCACTCATAGCGCTGAGGGAAGCCTTTCTCGTCGAGGTGTTCGAGTGCGACAGTGCATTGGAAGCAGCGTACTTGTTCTTCTCGCGCTACGACTTCCTCGGACGCATGGTGTCTTCAAGAAAGGCGGTTAAACGGGTTGCCAAATTTGTTTGCGATGTCCTGAATCTGTACGACGGTTTCGAGAGGTAAAGGTTTGGTTACTCACAGTTTCCTCCGGTCTACTATTGGAGTTCGCGCGACAAATACTTTACGTATCTCTATCACAATGTTTCGAATGGTAGATTGCTGTAGCATACATAAAGTTGGAGCAGCACATGTATGTAGGTACAGCACCCGTACGTTCCTTTTAGGGACCACCGCGGTTAATGCACCTCCTCCTCCTCCAACAACAATCAAACTTGATTTTAGATCAGGAATACTTGGAGCAACCCTTATCCTCCTCCAAAAATTGCCAAAGAATACCTCATTATTACTGTGCTCTTCCTCTGATTTTTTACTCAGAACCATAGTCAAGGAACGAACAAAATCAGAAAATAACATGTTAGATTCCACTATCTGCTCTTCAAGGCAGTATTTGCCGCACTCAATGAACGAGTAGCTCGGACACACTTCAAGCAGATAACTTGTAATTTCCCTGTCCCCTCACACATAGGTATGCCCTACAATTGAAGTAGATACCCAACGAGATGTCATGTTCAATAACCCTGGTATTCTAATCTCACATGGGTCCCAGCGTAATCTTTACAAAAATCATCAAAGCACTTGTCCAGTGCCATTTAGAAAATCAACACTTATCAACTTCGACAGAATACGCTGCACTGTGCAAAGGGTCTCTGATTCCACCCCCACAGATGAAACAATTTGGAAATTGGGAGGGTAATGTGTGTGGGTGTTGTGATTACCCGTCATTAGCATACAAGACATGATGTGCCGCCTTGTTCCTCGCCACGACCTTTGGTCATGGTCTCCTTTCTCTTTGTGCTCCTTTCTCATCATTCACGCATCCCTTCTTATTCTGACCTCTTTGTTATCCTTACAGTATATATACTCTGCGAGCCGCAGTGTAGATACATCCGTGTCTCACACTGTGCTTGTAGTTATCTAGCTCTTTGTCGTCGCACACAATATTTGACTCCCACCCTCCATCCCTATTCCATTTTATTTCATTCTACATACTACTCTCTATTTACTTGTCCCTCGTAGTTGGCTTGAGTCTGATCCACACGATCAGCTCGAGAACTTTAGGACCCAATATCATTTGATCCCAAACACCTCTCCTCTCCTCTCCTCCACTCCTTCCGGCGTCTCGCGATGAAGCTAACTATCCGTTCAGTAAATTCAAGACTACTTCACCGTGAACTATTTTGGAAGTCGATCCACAACACCTTCAGAGTTGGTGATTCTGGTCACACATTAAGAACTTTGAAGTGCTTGCAAAATGCCAGACCTGCGGTGTCCCTGAAAGTCTTAAGCACATTGCAACAGAATGCCTCTGGCATGATCCTTGTTTGGAAACTAACCTAGAACATTTGGACAATGAAATATGACTGCTGGCCTTCACTGGATTGTGGCCTCATTCTAGGATGTAACCTTGTCCGATTCAAGAACTCTAAAGGAAGAATTATACCAGAGATGGGAAGGCTATTTGCTATTCTTGTATCTACTGCATGGCGCACAATATGGAATATCCGTATTGACAAAGTTTTGAAGAATCCGGACCGTAACATCTCAGATATTGAAATTCATAATAGATGGCTGAAATCTATAAATTTCACTCGGATGAGATTGTATCCTCACCAATAAACTAAAGTTCAATAATCTTGCACTGAATAGGGATCTTGTCCTATTAACATGGAGTGGTCTACTAATGAATGAAGACTCACTGCCAGATGACTGGACTTACACAGAGGGGGTTTTAGTGGGTATACATCCGAGAAAATTGAATGATTTAAGAAATGGGAGAGGATAACTTTTAAAGACTGGAGTCCCACGCTATGGTTTATTGGTGCGTAATGGCATTTCCTCCTTGGACAACCTCCCCGGCATTAACTAGAACCTTCTAGTAGACCCAGCGGATGACTTTTGGAATGCTTCTGCAGACCTGATTTTATTATCTGAAATGCTCCAAAAAAAAAAAAAAAAAAATTTTTTTGCTTACGCTACATACCGAACCGGCGCGGGCATCTTGGACTACGGCGAGGATTGATTGATCTCCAAATGGATTGGACACCCATTTTTGGCGCTGAGTAGGGGAGTGTAAAACTCCCTATTCCATATTGGTGTAGTTTGTGTGAGGGGAAAGGTGCCCAGGAGCCAAGTCAATAACAAAGCCGGGGATCAGGATCCCCGGGCTCGAACTATATACTACAGGTGGAGTAACGGACAATGACACCCGGGTGCCCAGCGGCCCAGTGACTAAACACAATGATGACATGATGACATCTTGGTGCAAAGGCAAAAGTACTTGAGTCACTCAGCATCATGCTGTGCAGAGTCCCCTTACAGTTTGTGGATTTTGATGTGACGGTTTGACTTCAGCTACGGCTTTTCAACCATGAGCAATTTACGTACATATGTTTTGGACTATTTCCCTGATCATTACCTCACTTACCTCTTACCACTGTGTTGACTCCACTTTTGCTAAACACCTCGTGTGCATCTACCCTTATTTGAGTGTTTCCAAGCTAAGTTTCGTTTATATCTTCAATTGTCCATCTACAGCGGCTGTGATTATTTCACAGCCCTCACTCTTACTTCTGTCTCAAGACTCGGCGCCGTCATCGGCGCCACCTGGACACACCTCTATCTCAGGGCCAACCCCCTCTTCTTCAATGGAGCCCACCATGAGGGGTGTCGGTTTTCCGCTGTTTGCACCCAGCTGAGTCCTCCTTTCAGTGATTAATCCCCTCTTTATCCATCCGCTTCTAACAATAATAAATAAATAAACTTCAAATGAAACTACCAGACATTGAAATTGAACACATGAACTTGAACACCATATGTTCTTCGAAACTTAGACCATAACTCGCTCAACCTCTGCTTCATCCAACTCCAATTCAAATCCAGAATCTTCCTCATCCACCTCATCCACCTTTTCTGCAGGCACAGAGAGCTCAATCAAACGGGCCAGGTTCTTCTGATGCTGCTCCTTTACGTCTTCGTTGACTCTGGACATCCTCTCATCTATAGCTTGAATTTGCTTGGTCTGTGCGGAGCGCTCAAAGAGTGGTCTCGCCATTTCCCAGAGCTCCAGGGCACTGAGCAAATCTCCATTCTTCTCAGAGATATCTCCCAATCGAATCATACATTCTGCTCTGCTGCGATGGACATCCATCAGTGTGAAACCTTGCAAAGCAAGCGTGAACAGGGAGATGGCTGTGACTTCATCATTCTCCTGGAGGAAGATATCTCCCATAAATTGGAGGCCCTTGTGAATTCCTAGTTTCTCCTTCTGTCTGAGTGAATGTGCAAAGAGAACTGTGCTCCAGGATGATTCATGATGTTCGTTTTTCCAACGGCTGACATCCCCCAGTCTCTCCAGGCAGTAGTTTGCCATCTCAAAATCCTTTCCCCCCATTTCTTTAAGGCATTTGCAAAACAACAATGCTGACATGTCCCCTTCTCTAAGGTTAAGGTCTGCCTGAACCATGTCACATGCAACTAATGGTCGGGCAATCCCAAATCCTTTGAACATGGTTCGGACTGCATTGATTTTGTTCTGTATCTCATGTTTTGCAGTCCCCATAGACACCCCGAACAAGGCCATGTTGAACAATGCGGATCCCAATATATAAGGATCATTGACAGCTTGAGCCACTTGATTGTATACACTGTGTGCTTCAACATATTCTGATTTGCGGCCATGAACCACCCCCAGCAGCATACTAAGTGCATGACCCTCCCTACTATGAGGCAAACCACACATATCTAGGAGACTTCTTGCTCTATTGACCAGCAATATGCATTGCATATAATTGCCGAGTGCCGTACAGCTCACTGCCTCTGCACGGAGTCCTTGTGCTTCTCTGTACAGATCTCCCGTAATCCTAGCCAACCTATGGGCCTCCTTTGCATAGACCTGTCCAGCAGTGTAGTCACCAATTGTACCTTTGACAAATGCGAGGTGTCTGAACACATCAGATTGATATTTATTGTTTCCAGAGGACTTTGCCAGAGAGAGTGCACTTTGGGCATGTTTTATTGACATTGGGATTTTGGCGCAGTCGAGATAATAAAGTGCTAGTACAAGAAGAAAACGACCTGTGCAATTTGTAAGCTCTATAGCGCAAACATGGAGCGAAAACATACACTTTACTTTAGGGTCATCAAAGTGGTTGCAGCACTCTTTGCCCCGAGTTTCCAATGCCCATGGATGATCTGGATGAGACGTTACAGATTCTGAGTTAAGGATTTCAGTGATTACAGAAACCTCCAGTCGGGGGTCACCAATTTGCACAAGCATTGGACTGATCAAGTGGAACAGAGATATATCTCCTCCCACACTAGCTCGGCTGAATTGGTGAAGATGGCATGCACAGTAGATACTGGCAACTAGGTCTGGATGTCCAACGTGGAGAGTATTCTGGAGGATATTTCGAATGTTTGAAAAGTTGGATGTAATTCTTAAGACGGAGGATATTGCTAATGCCTGGCCGGCATGTCCTCCATACAATTCAAGGAGCTCCTCAAAATGTTTAAAAAGTGGCCTGATCATTGAATCTGTTGCAGGTAGCAAATTCTGGATATATTCCCTAATAGGCACCAGAACCTTCAGCCGTTTGTGGTCATCAGTGTAGGCCAAGGCAGTACGAAGCAACACTGCTTTACAACCAAGGATATCCTTGATTGGAAATTTGGTTTGCTTCAGCTCCACATCTGAGAGTCCATTTGGGAGTATTGACAGCAGACTTAGCAAATCCTGGGAATGTGGCATGGAAGTGATCCTAGAGCTTGAAAGTGAGAGTGAGATGGAGAGCTCAAAGTTGAGTCGTTTATCATAGCCCTCTGATAGAAGAGAAGTTTTCTCTGTCTTCCAACGGGATAATATTTTGGAACAGCCCTCAGTATCCACCAGATGTGCTAGAAGATTGATGACAAGGGGCATATTGTCTGTCAGCCCAAGGACTTCGTTGACTTCTTCTAGTAAATGTCCATCATCTGCAATGTCAAAGAACATCTTTTGGGCAGCCTCTTGTGCCAATGGTTGCAATGGCAATAGAAAAGGCCGAGTCCACTTCACTCGGGATGGTCTTTCTGCACCTCGCATTGTGATCTAGTACCTTTTTAGAGCCATGACTAGTAGAGAAGGCAATGTACGAACCATCAATGCCAGACTGGGTATATCTGTAAGGAGAGACAGGAACTCTTCAATCTCTTTCCGGGATTCAGCTGGGTCCCAAAGTGTCTCAAGATTGTCAAGAACCAACAAAGTGGGTGGAGCATTGGAAAGGTGTCCGAGAACCCCTTGGGTCAGATCTTTTCCGGTCTTCAGGCCGAGATGAGCACCAATGATGTTGGTGAGTTCAACTTTATTTGTTGAACTATCACATGCAACGAAAAACCGATTGGCATGGTATTTGGTGGCAATGTTGCTGTGATGCAAGACTGCTTTGGATAAACTGGTCTTTCCCATTCCACCTGCTCCCAGAATAGCAATTCTGGGACTTTTTACTGCAAAAAGCTTGAGGATGTCTCCAATTTCTTTGTCACGGCCATGGAATATCTTTGGTTCTGCCGGGAGCATCGAGATGGAGGTGGAACTAGAATGGTGAGAATACAAGTTGAAGGGTGACATGGGGTCCTACCTTGCATATGAGTTGGAATAAGCTTGACTAATCTGCAGAATGGTCAGTATTGATTCTCTAAGAGGATGTGATCACCTACCAAGGATGCTGAATCCGAAATGGACAGTGTCTCAAGGATATCGAGCACCTCTTGATGCCTTGCCTGTACATGTTCTTGCATCTCCTTGACCTCAGTGATGATATTAGTGATCTTAATGGTGTGAACATTAGTCAGGGCCTTTCACTTATACAAATGATTCACCTGGAAAAAATCAAATGCCTGTTGCAATTCTGCCCTGCAATCCCTCAGTAAGGCACCCATTTCTCCCTGTCGGAAGAATGCTTTGACTTTGCTACGACTTTGTTGGGCCTCGACAAAGGTGCGGATCTTGTGGAGAGTTCTAATTATTGTCAGTCAATGATAGACTCAACCAAGACCAGATACCAACTGAGTAAAGTTTGCAATGTGATTCAATACACTTGGAGCCAATTCTCCTCCAGTGTCTGACTTGATGTATACCCCAGTGATTGCAATGAGCACCTTATGAGCTTGCTCCATCAACTCATTGCAGGAATTCTTGTTTTGTTTAATTGTCTAAAAACATTAATTAAGAGTTGGTCCAACAAATCATCGTGAGTGGTACCTCCACTAGTTTCACGAGGGATTCTGTGGTATTCAAAATGGCCTCCAGACCAGAGATTTTGAAGGTGTCCACAAGGAGTTGCAGGCTACTCCCGGTGATAGTTAAACATGTGGAGATATGATCCAAACGAGTTTCAGGGATGGTCGGTTGATGGGGCATGTTTATAAATGGCACAGACACTTGGAAATCTACGGGGTTTATATCTTGCATGTAGAGTCATAAGAGATTATAGTCTAATTATGTTCATTTACCGGCGAAGGATATATTGGGTGTCATTGGATTAATTGCTAACACCTTGCATTTAACCGATGTTAGGTATGTGTATACCGTGCACCCCTGCATTCACCCAATAGGAGAAGTTAAATATGAGATTGCAGGTTTCACAGGTCAATTATGGAGACCGATGTAAAAACCTAGTTCAATTGTGAACCAGCTTGTGACCACTACAATGCTATGAATTGAACTTAGAAGGGGTCAGTGTTGCAGTTAAGGGTCTTAATAAGGGTCCCGCTGGAAGTTAAGACCTTAAGACCTGTTAAGGGTTAATTAAGGGTGTGATTTTAAGGGGGTAATTAAGGCTTAACACCCAAAATTATGGCGTTCAAAGTGCACATTTACTGTACTATTACGACCAAAGGTTCACGCCATGTCACCCGTCACCTCAAAGGATCACTGGGATCAAGGTTCATTGATCGGCAATCACCAGAAATTCCCATAAATGGACGGACGGCAGCCTCCGGCAGGTGCCGGCCGAGAATTTTGACAGTTTTTGCCCCTATTTCAGGCCAAAAATCGAAATGTCACCGTCACCCATGCCAAATTGGTTCAGTTCACGAGCCTCCGTCACCCGTCACCTGAACCTTTGGTCGTAATAGTACAGTAATATCACTCTTTTTGAACTTTTTTGAATTTGTATCCCTCTTTTGCCTCAAGGTCTACATCTCTCTCTCTCTCTCTTTCGGTGGTGCTGAGTCGGGGAGGGAGGGAGGGAGGGAGGTGAAACTTCGCACTTTTTCCCTCTCCCTCCTTCGGGTATGTTTCATATCACTCTACTTGTCACATCGGTATTGGTTCTCTCTCTCTCTCTTCCGACACAAATTTTTTATCTCTCTCTTTTGGTGAAAAAAAAAAAACCATCTCCCTCTCTTGTATACTGAAGGATTATCTATCCCTCAATCACTGCGTTCCAGTGCCTCCTAAACTCAGCCTGCGCGTAGGGGCCTACACCGAGCTACCCTTGGTGCCACCTACACACAGCCTGCATAGATGAATGTAGGTCTGTCTAGGCCTGCCTAGGTCTGTGTAGATCTGCATAACTGGGTATAGCATAGCTAAGGTAAGTGCAGGTCAGTGCAGATCATTGTAGGTGCCTACATCGATGCCAGCGTAGCCACACCCAACTTGGTTAATGAACCAGTTTTAAAACCAAAATTGAAAACAGGTACAAACTAGACTGACATAAAGTGAGTGTAGGCATTTGAACTGACTTACAATTACCCAGGCTAGGCCACCTGAGCAGACCCATATGGAGCTACATCCGGCTCAACTCAATTCTGTCCAGCTGTGCATAGGTATCTAAACTGACCTGTTGTAGCCGCCTACACTGACCCATACTGAGCTACATCCGGCTGAACTGAGTCAGCATAGGAAGGCCCGGTGAAACGGGCAGCTGCGCCTGACTATGAAACTCGCTAGGATATGCCTAGGGAATGCGCACTAAATGCAACAAACCACTAACACACACAACTAACACAACTTCACTTTATACTCCCAAGAACTGGCGCACTCCTTGGTTGAGTTCGGGTCCGAGCCGTAGTATGCGACTACTGGTTTTGGATTCCTAGGGGCAACGAAAAGGTATCGATTTCTGTTCTGCTACTGACACAGGTCCTACTCTCTGGTCTGTTCTTTTGGTACTACCACAATCCTTGACGCGAAGCACTACACACCGACTGGTGATTTGTGAACGGGTTTTTTTGGGGGGGTAGGGTACTAGGGTTACCGAAGTAGCTCCTAGGCAAAGTTTGTAAAGTTTCCGTCTGAAAATCCCAATAGGGCTATGCTGCTTCCACAAGTACTGCCTCTCAACAAGACTAGGCCAGATAACCGCCTTGCTGGACTTGCGTTTCCTGTACTAACACACAAGAACGTTTTCATACGCTTTGGCTTTTTGGGGCCTAGGGACAACTAGCTCTGTTCACTGCGATCTACCGGTTCAATCTTCCACTGCGCTCAACCAAAGTGTTCTACCTAGCTAGCACCTAACTTGGTGTTTAGGTCGAAACTAGCGCAGCCTCTGCGTTGCCAATGCGAAGTAACCGCGCAGCCAATGCAACGGATAAGTCTTCCTTCCTAGCGCGTGTGGCCCTCGTAGATTTTATACGTGGAGCAACGAACCGCCTCTTGTTCCAACGCGAAACTTAGTTGTTTATACTTGCACTGGTTCTCAGAGATATTCAACTTGAAATGTCACTCCGAAAATAGCCAATCAAAAAATCAAGGTTCAATTCTACAGACAATACAGATACAGAGGAAACTATGTTATTCTCTCCGCAGATCGCCCGAGGACACCCACACCGTTCTACGATGAGCGGGGATGAACTGAGCTATAGCGGCTTTTTCTGGTTCTTTTTATACTACTGAGTCCTTTGAGATGAGATAAGATGAAATGAGTAATGGAGTGGTGGTGTTTGGTCGTTCGGCAAGCAAGAAAACGCTGCTGAGGTGATTCGTAATTGCAGCCAGATGAAACAGTCAGCGTTGCTGATGCTTTCCTTGGCCTAGGTGGGTCTGGTATTTGCAATGACTGGCTGCCGACTGCAGCCGATCATGCGTCATTCTTCCGAGGCGGTTCCGCGTCGCCTAGCACACTCATTCATGTCTTGTCATCCTCCGATAACGTCCGTTCGTTCGCGGTCTGAACTTCTTAGCAAGGTGACATCTCCCCATCGTTGCCAATCGTCTCCATTTGGCTTTCATGGGGGCCGTTAGGCTAGTCCTTCTAAATAGTCAGGTATAATCTGTCCCTAGGTACTGTGCGTTCTTTCCTAGGAGACTGGCTATCGTTTCCGATCCGTCTTCCTTGGTAGCAATTGCGTAACCAATGGCCCTAGGACCCTCGTCCTTGGCATCTACTTGGTTATTGCCGAGTTCTGTCCTCCTAGGCAAATGCTAGGTTCCTCTTTGTGCAGTCATTGGCTCTACATTTATAGATCCCTTGTTGTACTCCGTTCCTAGGCAGGAATATCCTCCTTGATAATGTACTTCAGATCCTGGTATCGCTTGTACTGCGTGCCTCAGTCTCGTTCATACTATAACCAGCAGTCGGAGCTCGCTCTGGTTCTCCTTTGTACCACCTGACAGAGTTCTGTTGATAAAGAAGCTAGCTTTGTCTTCCTAGGAACACTAGTGTAACTAGTGGCTTAAAAAGCGCAAAGTTTTAGCTAGATGGCAGTGCCTTGGTGTGGCACTGTTTCACTGGAATGCAGTGAATGCTTTCCAACTTTCTTCTCTCCCTCTTGCGTCCCTTACGTGCAGTGTCACAATCACGTGCACAGTGACATGGCCCGCCATCCAGTGGCTGGGTTATCCTCCAGCGGGGCATTTGGAGCTATAACGCGGATTTGGGTACCTATTCATCTCACTATTATACCTTGTCTCTTTAACCTCCCTTCTCGACAATCACAGCTACTTCGCTTTCTTTGCACTCTGTGCATATCTACCTCCTCACCCACCGGCGCCCCACGTTCCATTCATTATGATATCTTTCCATCGCTGTCTATCTCGTTCATGTTCCCTTCCACTTTCTTGCTTTCGCCTCGGTTCGAGACCGTTCTCTTATTTGTTCATTCGTCTTCCTTTCCTCTCCGAAACAATCGCTGATTTTCGCCCATAGAACTCGAAGGCACGAACCCACCCTTGGCGACGTCCACAGCCGACCGCGTAAATTTATCGCACACACCACGCTCTCAAGGCTCTCGCCGTCGGTCCACACCTGGACCTCGGTTTTGTCGACTGTTTCAAGCCAACGGTTTGTCATGCAGCGCGACACAGTGCGGCCTCGGTCGCACGCAACGCGACTGGATGCATTCAGGGCTCCCTTGTTGTCGCCAATGGCACCTACTTCGGCATCGTATCATCTTCGTCACCTGATACGCTCACCCAATCTTCCTCTTCCGATGATCCCCAGCCACGGCGGTGGGCTGCTTTTCAGCGGGAAAAACATGCAGATCCTCACCGGTCACCGCCCCTCCCGTATATGCTTCTCACTGTCCCACATCCGGCTCCTTCGAAACGTCCCCTCAGCGCTGCGCTGTTTCTTCGATTCATTCCCATGCTCTTCACGAGGTCAATGTCGAGAACGGGAGCAGCACCGTAACTGCGCCGTGATGCCGCCAGTCCTGCACCAAGACGACCACTGGAAGAGCGTCAGGCGGGGTACCCTGGTCGAGACAACGTGTCTCTTCTGTCAAGCATCCTTCCGTGTGTTGGCGGCGTGTACGGCTTGTGGCTTTATTCGGGGATTGTGTCTTGCGAGTCAAGGAAGTGCGGACTTGTGGACTTTCCGGCCGACTCTTTGATGTGGATATGCGGTGAAGGGAAGCAAAGAGAGAGGGTCGGGGGGCCGGAGGACGATCCTGACATGGAATCACCACATCTGCGCGCTTTCAAAGTTTGCGCTCGACGTCTCCGGTGTTTTAGATGGAGCTCCTCCTGTTCCTTCATGATTGAATCGATTTCTCATCCTTGTTGTTTTCTTCTCATCCTACTCGAACAGATATAGCGTGCGCGCTCTTTACCCGTCTTCATGAACGCCGGGCTGGTGTTTGTGATATTCATTTTATTTCCACCTTCCCTTGCGACGTTAATCCCGAGCGTGTTTGGGTGTCGGTGCTGAACGATTTCAGGACCTTGTTCGTATAAGGGTGGGGGCCTTGCTACATTTTCCTTCGCCTTCCTCCTCGGACCGCGTCAGCCTACTTTAAATGTCGAAATTGTACGCATACCAAGATTGTAGCGAGGCCATACGAAAAATGCATTACACAAAGACAGACTAGGTACGCATTCTTCCATGTTACAAAAAAGAAGGAAAAAAGTTTGCTCATGGTCTTGGTTAGTGCTTTCGCACCGTGCACCCCAGGACGGCGATGACGTGCCATGGCTTCCCTGGGGATCTCTTCAACCACATGGAAAAGGACAACATTTGATTCCGCAACCCCACCATACTCTCCCTCGCCCACTACATCCGTCCCTTGGTCAAAATCGGAGTCCAATATGGGATCCGATGTGTGCAGCCGCCGCCTTACCACCATACCCATCAGCACACGCTTCCGCATCGTTCCTGCAGCCAGCAGATATTGCAACCCGCACGACCGGCTTAACACGTGGCCTGAATCATCCCCAACTTTCTATTCAGTCGGTCAGGGAGACAGCCCGCATGCGATCCAGGCGTCGGCTACTCTGGCTTGGGGTAACCGAATTTTGGAGGTGGAGTTCTGGGAGAATTCGGGTTGGGCATGCACAGTCATCATCCTGGACGGAAGTCGGTCAATTTCTGCGCCATGGGTCAGCTTACGGAGTTGATGGAATGTTTGAACGAATGTGAGGCTCGAGTCTTTGCTATACACATCAATCGTCAGTTAAGCAATTCCCTGGTGGAGGAAAGTACATACTGCGCTGCCGCTGGAGAACATGAGAGTTAAGACGAAGGAGCGGACCGCGGTCAGCCACCTGCTATGTCAGACAAAGTCAATTCAAACAAACATATTAGACTGCCCACCCGGCTGGTTTGCGGGAGCTGGTGTAATATATTTCTTGCCATACAGCTCCCCGGAAATTCAACCCGCGAAGAAAGCTCTGTTTGATTCGTGTTCCCTGTTTGCGATCAGCGTAGTTGATCTTCAACCAACATCAAATCAATTTCTCCTTCTGCTTCCTCATGTCCAGTATAACATCACAGAGTCTGAAAGCAATTACAACAAAAATAATGGCCATCGAGGACAAGACGTTCCAGCTCGAGACGGACCCCGTGTACACCACCCTCGATACGGAATTGACCACGAACCAGCGACAACTAAAGGCAAAACTGGACGAGATCTCCGGGCTTGAAGGTTCTTACTTAATACTCCGGGCGTAATCCGGAAGACTCATTATCACCATGGCTGCAGATGCCTTGGACTCTCTAAAGAAAGCAAAGGGGCACAACGGTGGAAAGCGGAAGGATGTCTCGGAGGAAACAAAGGTGGCTGCGAATGGTGGTCAGAATTCGCAAATAATCTACTGGTTATCGCCCAGCTCACTCGCTCCTAGATCTGCCTGCACCGCAGAGACTCAAGCGTTCACGGACCAACCCCGAAATGGACCGCAAGCCAGAGGGTTTGTCGAATTTTATTAACTTTATTATATCTGCTGAGCCCACGGGCGCCGTAGGGGTCAACAGCAAGGGAAAGCCCGGACTGGTACTGTTATGTCGCTGAGCCAAGAGGGAAGGAGTATGAGGAATATGACCAGAGCCGGACCAAGCCGATACTCGGAGATGAACAGATGTCTAGATCAGCCCTTCTCGGAACACCACAACTCAGCAAGGGTGACCGATTGACTGGCCTCGGGCTGCGAGATGAGAATGTGTCCGATACCAAGGTCCGAGCAGTACTAGCTCGAAGATGGCGACGGGACACAGATAGCCTGGACCGGAGACGCAAGGGCAATCATCGGTATTGTTGGTTAGCCGTCTGGCGTAGGTCCGGGACGGACCGGAGCAATTAGCAAGAAGGAACGAGCCGGAGCGGACCAAAGGCATATCCAAGAAGCAGGAGACAACCTGGAGTCGTACTGCAGTTGTTAATATGGCCGAGCGAGAACTCCGGGGACGTGACCGAAGGTTTCGGAGACGCGACCGAAGACCGGAGGTGACCAGAGTCCCGGAGAGAACCAGAGGGAGATGGGAGCAAGGCCATAACGAGGGAGATTTCAAGAGGCAATGAACAAGAACCTCAAGAGACAATTGAGACGGTTGGCAACAGTCCATGAAGAGGAAACATGGAAACAATATTAATTTTCCGGATAGTTTACAGGAAGTAAAGTACCGGTATAAATACTAGAGTCAGGTAATTAGTACAGAAGGAAATAAGTAACATGATGCAAAGATAAGTAACATGAGGCAGAGAATGCCATGTGGAAGAAGAGACTACCTTGCGGCAGAATAGGTCAAGTGAGTATGGAGAATAATAGCAAGTGAATAAAGAAGAAAGGTAAAGCATATGGTTAGATAGATAGATGAATAGAAGAATGATAAGATGATAATGTGAAGATACCTGCCTTGAGGCAGATGAAGAAGCGATGTGGAATGATAGAAGTGTGATGAGAAGGCGCAGCATGTGAGAAGACAATAAGGACAAGTGATGTGGGTGTTGAAACAATAGGAGAGAAGTGATAAGGAACGGATAAATGGATAAGGAGCGAATAGGCATGATACCGCATGATCCAGACAAGAGTCCGATGTCTCTGGTGACTCCGGATTTCGGAGAGATGTCCGAAGCGACCGGAGCGTGAGCGGGAGTGTAGGAGCATAGGCAAATGAGGTATAAGTGCACCGGAGGTTTGACCGGTACATGGGTAGTCGATATGGACAAGGTCCGAGGTACTGGTTGGCGATTTGCGAGCTCCGGGTCGCTGGAGCGGACATAAAGGCGAGTAGTCATTCCGGAGATAGTTGGCAGGACTTCCGGAGGAGTGCGTATGCATAGGAGCAAGGTCCGAGACGACGCAGGTGAAGCAGAGCTGAACCAAGGGACGTGGAGGTCCGGAGTTCGGAGTGACAATGTAATCGCAGTCCAAAATGTACCAAGCAGTGCAGCGGTGCCATGCGGCTGAGCTGCAGAGAACCGGTGGGGGCTGGGTGACTAGTCCAGAGGCCCTGGAATTAACCAGAGTGACCGGAGGGTGAACGAGGTGAGGAGTGAGGCCGGAGGTGGCCAAGACAAGGTGGAGTAATGAAGGCGAAGTGAATGATAAATAGGAAAGTACTCGGCAATCCATCGTTGGATGAGAGCTATATATTCCGGGATAGGTCTGGGAACTGGTGTACCATGGTCGACGGAAGTAAGCTAGAGTGATGCCGGAGTATTACTGGAATGGTGCTGGAGTATTACCGGAATGGTGCCGGGTATGATGGAGTGTGTAACGATGTGTCCGGAGGTGACGGGAGCACAATCGGAGTCAGTTTAAGTGCGACCGGAACCGATAATGGGAAAAATTGAAAGACTGGATTGCATGGATATAACAGGTACGCTCCGCATCGAGCTCGAAGAGGAAAGCAGCATAAATAATTTCGGTCAGCGAGATATTGCGCTGTAGTGGGCTGAAATCTCAAGTAAATTCTAGATAGCGCCCGGTCATATAATGGAAAGGAAGCGCGATATTGTGTACCGTAGAGTCCTGTACTTTATTACTTTTTTTCGCGCTTGTTGTAAGTTCACTGTCCGTGCGGTTTGCACAAACAAACAACCGTTGTCTTCTCCCATCATCTACCATTACTCCCAACACCATGGAATCTGTGCGCCGTGCTGCCTCCAAATTCGCCCGCTCTGCCACCCCAGCCACATCCTTGATCCACCCCGCCCCTTCTTCATTCGCCGACGCTGCCACCGACGCCTCACTTTCCGACATCATCGCTGACGCAGAAAAACTCGATGGCAAACGCGCCAGTATCAATCGCAAAATGGCCAGTCACCAAAAGAAACTCTTAGAGCGCCTCGAGGCTTCCCGAAACAACAAGGCCAAGATACAGACGGCGCAGTCCAATACCAGAACCAAGAACCTCGCCATCAAGAAGCAGCTCGCCCAGTGCGAGCTTCACATCACAACACTTCTCAGTGCCATGAGACAAGAGCTCGGAGAGGAGAAATACAAGGCGTGGGCAGCGTCTCGGGGTATGGGTGGCAAGGCGAAACCTGCTTTGCCAGCGAAGATGAAGGGCGTGTCAGGAAGCACTGTGAAGGACTACATTCAGCACCCTCAGCTGGAGAGGAAGACCCGTATCTCAAGGCGGGGGGTGATCATCGGGGGACAAAACGATGCGGTCCCAGAAGGAATGATGATGATGATAATGATGATGAGTTCTATTCATGACTACATAAGGGCCAGGGTAGGCTACGGTAGTTCTCGCGATACACGGAGTTGTAATGGTACTACTGGGTTTTTGGGGCCAGAAGGAATGGAGATAGGATCTGGATGGTGAAGGACAGTTTTGGCAGTTTTTTTGAACGGCGAGGATATGGGACATTATCAGACTGTACTTTTATAGGACATGTATTTTCTCTCAAAGCCTCATCTACTAGAATGTATCAAGCGTCGCAGACTAATACCTGTGCCGATGTCGAACGGAAAACGAGTGACCTCCTCCCCCCATAACCGTCTCCTGTAGACCAGGACGCCCCGAATGACGAGGACGAAAGTCCAGTACGGTTCAAGTCTTGTTCGTCGGGACAGCAATGAGTGTGGCCGTGGGTGAGGGCTCAATTGGTCGACGACAGCGCGAACCTGAGGACGAGACGCACTTAGTTCCGGGAAAGGGCACATAACTAGAAGGAAACCCATCAAGGCATCGAAGTCCTCGATGCACGTCAACAGCGTAGTCGTCTCCCCGGTGCATTCGAGGTTATCATTCAGTTGTTCGGCCGTTGCCAAAGCCGCACGTCAAAGACGAGTTCGTCAACGTTCCCGAAATGCCTCGAAAAAATAAACCAAAAAATAAAATAAAGAAGGGGAAACTGACCGCCAACAGCATTGAAGCTAAATAGCTGGAGTAAGAGGACGTGAGCAATGTGGACAACGAGGTGGTCAGAAAAAAGAGAGAGAAAAGGTGCTCTAGATCAAAGGGAATAGTGAAGAGGTTCGACCGCCAGCGCAAGGGGAAAACAAAGCAGGTTAATAGTTACTTGAGAAACGGCGTAACATCAAGCAAAGTGGCAAAAATCCTGGAACCAGTTCCGCCAAAGCGCCTGAAAGCGCGCGCGCGCGCCTCTGAAGAAAAGAAACAAATAAAAAGCGGCTTATGCTCACATTAACACCGACGATTTGTCGCACACGTGGGGAGTCGCGTCTCGCGGTCCAGCATGGATGCAAATTAAAGCGGCACCTCCCTCTGAGATTCGAAGCCGCTATTTGCGCGATTTCGCGCTTGGTCTGTCGCCTCTCACTTCTACAGATAGAAAGAAGTCAATAATGGCAAGAACGAAGGTATAAATGGAAAAACAAAAAATCCTAAACAGCAGCACGCGCGCACCCCACGGAAGGAGAAGATGCGAGAAAGAGATAGAAAAGGTACTTACAGTTATCGCAGTGGAATCTCCGCGCGCACCCTCCATGATCCAACAGCATTCCATCCCCCAGGCCAGGTGAACCCGTCTTCACAGTAAGCAGTAGTCTTGATAGCTGATGTCTGGGAAAGATAGAAAGTAGAAGAGGTTTTGTTGGTGGTCACTGCCGCCTGGGCATTTATTTTACTTGATCTTGGGAGAGGAGCCACAATTCGGGAAAAATCGTTACTGCCGGAAGGAGGAAATGAGAATTCCCCTCAAAGGTTTCCTGCCATCGAGAGCTCACGATAGAAGTGGGACGCCCCAACGTAGACAGATTGATTCGACTCCTCGACTCGGAATTCACAATCTTCTTCGCTTTTCAGCGTTCGCTGAGTCCCAGGGAATGCAAGCAAGATATCTTGAAGGATTTTGAGTCTCCGACGCGACGCGAGCAGAGGTGAGCAGTGGTGGCAGCGGTGAAAGCATTGAACTCACGCTGCCAAAGTCGGCTAACAATTACGTCTTTCTCTTCTTGTCTCCGACCTTCACCTCGAGCTGACCTCCAGTGACCCACTTGTCTACCGCTTCGCCCCGGACCGAGCGCTTGTCGTGAAATCCTAAATTTCAAGAGGCTACAAGGAGATCGCTGCAGAAAAAAAGGAAAATCGGATGTAGACTCTACACTGGCAAATGAGTCAATTATCCGCCGTATCTTTGTTCGATGCGTTGGTGGCGCGCCTTAGTCGTTATCGTGAGCCCAACAGGCCCGTGCGGCGTTTCTGTATGTCCCATTCCCGCTCCATGGAGCGAAATCCTCATTCTTTGCTTCAAACAGCAATGATTTTCTCCGACCGTGGCTCCACCCTCGAGGCTCACGCCGCAAAATGTGCCTACCATCCACCACCTCGCAGCCCCTATCGCACCTTGAAGTAAACTTTATTTGGGAAGTACACCCAAACAAGACCACTTACTGTCAGGACGCGTTCGCCGGGAGATGAAATACGGCGGACCGCGCCACGAGAGGGACGCTGGCGTGGAATGGGTACATATGTGTCGCAGCTCCTTTGTGGGATGGCTGCACTGTAATCGTCGTAAGTAAATCTCTATTTTCGATTTTTTTTTTCGAATTCCTTGGGTCCGTGGGTGCGATGGGGTACCGACCACGCAAGTATAGTAAATCCCCCCCCGCCCCCATCCCCGTCTGGGCTCTTTGGTTTCCGATTATTCCGGTCAATGATTCCTATTGACTTTGCTACCTTTTAGATATGAGAGACGACACCGAGGGCAAAATTGCGCAGATAGCGTAAGGGTGGCTCCTCGCTCCATCCTGAGCTGTGCGACGTATTGCCCGCACCCCAAATGCTGCAAACGCAACGGCCGAATAGATGCCGGCAGATCGCGTTCTCCATGTGTTGTCCCTGTGAGCCTTATTGGTTTCCTTTTTGTTGTTTTCTTGCATCTACATACTTTCCATGCGAGCATTCACGCAGCTCCATTTATTACACGACCTGCGGATCTCCGGGTCGCATACCGCACCACCGTTAACTCGAAGCTCCCCCGTACGCACACGTTGCCCCGGCGCCCATCTCACCAACACTGCCTCGAGCTGCTCCGCCTTCAATACGACCCCATAGAGTGCCCCCGCGACTTCATAGAGTGCCCCCGTGACTTCCGAGTCTTTTGACCGCGACGTCGACCGGTCGAGCACCGCCAGTGCAACCCTATCCCGATTGCCCTCAGCAGGCTGCAGCTCCTGCTCCATCTACGGGTTTTCTTCGATAACGGCGGGAGGAAGCAGGGGTCGACGGAACTTTTACCGACTACGGAGATGTCAGAAGGAGGCAGGGTAACACGGAGTGTCGCGCCCCGTACTACCGCGCCCCGCTTCGCAGTCGCTCCACTAGACATCGTCAAATGAAGGGACACCGGCAGATCCCTCCACTTCCCACCATTTCCTCGCATTCACTCCCACCACACATCAAAGTATTGTAGTCGTCGGACGCACTGCAGACGCGGCAAATTTCGCGCTGGGGTCCTGGTGTCTTCAAATATGGTGCGAACACGCCAGAGGGCCACCGAATCAGAAAAGCGGGCAGGCCAGACTCGCCAGGCTCGCTGTCAGTGTTTGGCGCTCTCTTGCTAAAAAGAAATCACCGTTCGTCAGCGAGAGGGTGTACGGGTTCGTGAGAGGGGTTACGAGGAAGGGTCGTTGGAACACGATGATCTTTTGGCACCGAGGATGATGGTGAGAGCCTTCGTCGGACCCAGCATGAGAAGTATACCGCCTACTTCCCACCTACCCGTGATAATAACATTCTCGCAGAGATTTGGATTTTTGCACAACAAACGCGCCCGGAGGATAACTTGAAATTACCCGGACAAATACCGCGTCTGACTTGACCTCTTGCTCTTCAACTCCGTCCGACTATCTTTCCCTTCACCATCGACATCCACAATGCACATACGTCCACTACGCCCAGCTTTATCCACTCTCATCATCCAGGACACCTAGAATGCCAAGATCACCGTGAATCAGGCTACGATGGCTGCACCGGCGCGATCATGATGCCCGTCCTAACCTCGACCTCGACCCTCACAGCTTAGCTACGTCCGATCTACCCGTCTAAATGAGCCACAGTGCGCTCAACCAACCCTCCGCATCACGCTGTCCGCCAAGGGTATCGCACCCCAGTCGACTTCACGCGTAATATTCTGTGGATCTCGTGTAAGAGCAGAGCAAGCTGGTGGTAGGGGAGGGACGATCTGAAGCACGCTTGCGGACGCCAGCAGTTGTGGGATCGCGGTGAAGTTGTGCGGGGTCCGTGAATGCATAAAATTCAGCCCCGGAGACAAGATTCGCCCCTCCATTCCTTATTTTACGACATTACTGAGTTTGCTCTATATTCTCATGCTCGACGTATCTGTTGAAGAAAGCTGTCTGACTTTCCTTGCTGACACCTTGAGTGCGGCGGGGATATTCGCGGTTCGTTCGTTCTTTTTTCTTTGATGAGGACAGTTCCGACCACGGTCCAGCGGAGTAATCCTTCTTGAGCTTGACTGAAATGATAGAAACAACTTAGAAGTCATTGCATCCATTGTTAACAGCTTATCACTGCTCTTCTCCGTAACTCCCCCTCACCAGAAAGCAGCCTGAATCGAGCCCTGTTATGCCCAGCCCGACACCCAACGGTGCCGCTTGGACTTTCGTTTCCTCCTCTTCCTCTTCCTCGTTTTGCTCCGAGCCCCCAACTCTATACCGCCCCAGAGTCTTGTCTGTGCTCTTATAAACCTGAGCCTCTTCAGCAGCGAAGGCGTCCATCTGATCCGTGGCCAACGCTGCGAGAAGAGCCTTCGCGGTTGCGTTGTCTGATTTCAAATTGAATTTAGAAATAATGTCTGCATATTGACCACAGAGTCGGAACGGACCAACGCACCTATGATGAAAGTTTTTTTTTTTTCGTACGGCCCAGGATCCGCAGGATCCGGTCCATCCTGTCTTCTACGTTAATGTCGCCCTTATTCCACTCCACTTCTAGAACGAAGCCAAAATATTCATACTCCAGGGTGCGTCCAGCCTCTCCCTCTGTTGAAAGCCCAAGTCCCGGTATATGGGGGGTCAGCACGAACGAGAAGAATGCTTGGTGATAGCATGAATTGTTTCGTGGAAGAAGGATATGGCCCATATGAGGGTCCACCATATCTGGAGGGTCGGAGATTGCTGCTCAGGAACCATAATCAGGGGAGAAGCTGATATGGAAGATAGATGATGTCGCACAGAGGTTATAGGTTGAAGGCGGTCCGCAAGGTCCTTGGGAACAAAGACCTCGTTTCTGGCCCCAAGGTCCCCTTTTTTGAGGACTGCCCCCCACGCAACCTGGCCCTTCTTTAATTCTCGTTGCATATCCAGGGGGTTGAGCAACACCAGATCGGGCGGCGTGTTGGTGAGGAAATCCACGACCTGGGAGAGTTTGGGAACGTGCAACTCGGGCCATTTCTGTTTAAAAGCATCTTTTGCTGCAGCCGATCTCTGTTGGAATTGGACCAAGAAGGATAGCAGATACGAGTGTAGAGTCTCGGATGTAGCCATGTGTTTAAGGACCATCGCTGCGCAGGCTCGGACCGCCGCGTACTGGACAGAATCGTCGGGGACAAGCTGGCGGGCCTCGGGCTCGACCGTATTCTTGGGCTGGACGTAAATCATCTGAACGAGGATCCGTAATGAAGTATGGGCGAAACTGGGCGTCGAACTGACTGTAGTGCAGTTTGAATCGGAGTGAGGTTAGAGTGCGGGTTAAAGAGCAATCACCCCTATTATCGGTTTTCACACGAGGTTCGGCAATTGCCATTGGCTAGGAAAAGACTTCCCTGCGGTATCACTGTTTCTTGGGCCGTTCCTCAGCCGGAATTCTGCTTAAAACGAGTCTGGACCCCGGATTATTTGCGGAATACATGTCGGAATCGTCCGGCCACATCGTGTGTATGCAGTAAGTAGTTCCAATCAGAATTCAATCGTGGGACTGCGCCAGTAATTTATCCTCCTTCTCCTAACCGTCCTCTCTCTGCACCACAGCGGTCTCAAAGCAGGTCCACCTGCTCTGAAGGCCATGCAGGAATGCGGAAGCCAAAGCCTTAGGTGGGTGAGACGATAGTATTGCCACCGTCTGCGCGAGTGGCGGATGTCGTTGGCGGTGTGAGCTGTCACTTTGTGACGTGCTCCAAACGAGCCGAATCGGGTGAAAACACCGGGTTCTCCGTATCAATAAAAAGCATCGGATACACCACCACCAGGGCCAGACCCCGAATCGAACAGGGTACTCTTGGAGAATCGCTCCATCCCAATGTATCGAGTCCAAGTGTGTTACCGTTACACTATCTGACCGAGTACTCACCGAGACCACAAGGATCCAAGGCCGAACCCCGAATCGAACGGGGAGCTCTTGGAGGAGCGCTATCCGCGTGTGGTAGCACGCTTGGATTCCATCCAGCCGCATACAACTCCGTACCAACAACGAAAAAGGTTAAAGAAACGCAAGGGCCAAGGCCTGACCCCGAATCGAACAGGGAGCGCGTGAAGAACTATTTCTTGAAAAAGTACACCTTTCGCGTGTGCTACCGTTGCACCACCAGACCACGACTCCGATAGAACAGTACGGGGGGACTTACGACTGTGAATCACCGACTCACTGCGCACTTCAATACGGAGGCGGGCCGAGAGCGGACCGCTGTACGGAGGAGGTTCTGGGAAACGGGAGGACTAAACAGGAAACGGAGAAGGACACGAGGCAGCTCCGTTTCGGCGTTGACTCCTTCAAACTCAGGGAGCACATGGGGAGCGATGCGGTGAGTCAGACTGGGGAGCCCGTTTCCTAAAAGAGGAGTTATTACGCGCGCAGGTATCGGACCGAGAACAGTATAAAAACCCCTTGTATTAAACGGAATAGCATCTTATTACCTCCCACTGCATATACCTGAAAAGCTACTCTCCCTGAAGTACACCAGGGCGGGGATTATTAAATACATACACTTCGCTACAGGTCACGCCGCCCGATAGTGGGATAGTGGGACAAACCAAGGTCACCAAGGGCCGGGGTCTGTCAAGAAGATTCCAATCGCCTCACTTCCGTTTCGCTAAAAGCGATACGGAGGGAATTATAGTCAATCCAGAGTTGAAAGCGCGCGGTAGCAGATTACGCGGCGAATCACCAAACGGCCAGTAGCCCAAACTTGGCTTCGTGCAACCGTTCATATTCGGAGTTCGAGCGCATATCCCTGCGAGGAACCCACCCCATCGTGCACGGAAGGCCTATCCGACTCGATAATACCACTTCCCACATTCCTTTTCGCACCATTCACCCCCGAGTCTTCGAAACGGAGCATCCCCGTTTCAAGGCGTTCACACACGGAGAAACCAGGCTACGAAGGGGAACGCTATAGCCATCCGTACCGTGTTACACAGTACTGAAGAGACCTGCCGTCCGAGTCGTTCGGGACGGGTGGATAAGTACAACAGATAACCCGAGTACTCCGGAACGGAACAGCATTCGCATTGCGGAGCGTACCCTTCGAGCAAGTGTAGAAAACTATCCATCCGCGGTACCTTCGGAAGGCCAGCCCCCAACGAAGAACTAAAATCTTCGAGGAACCTGGCAAGGCGTTCAATCCAAACGGAGAGAACTGTACACACACACACACACCACAAATTATATACCGCGCATTAGCGTACCTTAAAATACGCAGCTCCGCGACAGAGCAATTTCCCCCTAGAGGACGAATTAAATTCTGTAAAACACTACTTGACTATACCCACCCCGGGTCAGGCAGTTCACAGAACCGCAGTCCGCATCACATCTGGAGCCCACCGCGAGGGGGAAATTCACAGCTGGAGACCCGCCGTAGTTCGGCACGTACGCGTAGACCGGGTTCAACCGCTGTTGCCCCACCTATGCCTACTCCCAAAACACGCGGTCCCCGCCGTAACCTACAAGAGGAAATCATCCTTGCGGAAAGCCGATCGGAACAAAGCGCCTCGAGTCTAGCAGCTCACCATACGGAGGAAGAGGAATCGGATCATTCCGATTTAACGGAGTTGGTTGAAACGGAGTCCGATTCACCACCGGCCGAAACCACTTCCATCTCGGACCCCTCGTCCATTACCCTTTCAGACGAATCATCTACCCCACCACACGTTATCCAGCCAATACATAATCCTATCCCCCAAATTCCGAATCGAAATATGCCAAAGCCATTACCAGCTCGCGGAGCCAAATCGGCGCCAACCTTCGACGGGAAAGCAAGCCACCTTAAACGTTACTTCCAGGACGTAGAGGACGTGGGCACGGATTCGGAAAGGACAACAGACGCGGAATTAATTCACATCGCATTGCGTTACCTCGAGATTGACGAAGAACAACTCTGGACACGGAAACAAACCCTAGGAATGACCTTTCAGGCATTCAAAGATGCCATTATAAAGCTCTATCCGGGGGCGGACCAGGATAAATTATATACCTGGGCCGATTTCAAAGAAGTGGTCCGAGTCGGACAGCAGAAGTCGCCTGCCAACCGAGACGAGTTCGGCCAATACACACGCGACTTTCAACGCGTGGCGGATTTCTTGAAAGCAAAAAACAAGATTTCTGACCGGGAGACCAACGAATATTTTATGAAAGGAATACATCCCGACTTCCGTTTGCGAGTCTTGAGTAGACTTCACGTTGTACGGACGGCGCAGCCAAGTGATGAACCGTACCCCATGGCCGAAGTAATCGAGGCCGCGGAATGGGCTATCGACGGGGTACCTGGTGCGCTCTACAAGGAGTCGGACGAGGACAGCACGTATATCAAAAAGGAGATGGTTGAACTCACCTCGGCAATGAGGAGTATGAACCAAACCTTTGCGGCACAGATACAATCACTTTCTCGCAAAATCGATACGGGTCCAATACGGAGCACGGAACCAATACGGACTCGCGCTCCCGCGTACCAGAACCAGGTTCAACCTGCCTCGGGATGGAATAAAGAAGACGGTCCTCCGTTACCTGCGCAGAATCAGGCGTTTCAGGACGCGCAACGCTCGGCACCAGGGGTAAATCCGAATACGGGTTTCCAGGAAGGCCGATGCGGAGGATGCGGGGAGAATGGTCACTTCCTGAGGGAATGTGCTAAGATTGAAGAGTACATTCGCACAGGGAAATGCAAGAAGAATGCAGAAAACCGTATAGTGTTGCCCGCTGGAAATTACATTCCCCGATATATCACAGGCGCTACGTTTGTTGAACGGATCGACAAATGGCACACCCAGCAGCAGCAACCGCCACCTGTTAATGTGAACTTATACACTCGGGATGCGCCTCCGCACATGTTTTACATGGCTACCTCGGCCGAAACGGAGGAGGAAACGGAAACGGAGTCGGCCGGAGCACTGGCGTACCAAGTCGGAGACGTACCTATCCATGAATTGGATAACGAGGATATTGAAACCTTCTTGGAAACCAGGAAACGAGCAGAAAGGGGCAAACCTCGGGAGGTGTTTGACAGAGTTCTGTTACCTCCCAAACCTCCCTCCGTTCCAAAGAAAAAGGTTGCATTCGCGCCCGAACCAGAGACCCCTGCTCCGTCTAAACCTGCGGCCAAATCATCAACGATTATACGACCGGTTGCGCTGCCAGAGGAGCCAACAATAACCCTTAACCCGACCAAGCCGTTCGTACAAAGGTACAGGGCCCCGATTGAGGATTCCGTTAATACGGGAGAAATGGTTGACCGAGCCATGAACTCGAAGTTTGAAATAACTCCAAGAGAATTCTTTGCGATATTCCCTGAAGGTAGGAAGTATATGAAAGATTTACTAACGGCTAAAAAGGTACCCACCGTCAGAGTTTCATTTGTCGAAGCCACACGGAAAACACAATATGTGCTCCGTTACGAGGAAAGCGAGGGGGAAATACGAGAAGACAAACTCACCTCCTCTGAAATCGATGCTCTTCAGGTTGTTGACTCCATTCTCGACGACGCTGTACAGGTCGAGGCGGTTCTCGACCAGGGCTCAGAGATTATAGCCATGAACCGGGACCTATGGCTCAAACTCGGCGTCGGATTGGACCCGCAGAAGATTTTGAACATGCAGTCAGCGAATTCACAATCTAACGCGACTGCTGGAGTCATTTCGAACTTCAAAATTGGAATCGGAGGACTCGACTTGCGATTCCACGTTCACGTGGTGCAAGGGGCACCATTCGACCTATTACTCGGCAGACCATTCTTCCGCTTCACGAGTTGCACGACAACGGATAATACGGACGGCACTCAGGAAATAACGCTCACTTGCCCTAATACTGGAAAACGGGTTATGATTCCAACACGGAGAAAGACCAACAAAAGTCGAAATCCGTTTCGCCAGGACGTCAGAGCAGACGTGGGTTTTCAGAACGGGGGACAGCGTCAATGAATGCTGTCTCCGCGGATGAAACACAATCCACGTTCGACCAGGTCTCAACGGGTTCAATGCATTTAAAATATCGGCCACTTCCACCGTTCGCTTCCTCTAAATGGAAACGAATACAAAACCCCAACTCCGTTCCGGAGTTAAACTTATCGAGGCTGGCGCCTCCACTCATTTTATATTCCCCTGCGGGGACAAATACGGACCATGTCCGCGCAATCGAAATTACGGATACGGAACAAGTCTGGGAAATCTCACCTGCGTATATGCAGTACTGCTTAAGGCAGGTGTACGAGTATGATGAAATAATACACGCGTTTACAGTCAGAACAGAGGGAGCGGTAACGGAGAAGGTGAAGCCGGAGAAGAAGAAAAAGACGAAATATAAACCAGCGGCGAAGAAAGTCCACTCGGTATCGGCTAGCTTGCCCGAGGAGTTCAGGGTAGTGCGAAAGTACCCCTCGGACCCGCTCGCGAATATGCCCCCTTTTGAATCCGAAACCACCTCCGTTCACGCCGGGAAAGAGGCTAACGGAGGAAAGGCTGAAAGGGTTGAATATAAACCCAGACGGGTTTCTGTGGGAGCAGGAGGAGTTATTGGTGGCGGATGTAGTGAAGAATCACGAAATGGTGTTCGCCTGGGATGATACGGAGAGGGGTTGCTTCCGCGAAGACTACTTCGAACCAGTGAAACTCCCCGTACTGGCGCACACCCCGTGGCAACAAAAGAATATCCCGATTCCGCCAGGCATACGGGACCAGGTGGTCAAGATAATAAAAACCAAGATTGCCTCCGGGGTGTACGAACCTTCATCATCCTCGTACAGGTCGAGCTGGTTCTGCGTTCCGAAAGCCGAAAAGGGGGCGCTCCGTATAGTGCATAATCTACAACCTCTCAACGCAGTCACTATCAAAGACGCGGGTTGCCCACCTATTCTCGAGCTATACGCAGAGTCATTCGGAGGCAAGGTCATATACGGAATGTTCGACCTATACGTTGGATTCGATCACAGGGTTCTCGACCTGGCCTCGCGCGACTTTACTACGTTTCAATCCCCGCTCGGAACGCTACGGCTGACGCGACTTCCGCGAGGATACACCAACGCGGTCCAAATCCAGCAAGGAGATGTTGCCTTCATTCTCAGAGACGAGATTCCACACGTCACGCAGCCGTTTGTCGACGATACTCCGGTTAAGGGAGGAGAGGATTACTACTTGTTGGAAGACGGGTCATACGAGACCATACCCGAAAACTCTGGGATACGGAGATTCGTATGGGAACACATGGAAAACGAGAACCGGCTCTTGCAGCGGATGGAGCATGCCGAAGGGACTTTCAACGCACGGAAAAGCTTCTTTGCTGTGCCCCAAATCAAGGTAGTGGGCCACGTTTGCTCACACAAAGGACGCACTCCGGATGAGTCCAAAGTACAGGCGATACGGGACTGGCCGGATTGCGAATCACTTACGGAAGTCAGGGCCTTCCTCGGCACGCTCGGCTTGATGCGAATATTCATGAAGGACTTTGCGCTGCACGCGAGGCCGTTGGTCTGTCTCACCAAGAAAGAGGTGGAGTTCATGTTCGGAGCGGACTGAGAAATATTCCATGGAAATGCTGAAGAAGATACTCATTGAATGTCCGGCGATCCGGCAGATCGACTACGGCAGCGGGCGGCTCGTGATCCTATCGGTGGATTCTTCATACATAGCCACCGGTTTCATTCTCCTACAACTGGCAGAGGACGGAAAGGAATACCCTTCCCGGTTCGGATCGATTACTTGGAACGAGCGCGAAGCGCGCTACTCGCAAGCCAAAATCGAGTTATACGGGCTATTCCGCGCACTCAGGGCTTATAGAATCTACCTAGTTGGGGCGCCTAAACTCCTGGTTCGCACCGACGCGAAATACATTAAAGGAATGCTCAATAACCCTGATATACAACCCAACGCTGCAATGAATCGTTGGATTGCGGCGATACTTTTATTCGATTTTGCAATCGAGCACACTCCGGGTGTATCGCACGCGCCAGACGGACTTTCCAGGAGGCCAGGGGCCCCGGAGGACCCAGTAGATGACGAGGACCCTGAGGAATGGATTGACCGGACCTGCGGTTTCGCCATAGTGGCCACAAACTGGAACAACTCTAAACGGAGTTCCTTCCGTAACGCCGAAACGGAGCTCAGAAATCCCTACTATTCCATGACGGAGCCGATTCAATATGTCTCCGTGCTTTCTAGTCACGTTAGCCCTTACACAGGCAATGCGGAGACGGAGGAAGAGTCTGAAACGGTCTGGGTCATGCCGTACGGGAGTGCAGAGGAAGATGGCCAAATCCCTCGGTCGGAGCGTGCCAAAGAATTGGACAAGGACATACTCAGGGTATTCAAGTACCTTGACGACTTACTTCACCCTCCGGGGTTTAATTCTCAAAAGCACAAGCGCTTCCTAAAGAAAGTCGCGAAATTCTTTCGAACCGGAGAGAAGTTGTGGAAAAAGGACCTGCGCGGAGAACACAAGCTGTACCTGGTGGAGTCTAAGCGCTTCGACATATTGAAGCAGGCGCACGATGATCTAGGCCACAAAGCTCACTTGATCACCAGCAAACGTGTATCGGATAGGTTTTGGTGGCCAATGATGGACGTAGACATCACTTGGTTCCTCAACACATGTCACGAATGCCAGATTCGCGCCACAGAGAAGGTTCTCCTGCCACCGACCGTAGCCATGCCGCTACCCCTTTTTCACAAGGTCTATGCGGACACCATGTTCCTGCCTCGGCACAACGGATTCCGAACGGTGGCGCACGCCAGGTGCTCGGTTTCCGCATGGCCCGAATGGCGAATGCTAGTAAACGAGGACGCATTTTCTCTCGGAACCTTCCTTTTCGAAGAAATACTCTGCCGCTGGGGAGCAATAGTTGAGCTCTCTACCGACAACGGGAAACCTTGGATAAAGCCGTCGACTGGCTGGCAAAGAAATATGGAATTCACCACATTCGCATTTCCGGTTACAATTCGCAGGCCCAAGGCGTGATTGAACGGAGACATCACTCCGTTCGAGAATCCCTTGTCAAGGCATGCGAGGGAGACATGACTCAGTGGACGCGCAGGATATTTTACGTGTTCTGGGCCGAAAGAGTTTCGATCAGCAAGGTCACAGGCCGATCCCCGTACTGGATGGCGCACGGAATTGAGCCCTTATTCCCGTTTGACATAGTTGAGGCAACCTATATGAGCCCTATTATCGATACGGAGGTCTCGACGGAGGAACTAATCGCCAGACGGGCCTTGCATTTGATGAAGCGAGAATCGGACCTCGAAGTGCTCCGCTCAAAGGTCTACGAAGATAGAGTCAAATCGGCGCGGCAATGGGAAAAGGACAACGAAAAGAAGATAGTGGATTATGATTTTGAAGCAGGCGAACTGGTTATCATCCGCAATTCGAAGATTGAGAAGGAACTCTCTCGGAAGAGTAAACCACGCTACTTTGGGCCCATGATTGTGGTCAAACGGACCACCGGAGGCTCCTACATAATCGCTGAAATTGACGGGGCAGTGTCGCTGGACTCTGTCGCAGCATTCCGCCTCTTGCCATACTTCCCGCGATCAAAAATTCGAGTACCGGTAACTAAACTGGTGGAAAAGTACGAGGAAATGGTGGAGAAGTACGGCAAATCACCGGAATGGGGGGACGATGGACTTAGAGACTGGGAGGGGAGATCAGGCCTATAGCCTAAATTATTTTCTCGACTGCGAAACGGAACCGGAAACGGAGCAGCGGGAACTGCGAGAAAATCAAGAATCGGCCAAGTCTCTAGCGAAAAGTGGGGAGGAACGGGGTAGCTCACGATTGAGGCCTGCCTGTACCCTCCCTACTAGCTAGAATAAAATTGGTTAAAATGACTCTTTCGACCTACGAGAAACGATCCGCCTCTAGTCAAACGGAGTAGCGATGCCGGCATAAACCCCTATCCGAATGAGGATCGCTCCACCATCACTTCTCGCATCACCCACTTAAGGAATTCGGCACAGCCACTCGAGGCATCCGCACGCATTTTTGAAAAAGAACAATTGACAATTCATTCAAAGCATCGGACCTAAATCTACAAAATATACTAGAAGGGATATAGCCCCAATGGAGTCCAAAGGAGATAGCAAAATCGAAAGCATAAAAAGAATTAGTAACACGGGAGAAATTCACGAAGGCGCCGCATTGTCCGTCAGGTCCATGTCTTCCAGCGATTCCCCGTCCACGTCCCACGTCCTCCTGTCGGTGAATGGCGTTGTGCGTCCTGGATCTCCCTCTTCCTCCTTTACCGACGCCGGCGAACGACGAGTGGGTGTACGGCTGCCTACCCGATCGACCAGCGAACTTGCTCGGAACTCGGCGGCGAGACTGGTGGCGCGTCCATCCGACTCGATAGGAATTTCGTCAGCCAAAGGCTGGCGAACCGGCTGCGAAGGCAAAGGCGGAGGCAGCGGCGGCACGAACGTGAACGGACGCATGCCTCCCAGGGCTGAGCTCGGCTGGCCGAAGATAGGAAGGCGCGGCGACGCTTCCGCACGCGAATCACCTGCGCGAGGCGCGGCTGCACGTATCGATTCGCGCATCATCTCCGGAGAGATGCCTGCGCTGACGGCGAGGCGGTGATTGGCACCGCGGTCGTTATCTTCCTCCACAGAATCAAACGGAGGAGATGGGGGGCGCGGACCGAGAGGGGGCGGTGAGGTCTCCGTGTCGAATGGCGTGCTGCGCAAGGGTTGGCCGGGTAGGAAAAGCTGAAACGGAGAGGAATTCAGTAAACGGATAATGGGAGTACGAAAAGAACTTACGGAGTTGCCCTCCCGTTCCTCCAACTCCTGCTTGATAACCGCCTCGTCCTTCGTGAAGAAGCCGAACAAGTCGGTTATGTCCCACCCGCTGGGCAAGTGCTCGTTGACACAACGTCCTTCTCCGCGCAAAATTCGGCCCTCCGTATCGGCGTCTATGAGGGCGCGAGAGAAACGGAGGGATTGCGGGTACGCCCGAGCCTTGAGCAGCGCTGCCGTGCGCCACGCCCCGTCACTATCGAGAGTGGGAACGGGCAACGGGAACGGAATGCCGTCCACTATGAGAGGACGGTCCGTTTCCTCAGGCTTCAAATCGTCCAGGGGGGAGGGATCGCGCATGAGGGCGGTGGTGAAAGCAGGACCAGCGGAGTACAAGATCATGCGTGAGACCTCCATGAACCATGCCATTGCCCAGCTTTGCCTCGCCTGATAGCGGGCAGCGGTGATTTCGGGCGAGTAGTTTTCCTGGGGAATGTTCCAGGCGCGCATTTTTCCGAAGCACGAATCCGGGGGAACGGGCATGTCGAAATCGTCGCGGGGGAGGTGGTGGCGATCGTTGTACTTGGCGCGGGGAAGGGGATTTTCAACGTCACCACCCAACAAATCGGAGGGGCGGTAGTGGAACTGGGTGCGACGAGGGGGCGCAGGGCTTGGTGCAGCGACAGGGGCAGACGGTGCCGAATCCACCGCTGGGACTTCCGAGGAACCGGGGAGTACGGCGATGGGGGGTGCAGCGTCGTCCACCTCCGTTTCATTCCCATCCTCCGAATCATCCTCCTCCTCCGACTCTGCGCTCTCCATTTCGACATCGGATTCGACCTTTCGCCTTCGCCCCTTTCGTCTTCAACTTGGAGGGGGAGGAAGCGTCGGCAGCGCCACCTCTTTCCGCGGCTTCGGCGGTCCATTTGAAAGGCACCTTCGAGCGCCGCTCCGCCGTGTTGCGGTAGTCAATATCAGGCGGGTACCAGGTATCGAAGTCGAAAGGGGCGGCAAATGCAGAACGGAGGTGACCCCGCTTGCGGTTGAAGTTGGCCGCGTACGACGTTTGGTACGCAAGGAATTCGGCTGGGCGGACGGGTAGGACAAGGTTATTAACTCAAACGGACAAGAAGGACGATGAAAATACAAAGCACTTACTTATTCCATGGTCCTTCCCGCCTTTGACGGGGACGCAGGTGGTCTTGGCACGCACGCAGGACGCGCAACTGGCGGACTTGCCCTCCGGATCGCCATCCGCAACGCACGGCCAGCCCTTCTCATTGCACGCAACGCAAGGCTTGGGGTGTTTTACCATGGGGTGCGGCCCGTATCGAAGTAGATGCCGCCCGATTGGCAGCCGAGCGGTGAACCACGCCTTCCAAGACAGAGCACTTTGAGGAACCGAAGGGGCGACTTTGTCGTCCAGGAGGGGGAAATCGACCGTACGCGCACTGGGGGTTGCAAGTCCGTCTGCCCTTGTAGGAGAACGGAGCTGCCTCGTCAGATTTGGACTGCTTCGACGGGCGCTCAGACGTTCCCTGCATGACAGCACTCCGTTTCTTCGATCCGGAGGCAACGGGGGCGGCAAATTCGGGAGGCGGAGCGGGAAGCACGAGGTTCACCTTGGGGCGCTTCGCGCTCTCCAAGTTTCCCGACGAACTCCCCGACTTGGGTTTGCCTTTGCCCTTGGCGTCAGAAGATTCCGTGCTGACCTTGCGCACGATAATTCGCCCTGTAGGATTGAGGCGCTCCAACGGGTCTACACCTTTCCCTTTCCGGTTTGGGGGAGGAGGGGCAGGGGGGAGAAACGGGGCCGTTGCGGGATCGATAGGCACGTAGGCGTAACCGGCCGGCACGTCACCGAGGAGTGCAGCCTTGAAGAAGAGATCGATATCTTCTCCGAAGGAAACGTTGCCCTGGAGCGCAACGGCCGACTCGCGAATGTAGGACCCCTCATCCCGAAGACGAAACGCGTGGCGCGTGAGGGCGCGGATTTCGTGGTCGCGCTTCAACTGCCGACCGATGGCGATCGTCTGCTCGTCGAATTCCTCGCGAACCTCCGCGAGACGTGCCTGTCGCCATTCGAGCTCGTCCTGGTAGCGTGCTACATCGGACTCCAGAGCGATGCGCTCCGCTTCCCATGCGGCGAAACTGTCGCCCCATTCTGCGTCAACGGCCTCGTAATGTTCTGCCTGGATACGGGCGCAGAGGGCATTGTGGGTGTCACGGATCTGGCGGCGCCCCGTGATACGGGCGCGCTGGCGGTCGAGGAAATTTGAAACGGCGGCTTCTGCCTCTTCATCCGCATCAGAACCGAGCTGGGGACCTTCGGAATTGGGAATGAGGGGGGGGAGGTCTGGAAGGGGAGGAAGGGCTGGCGGGGGGAGTTCAGGGAAATTGGGGGGCGGGCGCAGGCTGTCCATCGTAACGGGGTTCTCCAGAAGCTCGCCGATGGTCCTGAGTAGCCCGTCACCGGAAGAGGCGAGATAATCCATCGACTTCTTAATTTTGGTGAAGTCGGCACGGACGGGATCCTGGAACGTCGATTCCAGCCTGTAGTTGGCGAGAATTTGGCGCCCAGGTAGCTGCTCTTGAAGGACCGCCGCAGGAATATACCCGTCGGTGCGACGACGAGGAAAAACCGGTGGTGGCGACGCGATGTCAATCGCGTCATCCGAAACGGGGAAGGAAGGCGCGCGTGGAACGCGTTGAACGGGGTTGCCTCCAGAACGATTTTGGCGGGACCCAGAGGAGGTGGAGGCAGCTGGGACGCGACGTGACTGCAAAAATCAAGAGACATCAGTACCAGGAAACTGTGAAGTGGACTAAAAAAAATTACGGAGGACGGGCCAGCTTGAGAGGACATGCTAACGGAGGGGCTGGACGATGGAGGGGAGGGTGAGGGTGCGGGGTAGTAAAATTAGGCGCCCGCCAAACGGAAGCAGATCTATTTTGCGATGCTTCCGTCGGAAACTACCGAACGGAAACGGCCCGGAGCGGACCGCCGGTTATAGTGCTTCTATTCAGGGAAACGGAGAAGCCGCCCTGCGGCCAGGCACACTGCAGAACGGCGCCAAATTTAGCGTGGGGAGGCGCGTGGATAAATAGGGAAACTGCCCCTAACTCACAAGAGGCAGCAAGATGGAGCAACGGGGATGAAGTGCTAGATGAATGTCCACGCACCACGCGTATTTAAAACAAGAGATCGATACGGAGACGTGATACGGATGTGTCTCGAGAAGCGTGGCCATTTCGCGGTAGCGTATACCCCCCGAGGAGAGAATTCGGCTATAACGGGGTTCCCGGAGCATAGGCGGATAACTCCGTTTCGAAGTCGCGGGTTCCGGTCGCTCAGGCGCCAGTCTGAGATTTCAAAAAAAAAAAAACAGGGTTACATCTCAATAGACGAACGAGAGAATGATAACTTGGAAACGGAGCTAGGCTATACGCAGAAGCGCGGACCGGGAACTGGATACGGAGATCACCGCGAACTCTGGGGATTCCGAGACGCGTTTTTACACGCATCGCGACGCGTACAACGCGTCAATTAAAGGGATACTCCGTGTGCGCTCATACGGAGAACTTAGGACACCGAGAATACCGAGATTTAGGGTGGAGTACGCGACATGCCAGAAATGGTAGCAGAAACACGAAACTGAGTAAAGCTGTCGACCTGAGCCGGGCGCGTTCGAAGAAACGAGCCGGAAACCGAGATATAGGATATAGGATATAGGAAATGCCGGACGCGGCACACGACCGAGAATGCAACCAAGGAACTAAGGCGAATAAAAAATAAATAAAAAACTGGCAAGCGTATACGATTTCAATGGCCTGATCACCCTGCGGAGTCGCGTTGCTGGCAATTTTATTCGCAGTAACAGCTACCTCGGCTGTGGCCACAGCAGAGCACGAACCATCATGAGATAACTTTTTAGAAAGCGACATATTCGAGGAAACGATTTAGGCTACCCAGACCCGAAACCCATCACACCAGTGAAAGTGCTGTCGAATACGGAGTCAACATAGGGGCGCGATACGGAGGATAATTCTTCCAGGAAAGAAGGGGAGTCTATGGGCGCAAACGGACTTCAGGAGGCTGGCACAGAGGAAAGAAACTTCTCTGCTCACTAGTGAAAGGCACGGGTACGGGTAAACCCGCGGTATTACGGTAACGGGTGCCGCGGGTGCGGGTGCGGTGTACAATTTTTTCAATACCGCGAATACCGCAACCCGTACCCGAACTCCAAAAAATACCTCATAGGGGATTGGAACTCATGATCTTAGTAGTTTGAGCAGAAATAAGAAGAAGGTAGATAACCAAGTAGACCATCAGAGCATTGCAGAAGTAAAAGCACTGAGTGTCTCCTCTGGCAAGAGGTTTGATCAAATCAGAATTGTTTGATTGCACTCAATCTGACTCTATCAATGGGGCAAAAATTCTAAGGCTCTCTTAGTCTACTTGGATACACTCTATGTTCATGTTTTATAGCAAACCCAATGTTCTTGGGTTCAATTCTCAATGCTCCAGCTATTTTTAAATACCCGTGGTTATATGTTGCGGTAATGTGCGGTAACGGGTGCGGGTGACGGTTTTTGCGGGTACGGGTACGGTACGACCTTGTGACACCCGCGGTATCACCCGTGCCTTTCCCTACTGCTCACTGGTGAATCCAAAGGCGAGAGGGGCCGAATGAAGAGGGGTTGGTGACAAGATAACATTGTGCTGCGAGTTTTGCACCGTCCCCGGATCCGAAAAGAGCAGGCTGGCTGGCTTGTACTGGCCCCGGCTATCGTACTCGGCGTAGTCGCTCCGCGCGCCAGTGAGCAGGGCTTGCCGTTGGGAGAGTTCCATCAGGGGGAAAAGGATACGGGCGTCATGGTCGGCCGGAAACGGAGAAGGCATAACATAGGCCACGAAATTGCACAGGTAAACGGACAGCTTGAGCATTTGAAATGCTTCGGCTGGGATGTCAAGCGGCACGGCGAGCCAGGAAAGATCCCCAGCAGACAGCCTCTCCGTCCGTATTTTGAGGGTCCGGGATACCAAGCGCTGCAAAAATTAATTCCGCGGATCAGTTAAACGGAGGCAGAAAAGAAACGGAGGGTTGTTTCGCACAAAGTGAAGCATTAGGATCTCGATCCACTCGTGAAGCTTCAGCAGCTCCAGTCGAGGGAATCCTGGCAGCGAGTCCGTATGAATAAAATCATGCGTTATGGCGCGCAGAAGGGTATGCGCGAAGACACGCATTCGGTACTGAAGGAAATTAGGAAAACCCTCGTTAGGAATATAGAAGGGGCTCGACAGCGTGTCGGCGGGAAGGGCGAGGGCGTATAATCGAGGAAGCGCGTTGTCAATCGTGTACGACGGTGATGCGCGGGCAATCGAGGCACGGGCAGAAGACGGAAAACGCGCTCTATACGTAAGGCAGTGATGGGAAGGTGAACAGGGACAGGTCTGTAGGCCAGTCGGATCTGGGGCGCTCATGAACATGAACTAATGAACCCCAAAATACCAACCAACCCAAAACCCACATAACTGAACACCACCCAACAACACACCAACCATATAGATCAACCATCCAATGCACAGCACTCTCTGCTTGCGCTGAGTTCGGGGATTCCAGCTAAAGTATATAGCTGTGGCAATCCGAACGGTGCAACCTTCGATCGAAGCGAAAGCTTATATATTGAGGTGCTAGTCCTCATTCGTTCAATGGTCTATTGGGCACTCCCGGTGAGGGAGAGCTCAAGAGGCAATTGGAACGGAGTTGGGGTTTACACAAATATATTTGATGTAGGGTTTGTTGCAGGGCGTTACCACTGCTTCGTATTCGATGTGCAGGGCGCTATCCACTGCTTCGCATCCGTTTAGGTATCACTTGCGAACATAATTGCGACATAATTGCGACGTATAGGTAACTCTTTGCGACATAAAACTGTGATCATTGACAAGTACTCCAAGTCGAACCACTCGCTTGTACAGCAGCTGGATCCAACTCTTCACGGTACCAACAACACCATCCAACAGTCCCGCATCAGCCCCATGCAACCTCTTGGTTCACAGGTGTACCATGCTGCCAAACTGGACTTCGCTCAGACACTCTGGGCTCAACCACTCGCTTATACAGTAGCTGGATCTCGCTCTTCATAATGCCATCACCAAAATCAAACCAACGGAACCCAAATGTATTTGCTTTATATATTTTTATCACAGAGTTTCGAACTGGGCCGGTCCCGTGGAGGCACTACACTGTTGTGGTCAATTGCAAGGGCCTTTCCGACGGCGCCAGTACATTGAACACAAAAGAATAGCCCAACTACGCATCCAATCGACCAAATCGACTTTGCTCACAACAGAAACATGGTGGTTTCCTTCTGAATCCTGAGCCCAGATGAATGTGGTCTCAAGGTTCAGAAGGTTAAGTTGAAGTCGTCTCAAGCCCAAATCGACCTTGAAGTCGAAGATGAACACAGGATTTATCAAACAAGACACCAATAATATTAACTCCACTGCGCGCACTCTGTGGACATGAAGCTTACCACGCTTCACAGCCCCAGTTCTTGCGAACTGGGCCCGGGAAGGGGGGTAAGATCCAGTGCTTTACATCGAACTATTCTAGCCTATTTATACGGTGAGCAGGCCTATATGTCCCAATTGAGATATTTAGCTTCGGAACCGAGGATTAATGTACAAAGCGACGAAATGATGAGACAAAACTGAGACAATAATAAATGTAGAGAGAGACTGGTCCATATGCAGCCTCTTTGCTGCACTAAACACCATTCCCAGGCCCCCTTGGCATAGGAATATAGGGCCCCTTGCCCTACTGAGTCATACTCAGTCACCGACGAATGACTGTGCTTTAGCCGAGGCTTTTAATTAAATTTGATCGGATGATCCCGCAGTTGTGCCATAGCCGAGAGTTTGAGGTACAATTGCTCATATTGTGAACATGTCCTCATTCTCCTCTGGAGCCTACGCGCGTCGTGGCCATCACGGCCATCAACAAGGCCATCAGTGTCTGCGACAAGTCGAACAATTGTGTGCTGCACTTGAACCAACCACTCTGTTGGTCAGATTCAACTTGCAATTGAGATCCTCTTGGATAGCTCATAGTCTAGAGGCATATTCCTTCATTGCCCTTGATAGGGGACGTGCCGACAGACTCCAAACTTAATCTAAGTTGGTTGAGCCGCTGTTTGGAGCAAATACATTTGCTACCGTGAGCTCTGACCCTTGCCGGAATCATCACTGGTCGCAGCCAAAGCATTCATCCACACGTTACACCCATAGCCAGCTGCTCGGGCGAAGCACCGACTCTCGTGAGATGATATAAGCTATTTAATAATAGTGATAGCTTGCTGGAAATACGACACAACCATAGAAATGATAAAGTTTCATAGGTGGCCATTTCCCAGGCTTATCAACGGGCTGGGCATTGCGATACAGGAAAACGGACGAACAAGCAGGGCACGGGATCAAATTGACTGCTCCTTTATAGCAATTACGGGCGGTGGAATTGGGCGCGGTGAAGAAGAAAACTCCGTTTCCATTTCATCAAGATCTCCACCAGGGGAACGGAACAGGGAAACGGACTAGCCGACGCTACTGCAACATGCCACACAGACAGATCTATTTCCACCATCAAGCAGGCGTGGAAAATGCTTCGAAGCGAGGGACTGGTGCTGCCGAAAATGCGCTCTTCCGGAGGGCAAGTGGGAGGATGATAGGCCTGGCTACCCAGCGTGTGATCGTAACGGAGCAGATTTTCACCAAATCGGTGGAGGAGGTGTCCATGCTCGAGGATTTCTTGGACCTGGCGCTCCTTGGTATGGGTGCCAATCCCGTAGAAGAAGGGATCGGCTTGAGCGGAGGAGTAACCGGGTGCCTCGACAGGCGTGGTCGCGTAGGCCGGGTGAATAACCATGGCGTGCTGAATTAACGCGACAGCGCCGAAGATGCTTTCGCGGCTCGCAACGTCTTCATCCCCCTCGTACCCGCACAAAATAACGAACTGCTCGGCCATCGCGAAGACTAGGGTTCCGAAACCGGGAACATAGTACTGCAAAGGGTTGGAAGGGTCGCTCTCGACGCTTATCTTGGTTGCGCCAATCAGGACCTGCGAGAACAGGAAGGGTTAACGCATGTCCTTCCGTATCCGGTTGGCGTGCCGAAAAACACGCACCATATTCGAAAGAAGGATCTTGACCGCGGTACAGGAGCTCGCTACGGAGTGGGGCAGGAAATTCCGTAAAGATTCTGCCACCTATGGTTTCGTGGATTCCCTGGCAAAGATTGCGGATCTGGGAGACCCAAAGTGCCCGAAGGCTAGGCTCCATCCTAGAACCCGTCGCGGGTGGAAGGATCGAGTGCAGCTTGGCTAGCAGGTCCGACGTCTGCGTAATCGGGACAGAAGACATGAGGAAAGACTCCGTCGAGGAGGAGTCCACTTTATAGTGCGCCAGCGAAACGGAACGGACATGTCAAAAACCTCTTTATACTGAACGGAGAGTTACAACGGAATTACGAAACGGATAACTCTACGAGGGCATCGAGGGATACCATTCCGCGCCCGCCACGTCGGCAAGAACATCGCTCAACTCCTTTCCAGCACGATTGCAAGCTTCGACGCGCTCGCGAAGCCAATACTTCTCGGCAACCCACGGGTCGTTATGTTCCTCCGCCTGGAGGGTCGCAATTTCTTCAACGGTCCATGAAGGCACACAAGGGACGTGCGCAAGGTCGCGAACTTGGGGGATATCGATGGGGTCCGTGTAGCTGAGACGGCGCTGCCGCGCGCATCCTATCATGAGCTTGAGCCAGCTCATGATGATAGATTGAAGCGCTGGGCCGACTTCGTAGGTCGGACTGCCAAGGATACCATCGAACTTTTGCATGAGGCTGAGGGTCCGTATGGCCTCCGTGGGGAATAACATGGGTGGACCATAATTCGAAACGATCTCGAGCGCAATATCGTACGCGAGTCCCTGAGAAAGGGGGAGGGGCATAAGATTCGCCACGCAAACAAGCCAGACGGAACTCACGAGGAAACGGAGCAGTTCACCTACGTGCGGGGACAGGAATTCCACGGATTCCGGACGCATTTGGTGCTTTACGATGACGCGAGTCGGAAATGCCTTGTCGATGAGTTGGGCATACGGGCCCACCACTTCTTCGAAGTAACGGAGTAAGCCATGGCGGTCTTCTCCGTATTCACGCGGATCGGGAAGGAGAGACCGATACGGGCCAAGGAGAAGTTGAAGTGCTTCCGGAATACGAGTCAGTTCCTCGGTGGTACGAGGGGACGCGCCGTCCTCGCCGCGTTCGTCGATGACGGAGAGATCCATGAGGAGGGAAGAGGGATGCTGGGGAACTTCGACCAAGCACACTCTTTTAAGCGAGTACGATACGGAGGAACAGGGAATCGAAAGAAGACATCATTATACCCGAAAAGGAAATCACGCAAACGGAGTCGACAAAAATAGAAGAAACTCCGATTCCAACATTTCAAGTTACAGGGAGACATACGAGTCGGATTCCGACGGAGTGGCTACAGGATCGAGACGAGGAGAGTCCATATCGGGTTCATGGTCCAAATTGGTCACCCGAACGGACAACAACGGTGCGCAGGACAGCACTCCCTGAGCTGGCGTCATTTGGATCTCGGAGAGTGTATGGGAGAAGACGATCTGCGAGCTTGCCAGCCGTGTAGCCATGCCGAAGATGGTTTCGTGCGCGTGATTGAAGACTACGAGGAGGTCGTCTTCGGCGCTGCTAGCACGAGTAGCCTCATCATCGCCTTCGAATCCGAAGCGGCGAACCAGGCGCATCATGTAAAGGAGACTGGTAACAGAGGGTGTTGGTATCCGTTTAGCGATAACCCCGCGCTCATCCGGAACAATAGCCTGGCGGATGAAGGACTGTGGCCCCGTCAGAAATTGACTATGCCAGAATGACCGGGAATGGACGTACCAGGTAGCGCATATAGACGGAGGTCTGGAAACGGACCCAGGGCGAGTCGCGCGCTGCGGGGGGGGCAAGGTGGAAACGGTCACGGATTTGCATGACCTGGTCTCGAAGGGGGGCCAGTACTTGCTGCGAAAACCTGGCAACTTCGGGACGGCGAAGGAACCGGACCAATTCTTCTTCAGTGTCGAGGTCTATGAAGAAAACCTCGAACTGGGTCCGCGAACGGAACGATGTAGGGTCGCCACGATGGTAATCGCGGAGGAGGGCGAAACGGAGAGCCATTTCTTTTAGTTCGCAAACTGGGGAAGAACCAAGGGCAAGATGCGAAAGTCCATCCGGCGATCCGGGCGCAATTTATACTCTGGAACGGAGCAGTTGTGGGCCATATAAAACATGATCAAATTGGGAATACCGTGCTAAGCGCAAACGGAGGATCGTACGCGCGGTGCTACGGATAGGTCGTCAGGAACGAGGACCCGTTCACGTTGAACTCCGGAAACTCTCTCTCGTGGCCAAGCAAGCTACGCGAGCCCAACGCCGTGCTTTCAAAACGCGTGAATGCGAAAAGCGGGTCGTAGGCGAGCAGGGGGCGGTCCTCGTCCCCTTTGTAGCCAAACTCGCACATGACGACACGCAGGATGCGGAACATATTGCTACAGGCACCAGGGACGATGATGTCGTCCAGGCGGACGCGGTTGTGCGCGATTTGCACGAGCCTCGCAAAGTGGGGACGCGAGTCGTGCAGTAGTTTCTTCAGACCGGTCCGAATCAGCCCCAAACGGAGAACGCGAGAGATATCGAAACGGAGTACGTACCAATTGGTCCAGTACGCGACGGATGGCACCACGCACTTCTTCCGAAAGACTGGCCCGCATGCGAGGAAACGGAGGGGATAAAGTGAAGTCCGGATCGACCGTGGACTGGATAAGGTAGATCTGTGGGCGGATAGAGTAGCGCAGCAGATTCCCCATGCTATGCGAAGGCGACCATGTATCCACAGCTTCTCGCCAGCCAGGGATTTCGACCGATGTTGTGTCTTCACGGAGTCGTTCTTCCGGCGTGGAGCGCGATAGCTCGTTAATTACGCTCTCAAGCTCTGCCATCCAGGCGGGAGGCGCGAATGTCTCGAACGTAACGTTGGCCATAGTTCAAGCCGCGATAGGGGAAGGAAAGCGCGATCGAGGAGGCAACCGTCAACGATCGGCGAATTTTTTTTAAATCACGCTCGGGTCCGCACTCAATTTCAAATAGGACCGGTTCGGTTTGTAACGGAAATCAACTCGATACACGAACTCGAATGATCTGTCCTTCCAACGGAGTTATCATCAGGACGCAGACGGAGAAGACCACCCCGTATCGAGAGGGCGACGCATCATGCGCCCTGATCGTTCGAATTCCGGGTACTCTCCACGTGTGCCAAGCAGGGCTGCCCAGCAGGTAGCGACCCAGTTTCAAATGCTCCAGCGCGGCGGACATTTGCGCACCCTCGACAGTGTTTTCGCCCGTGAAACCGTATACCTCCGTCATATACTCCAATATTTCGAGTTGCCCCATTGCCACGTCGGAAACGGGCGGTTCATGCGGGATAAGATGGACTGCCGAGGCACCATCCCACAGAGCAACATACGACGGGTACTCCGGGTCCGTGAGCGATACCAGGTGCTACGAAATGGGTCAAATGGAGATAAAAATAGCATACGGACCGCACCACGAGTTCCATTAACTTGCGAAGTGATGCTTGCAACATTTGACTCGTGGAAATGGGAAACTCGAATCGCCCGTAACCAACCCGATGAAAGGATGGATTGACTGCCTGTTGGAGCACGAAAACCGCTGGACGGAGTACTTGACAAAGAATGAGGGCTACAGCAATGGGAGGGTCCCATTCTTCCCGAGCCGCGTACTCCTCGTCCGAAATTTCGAGAGGTCGAACCATTCTACACGCTTCTTCAACGCGGTTTGCCAAAGCACGACCGGCGGGGCTGCCGATTAAATATGCTATTCCAACGGGAGAGTTGGGAGGAGAGGGTGTCGAGTCCATATTGAACGGAATACAGGATCTGGCTGACAACGCGAAAATCCGAGAAACGTTCTTCAATGAGGAAGGTACAGCTGGCCTATTTATGCTCTACGATACGGAGCAAGGTCTTGTAAACCATACGGGGCCGGAGGGAATTCAAGTTACGGCACCGCCATCATTCTCCGAGCCCTAGGAAGATCTGCTCCGTATTGGATATCAAGAACGAGGGAAAGTCGGTCTGGTCCTCAACTTCGCTCCACGCCCGACCAATCATTAGGGCACGAGAGAGGTTGAGTTGCAGACTTGAAGGGGTGACACGGTTCGCGCTTTCGGGCACGTAAACGGCAAGCAGCTCGCTCAGGAGTTCCAGCCCTCGCAAACAACCTCCACGGAACGCGCCATAGGCTTGAGGGCACTCCGGCTCGTCGCCTATAATGCTGTGCCCGGGAAGATCTCCTCCTTCGTCAAGCAAACGGAACTGCGAAATGATTAATTTGAAGCCTACTGGTCATTCGGGTGAAGAGCGCACGCACCAAGAAACCCATGATGTTCGAAATTGCATCGTGCACGAGAATTAACTCAACCATGGTCAATTCGTAACGACGAAGCCAACCCGTGTTCGCTGGACGAAGCGCGCAATCCAGGAGGTGGACGGAGGGTCGAATATAATGTTCCATGACATCGTCAAGTTTATCGCGAGTAGCGCTTCCGGGTTCGAAACGGAGGGCAGTGTCTAGCGCGTACTCGTTCACGAGTTTGCACGTGTCCTCCACCCCATAAAAATTCGAATCAAGTGCGATGCGGGGGAGGCGAAAGATGTTGGACATTCCGACTAAAAGACAGCGAATTCGGAAGTGGAGTTCAGGAAACGAAACGGGGGATATAGGATTTGGAAGCATACAACGGGCTTCTATTTATACGGAGCGGTTAAGGACACCAGATCGCTCCCTCTCCATCTCCGAGGCAGACAGCATCACCACGCTCCACTCCGAAAACTCTCGACCGCAAGTTTCTTCATCCGAGCACAAAGTAGGGCTAACGCTTCTGCAAAAACCGTCTCCGCCCCCGCCTTGTAAACAGTCAGGCAAATGGCCTCGGTCGCGCGGAGAATCTACCATATCCGCCAGAAGTCCGTCTACGCTTTCCTTCTGCACGCCTACGACCTTGCCCTCCGGATCTGTTTCCACCAGTAGCGAACCTTCCACACGGGACAAAGCGAGGAGCGTGGCCTCTACTACGCGCTGCGCGTCAGTCCACGCGGGGCTGACGATTTCCTTGATCGAGAAATCCAAAACGGGGTTGTCGTTCACGGGGATCCGTTTGTAGTTGCTCGGAGGTTGGCGCGAGGGAAAAATTACTTCGACGGTCCGGTGGGGATCGTACTCCTCGTACTCAAGGAAAATCGCCTGCCTTGATACTCGGAAGAGAGCGACGGTTTCAGCGCATTCTTTCAAGAAAAATTCCGCTTGCGAAACGGCGAGCCCGTGCACGTTTACTCCGTGGATATCTGGTACCTCGTCGCCATCAAATCCCACCGTGAATAAAAGCACGCCGATGAGGTAGAACATCCACGAAGCTTGCGTAGGAGTGTTATGCCGACTAAAGTTCCGACGAAACTCGTTCTGCCGGACGCGAGCTGCATAATACTGGCAATATGCATTTAAGCCCTCAAACTTCGAAGCGGAGTGGTTTCAATTCGCGTACCATATGGTCTATGATACGCATGCACACACGCGCTTCGTGCAGATCTCGAGACGTGAGCGAGCTCCGGGAACGGGTGGCCCATCAATCCTCCAGAACGGAGATGGCGACAAGGAAAACCTTGAAACGGAGGTTCTGACGGAGGAACCGGGCAAGGCCTCCGGCAGGCACGTCCATGCTTTCAGCAGGGAGCACGCCAACCGTCGAGTGGAATCTTCCGATTGCAGAGGTGTCCATGGGATAACGAGGAAACTTATTTTCAAAAAAAAAAAAAAAAAAATCTGTCTGCTATTTATAGTGGAGCCAACCGGGGACGGTCAGCATTCAAAAGTGGGGAGGAGATGTGAGCTGTCACTTTGTGACGTGCTCCAAACGAGCCGAATCGGGTGAAAACACCGGGTTCTCCGTATCAATAAAAAGCATCGGATACACCACCACCAGGGCCAGACCCCGAATCGAACAGGGTACTCTTGGAGAATCGCTCCATCCCAATGTATCGAGTCCAAGTGTGTTACCGTTACACTATCTGACCGAGTACTCACCGAGACCACAAGGATCCAAGGCCGAACCCCGAATCGAACGGGGAGCTCTTGGAGGAGCGCTATCCGCGTGTGGTAGCACGCTTGGATTCCATCCAGCCGCATACAACTCCGTACCAACAACGAAAAAGGTTAAAGAAACGCAAGGGCCAAGGCCTGACCCCGAATCGAACAGGGAGCGCGTGAAGAACTATTTCTTGAAAAAGTACACCTTTCGCGTGTGCTACCGTTGCACCACCAGACCACGACTCCGATAGAACAGTACGGGGGGACTTACGACTGTGAATCACCGACTCACTGCGCACTTCAATACGGAGGCGGGCCGAGAGCGGACCGCTGTACGGAGGAGGTTCTGGGAAACGGGAGGACTAAACAGGAAACGGAGAAGGACACGAGGCAGCTCCGTTTCGGCGTTGACTCCTTCAAACTTGGGGAGCACATGGGGAGCGATGCGGTGAGTCAGACTGGAAAGCCCGTTTCCTAAAAGAGGAGTTATTACGCGCGCAGGTATCGGACCGAGAACAGTATAAAAACCCCTTGTATTAAACGGAATAGCATCTTATTACCTCCCACTGCATATACCTGAAAAGCTACTCTCCCTGAAGTACACCAGGGCGGGGATTATTAAATACATACACTTCGCTACGGGTCACGCCGCCTGATAGTGGGACAAACCAAGGTCACCAAGGGCCGGGGTCTGTCAAGAAGATTCCAATCGCCTCACTTCCGTTTCACTAAAAGCGATACGGAGGGAATTATAGTCAATCCGGAGTTGAAAGCGCGCGGTAGCAGATTACGCGGCGAATCACCAAACGGCCAGTAGCCCAAACTTGGCTTCGTGCAACCGTTCATATTCGGAGTTCGAGCGCATATCCCTGCGAGGAACCCACCCCATCGTGCACGGAAGGCCTATCCGACTCGATAATACCACTTCCCACATTCCTTTTCGCACCATTCACCCCCGAGTCTTCGAAACGGAGCATCCCCGTTTCAAGGCGTTCACACACGGAGAAACCAGGCTACGAAGGGGAACGCTATAGCCATCCGTACCGTGTTACACAGTACTGAAGAGACCTGCCGTCCGAGTCGTTCGGGACGGGTGGATAAGTACAACAGATAACCCGAGTACTCCGGAACGGAACAGCATTCGCATTGCGGAGCGTACCCTTCGAGCAAGTGTAGAAAACTATCCATCCGCGGTACCTTCGGAAGGCCAGCCCCCAACGAAGAACTAAAATCTTCGAGGAACCTGGCAAGGCGTTCAATCCAAACGGAGAGAACTGTACACACACACACACACCACAAATTATATACCGCGCATTAGCGTACCTTAAAATACGCAGCTCCGCGACAGAGCAATTTCCCCCTAGAGGACGAATTAAATTCTGTAAAACACTACTTGACTATACCCACCCCGGGTCAGGCAGTTCACAGAACCGCAGTCCGCATCACAGCGGTCGGCTGTACACCATGTCGGACAATGGGGATCAGGCGGCTCCAGCGGAGGGGAATTTGGTTTGGGCGTAGACCTGGCCCCGGACATAGAGGTCAGGATGTATGGCCCACGACTCGGGACCTTGAGGCTAGACTGGAGTTCAACGCCACAGAGGGCGTGGAATGCGATTTCTGCGCGCGTTCACCACCGCTGGAAGCCTGTCATGAACACTGTTCCTCCATTCTACCGCCATGGAGCGCAGCGAGTGCAGCTGGCAGAGCAGCGTCGTGCGCACTGTACACGTCTATATGACGAGTCGGCCTACAAGACTCCGCTGCAGAGACCTGGTGGACAACAAGAAGCGACTGTGGAGGGTTCTCTCGGACCTGACATTATTCTCGACCAAACGCCGGAGATTGGGTTATTCATTGTAGTCGATCGACAGCAATGCTGGCCACAGGTCGCATTCACTGCAGCGGCACTAGGTCGGGTTTCATCGCGGTTGAGAGCCGGAAGAAAGCCACTGTGGAAGGTAAAGTCGGAGGGCGAGACGAAGGCGGCAGGCCGCATAGCGTGTGCATCAAAGGTGTGGCTGTGAAAGTGAAAGTCGGACTCGGAGTAGTCTCTCTAGACAGACGCTCGTTCCTCACGTTATATCGGAGCCGATAAGGCCACTCGTTATCTTCGCGAGGGTCGGGGAATGGGGGGCGTAGATGTAGTCACTGTGGACCGCCAACGACAATGTATGGGCCTCTGGCACCATTGACCCATTCTTTGTAAATCAGTGCCGAATACAAGACCGACAAGGATAGACTTCCCCTGAATTACCACTCGCATAGCTGGAGCCGGGAGCCCTCGCACCGACCTACACGTCAATTAGCAGAGGTAAGTGCTTACCTCGCAGTCATTTCTTGCCAGCTCATCATGGTGGCAAAGCTTAGAGGGCCATCTGTCTTCGTTAGAGCACAAAATGTCTATTGCAAAGTCACTATTCGAGCGTCGGAAACTGATATTCATCTATCGAAGGACGTAGGTGTTAAAGGGGCAGGATGTTGGGATAGTAGCGCTTGCCGTCGGTGAGCTTTCCCCCTTCTTCTTCCTGCCGGCGAAATGGTGGACGCCATACTTCCCGACGTTGTCAGAGATTCCTGTTTGTGGTCTTGAAATGGCACGGCGCACAAGATCCCTTCGCCTCCGGTGGACTCGTACTACACCGTATGCATTTCGCTGCACGGAAACGTGCGGTACTCCGAGACAACCCCGACGCGAGGCACGAGGGGCTTGGGTTTGTCGTAGGATACGGTAAAGCAGAGGGCGGAGCGGGATTCGAGGGTGACGCGGCATGACAGCGTGACTTCGCGTTTCGCTTCACCCGCTCCCCCGACTTTTCTATCGCCCGCCCTTCCGCTTTCCCTCTTTTGTTTTGTCGTTAGTGCGTGGTAGAGTTGGGCTTGCGTGCGAAGCGCGCTTCCCCACTCCCTTCCTCTCTTCCAGCCACGTGCTCAGAGCCCTCTGCAGCTCGGGGCACGGGTTTAATCCGTTGACGGGTCGAGGCGGCGGCGCGCAAAGTGCGCCCCCCTCCCGCCCGAAGGGCGGTCCCAGCGGCAGAGCCGGAGGCTCTTCCCCCACACCCCACACTCTAGGTATCCACCTTGAGTTTGGGCCCGCGCTACTCACACGTGTAGCGACGACCGTTTACCGTATTTGAGGATTCGGGTATGGCAGATGGTATGGCAGAGCACCAGAACTCTGAGCGGCATTTGCCTTTGAATGGCGCCTCTGATTTCGAGGGCGCGGGTAGCGCTCGAAGCTTGACGACACGGCGGTGGGAGTGGGAGAAGGAAGAAATTAAGCGAGAGATCAGATCGTGATCTTCCAATCATATCCCTCAATCCTCTTCAACCACTTTCTATATCTTACGGGAATTGGTGTTGGTTTTCATCTTCATTCAGTAATTCCCGCATCTTGGGAGTTTTTTTCTTTGGCAATGGGCCAAACGGCAATTCCAGCGCTGAAGCAGCTGCGGCGCCGCGACCACCGACTTCGAATGTAATTTATTATGCTGCTGGCCAAGAATGCGAGCACAAATATCGTGGTTCTCAGCAACCAAATCCAGTTTCCCGCGGTTCGATTCTTGCGTCTCGCACGAATGAAAAATCCTCTCCGGGCGAAGCAGGAAATCCGGGACTGCAGTCTTCAATATCTATGTGTCGGTCCTCAAAAAAACGAAGAACTGAGCAAAGACACTCAATTCTTAGGCCTCAATCTCTGCAATGTAAGGAGCACAGGATGTCCGAACCTACCCGGTGTATTTCCTTTGACAACTTCGTCCGCTGACAATGCGTTCGCAGATCCTCGTCTGCTCTCTCTGCGCGAAAGTCCCGCAACAGGCGCGCAATATTTTGGCTATACTGCAGCCCGTGGACATACGGTTGGACACGATAGCTGCCCATCGCATAAGATCCCTCCCAATAATATTGGAGCCAAGATGGAACTGATACGCGGGTGCGTCTGGTAGATATCCCAGTTTCCCGCTAATTTATTGGACGCAGCAGACCACGGGCTCGAGAATCGGCAGGTATAGAATACCGACTGTTTCCCAACGATTGGACATGCCCATCCTCGGGATCCACCTCTATGTCCGTAGTGATTCCACCGGAGGGGCTGCCTCCATTGCCGCACGCAGATGTAGAGCACGGACTGGATATTCAGATACGTACGTATACCCTTTCCTTCCGGAGCCTTTCACTCGCTGAACTCTTCCAAAGTGAATTTTGAAGGATATGATGTGCTGCCACCTTTCCATTGGGTCGGGTGCTACCTTAGTTTGTTGCACTGAGTTATGTATCGCGGGAGGTGAACGAGAAGATGATCGATGCTCCGCATGAGAATCAGGTGAGCTTTTATTTATCACTCCTGTTAAGTTGCGTATTGAGAGACTCCAGGTAGAAAATGTGCACTGCATGCCCCTACGAGCGCAACTTGAAGACAAATCCTTCTTTCGATACGGTGAGTGTTTCTTCCGCCCTCCTTCGATGTCTGCGACCCTTCGAGCAGGGTCTGCATAATTTCTGCTTTGTTCCGTACCGCAGGGTAGCGTCTTCAGCCTTACCTTACTACCCTCTTGCTTAATTTCCTTCCTCTCTTCGTTATCTTCCCTTTTCGCTCATTCGTGCAACCTCTATTGATTTTGTTTTCCGGCAGAAATTCTTCTCGCACGCCCCAACTCATCCTGCTCTAATCTCGGTAAGCTTCTCCACCTTTATCTTCCTTCCCCTTCTGCGGATCGCTATTTCCACTGTATCATTTCATTTCCCCGTTTTAATTTTAATTTTCTTTTCGTTCACTCATGCTTCACTCCAGTAGCAGGGGGAGGAGAACTCGGGACACGAATACGGTCTATTTTTGCTGGGCTGACCGGCCTTGTCCTTCCGCGCATCGGATAATGACACGACTCTGACGCAAAATATTCGAATTCAAGGCCCTCCTCCCCCTCCAGCGTCATGGGAAGCCTCGGCATCTGAGTTTCACTTCGACTTTGGCATGCCCTTGCGCTTGCGCCGTATCAGCACCGCTCGGAGCATCGGCATGGCACGAGACGTCTATGACGATGGACAACGATTACTGGAATGGATTTGCTGGCGTACCAATTGGCCATAGTGAAGGAGGCATCGTCGGACATCTCCGGGCGCGGACGAGCCCAATGTCGTGTTCCTGCTACGGGTTCTTCAGCTTACTTTCTGCCCAGGATGGGGAAAAGGAGACGCGATGACGAGACGAAAGAAGAGGCGGCAAAAGAGGGACGAGGCCGGGGAAAGAAAGTGAAATGGGTGCATCTGGCCTTCACGGATATGCGTACGCCGCTCCTTAGCTGCTCACCAATATTTACTTACACCTTTCACAGACGGTGCTGAATTTCCTTTCACTGTGCAGGATGAGTAACGGTTCGTTGTGCCGTCATTTTCTTTTTGCTGTTTTAAAATCACCCAGAAGCGGAGCTCCCTTGCGATTATTCGAGGAACAGGTGAAACTCGCCTTTTCGTCGCTCATATACCGCTATCTCCCGGGGTCAAAAGCGAAGCTAGTGCGGCCATAAAAAACCCACCCACCACGACTTTCTTGCGCTGTGTCTTGATATTTAGGACGGTACAGCGCCGCGACTTGCTGAGCATGGGGAGTCGTTGAGGTACGTTGATCAATATTCACTTACCTGTGCGCCAGAACCTAACTTTCATACTGACGTGGCCTTTCCAGATCTTGATAGCGGCATCGAGGCAGATACGGTGGAGCCACGAGCGAGAAAGTACGTTTTTAATCCTCCAGTTTGTAGTTCCCGTAATTTATGCCGCTTCTCATTGCTCCACTCGGCATCTGGTTGGAGAGCGAAGAGACGAGGATTCAGGTAGACTGTATTAAATCTTCCCAAGCAAGGCCTTTTCCGATACATTTTACCAGCACGATACCACTCCGAGGTTGATGGTCGGGTTAGTTCGTAAGAGGAAGGTTGACGCCGGCGCCGCAATTTGGGAGAGAGGGTGTGGATACGCGCTCGATAATCATCCCTCTGGGACTGTGACCGGCTCGTGGAGAGAGGAGGGGACACTGCATAGGGGTGTGTATTCATGGTCGCCCTTATTTTTCCTTGTGAAATGTGGAACAGTCTTCAATCCCTTTTGCGCCTCAGCCATTCTTGTCAACACCATGACATTCCCCGCTTTGGGCTCTTCATCCGTCGGAATTCCAGAGGAACATCCGTCTCCTAGGAGTAGATGACCTTCCCTACCGCCGAATTTCCTCGGGAGTTGGGAGTGCTCGTCCTATTGTAATAAAGCCTTCACACCACAGCTTCACGGGATCCTTGGTTAGCGTGGCTTTTTCCCTAAACACGCGATTCCGATAATATAATAAATCTCCTGCATAGTGTCGCGTTATGTCACATCCACGTGATTTAACCGCGACGCGTTCCGTGCCAACCGCAGCGTGTTTAAACATACGAATGTCGAAGTTTGAATTTTTATGTCACAGGTCTCAGCTGCAGAGAATTGAGCAAAATAGTACAGTATTTCTGTTTGCTACCCACCGGTTCCTTGACCTCAGAGAATGCAAACTGTCAAGGACTCATAGAAGAAGAAGAAACCTAGTCTTTGACTCTTTGCATAATGAGCATACTCCCTCAACGACCACGTATTCCAAAGAAACTGGGTGCAGGTGCGCGTCCGGCGGTCGAGCCCCGCGCCGAGGCGGCTTGATGAGATCGACATGCGGGAACACGGGGAGTGGAGGAGGATGGGATTTCAGTATAATGAGGGAGAGGGAGCGCGAACGTGCGGAAAGGGAGGTGGTGCGGGAGCCGGACCTGAAGGTCGAGGAAGTGAGGGAGAGGATGGACGACGGGGAAGTGCCACACCTATACATTGAGAAGGTCTGTTATGAGCAATCTGACTGTATCACGTGGGGTTGAGAGAAAATCGAATCCGCAAATATTAAGTGTCAGACTACACTTAGTATATTTTGTACCAACGCTATGCACATCAATAATTCACTTGTCGGTCGAGTGCTCCTTTGCAAGCAACAGCAGCCTCTGCGGCACACAAACTTCTTCATCCTCTCCAAGCACACCAAACTTCTCCGTCTCGAGCCGCGCGAAAACGTCATCCTCCGACTTTCGCAGCTCCTGCCCTGCGCTTTCGCCTTGGAAAAACTTGAACTTGGTCCCCGCCTGCGTGACAGTTGACCGGTTCTCCTCCTTGTAGTGCAGAACCGTGCCCGCAGCACACAGGAGGTTGTACCATTTCAGCGGGGAGCTGTGTGAGAGCCTCATTTATCAGGCAGGGAGGAAAGGAAAGGAAAATGAAATAGAGAGAGACGTACAGCCACCCCGACGCCCCGAAGAACTGGTCCTCGAAATCGGCGAGCTTCTGTGCTGTGGTTCCCTTGATCTTTGCGTTGTTCTGGAAAAGAATTGGTTTGGGCTCATTGGGAATATTCAGTTCCTAAGAGCAGAGCGCGCACCATGTCGAAAACTTTGACGCTGAACTCGCCGGGTTTCTCACGAGAGCGACTGTCCTTGACGACGGCCGTGCACTTGCGTGGATCTGCACTGTCGCACTCTTCGATGTCACGCTGGCCGACCACTGGTGGCCGTGTCAGTCAGTGAACCGACCGACCGCCGGGGGTGCGAACAGACAGAGGATCTCACTCACCAAAGTCTGAAAACCGCTCTCCCGCCCTAAACTGGCGCCAGTGAAAGTTGTACACCAGTTCGAGGGAGGTGCCGAGTCCGAAGGGCGAGTAGAGGCGCGTTTTGGAGTTGACGGTGCGGGGGTTGTCGCCACCACTATATAAAGAGGGGTCAGCTACGTGAATTAAGACATAGGCAGAAGCGTGGACCCACCCTTCCTCGTCGTTTCCCCAAAGCTCGGTAAAGTACAACGATCCGCGCAACGTGCGCGCAATGCGGGTCTTGTCCGCCTCGTTGAGTTGGGCGGCACCGTAGATGGTCGCGGCGATGCTTGAGGAAGCCGCGCGCAGGATAGAGAACGTGTCTTGCCCAAGTTCCTCCGAGACGATTTTCTTGGACTTATCCGAGTGCTCGGTGTTGATTTCGTCTAACGCCCTGCGTTCTCTAGACGGCATCGGTAATGGAGACAGCGAGTTAAGAGAGCAGCACATACAGATAGTATTCTTTCCATTGTGCATCAGGGATACGCGTGTTGTAAGGCGGAAGTAGGCTGAGGAAGGAAGGGTCAGCGAAGCGCTTCGATTCTCGCTACAGTATGTCTGAACTGAACTCACCACCACCGTTCGATGCATTTCGCCGCGAATTCAGTTTCCGGCTTGTCGTGGGACCAACCATTCTGCAGATGCCTGTAAGAACTGGCACAAGGGAATCAAGAAGGTTCTCACCCTGTTCCACTCTGGTTTGGTCGACTTCTTCAAGCGCGGTCCGGCTGCAGCAGCCTTTTTACCGGCACCTTTTGCAACCTGCTTGCGAGGGCGGGCCTCGAAATCTGAACCAGCCGAGTCGTCTGAGGACGTGTTGCTGTCGCGATTGACCTTGCGTTTGGGTGGCATGAAGAAAACGCGTATGTCATGCCGTAACCGTGACGCGGATTCGTCATTGATGTCACCAAACAGGTGCCAAACAAGGCACCACAAATCCTGTCCATTAATTGATTTCAAGGAGAAGAAATATTATTCTAACTGCGAAGCCCTTCGCACTGGGTCCCCTGCGAGCTACCTCCCACGGCATTGTAAGCCGATTAGTATTCTTTGACGAGGAATTAATTAAATTGTGGTTGGTTGAGCTGTGAAGAACCAGGTTGCTTAGTATCAACCCAGAGGTTGTTTGAATCCCGAAGATCTAAAACTGGCCTTCCAGGAGAATGAGTTTAAAAGCTTGAGAGGAGGAGACATCCTGATGCAAGAAAGAACATATAAACCAGGTCCAACTGATCTATGAACCCAGCCTGAGTCGAACGGGCGACGTTGTATTCCACACAATGCTTACTAGCGTATACCAACGAATGGGTGGTAACTGTTACTAACTGCGAACCATTTCGCATTCGGTCCTCTGCAAATTATCTCCTCAAAGCCAACAGCTTGATGCACGTAAGTATTCTTGAAGTAGAACAATCAAGTTAAAGGCGAACCCCGAAGACCGGAAGTAATATTTGCTTAGGCTTGAGTACTGATTGAATACTTCGTTCGCGCAGACGGCAGTGTCATCCGCAACGCACCCCAGGCTGAGGTTCATACCGACGACGCCGATTGAGGTACATGTACGCCGTTGGACAAGGTGTTGGGCGGGCCTGCTGTATTCCGATCCTCCACCAACTCACTCGTCTACTTGGCAACTGTGATTTACTGGTGCAAGGTGTGTCGTCAATGTCAGTTGTCCCGAGCGCCTGCTGACCATCGTTGAAGTTACAAGAACAAACCGACATTGGCCTCCAAAATCCTCAGGATGAATACTTTCCCTTCGCGGGCTTTGCATATAATTTTTTGTCTTCTGTCACTCTCGCTCTGACACTGTGCCATTTTTGTGCTGTTTTCCGAAACCTGAGCATCATGCGGAGTTGCCGAACCCTCTTTACTTCCAACACTCATGTCGGTCATCCTTCGTCTCGCCCGCTTCACTCCCCTCTAACCATGAAACTCATTCACGGCCCGACTCGACAATGCAACCAGTACTAGTGATACCTAGGCGCGCCGCTCAAATCTACCCGCCCCAGTTGATGCCATCCTCGTTGTTGACCACCCGCGAGCGCACTGGCGGCCGAGGGCCCCGCAACCTCATTTTTGCCCCGCCGGTATAGGCTTTGTGGTGGGAATGCAGGAACTGCGGAGGCTCCCTTGGTCGCGCTGTTGCATTCAAGCTAACCGCTCTCCTGTGGCACGATTGGGCATGTTGTCGAATGGGGGTCCGGTCCTAGGTTGGGTTAGCTTATGCGCGCTAGTCGTTGATCTTTCGCCACTTCACCACGACTTGAACTTGCAATGCACTCCACCGGCATCGATACACTGTGCGTCTCTTCTTGCTCATTCTTGTTGCGCGTATTCACCATCTCATACAGTATAACATTTGGGCTCTATTCTTTGACATGGCCGCGAGCGTTCGGTTTGACCCGGCCTCGCCAAATTTTTGATTTTTGTTGCCCTCGCGGCAATTTGTTGCGCTCTCGTTATTGTACTCTGGTCTCGTTGAATCAATATATTTTCTCCTGATTTATACACGATGAACAATTGAGACTAGTAATCTTCGAGCCTGAGTAGCACGCACGCAATCATCCCCGTCAACTTCCGACAAAGCCGACTCCCAAAGGTCTCTGACTAGGACTGCCCGTTCTCGACGGAATTTTCCACCAACAACCCATGCTGCTGCCGCTGCTGTTCGCGCCGCGCTCCACACTGTTCGCACTGAGCTGTGTCCGTGTGCAGCTCCACGTTTGCGGAATCATCGCCGTGGGACGAAAGTCAAGACAAATAATCATGGGATATAGAATGTGACTTGGTCATTTGCCAGTGAGGTACAGGTGGGAAATGGGCTACAGATACATAGGCTGTGACTATAGATACAACGGATGCAGGCACATGGTTGGGAATAAATACCTACAAGTAGGCTACACGGTACAAGAGGGCAGGCATGGATGTGGAATAATAATTAACTGTCATCAAGGGCTCAGTAATATCGGGTCGTTTTGGGAGCCTTGAGCACTGGTTTGTTGCGGGAGAGTAGTTGTAAACGCGGGCGACGCTGAATCAAATAAGCGACCATTCACAAGCAAAACACGAAAACGACACACATGTGGGCGGGTGTCGGGCCTGGGAACCTCCTGCGCGCCGGCTGGGCTTCGTGCCGCGGGTGGCCTTCTGTAGTCCGAGCGTCAATTGAAAGTGTGTTGAACCGCGTGAAAGACAAACCTTGGAAGCGGATGCGGAGGTGCCGGGCTTGGTAAGGGTGTTCGTTCCATCTGAAAAGAAATTGAATGGCGGGTATAGCCGGTGAAGTTGGCCAGTACTTACCGGCCAATACCAGAGAGTTCGGGACGACTGAGAAAGCGTGAGCTTCGAATAAATGGGAGAGAGAACACGAGTGCTCACTTTCGCGTCCGAGACCTTGAAATAGACACCAAGGTCAGCTACAGCGAAAGCGCAAAGGAATAAACTGACCTGTGCGACACTTTTTGACCTTGAGCGATGCTGTTTCTGCTTCTCCGTTGCGCTTCCGGGAGACAATGAGGGTGCGCGGGTTTCTATGAGCAACTGTCAATTCGGCCCAAAACCGGCAGTGGGAAGGTAATTATACTCACAGCGCCCTGACTCCAGCATTGTATTAGCTCGAGCCACGGCCGGAGTCCACGAATCCCGTGGGGATTTCGGCTCATGAAGGCACCGGTGTATATCTTGAGCGAGGTTCTAGCACCGTCGCAGGCGGGAGTGGTGCCGAATACCAGTTTATAACGCTGGATAGATTGTAGGATGAGAGAATGGGTTTGTTCGGAGCTCAGGACGTCCACGACGAGCTTGGCGAGGTATTCCATAATGAGATTTTTCGCTGAGCGGGAGGAATTTGGAAACACACCTCGAAGTTCGCTTCCGATGCGTATTTGCTGTCCAGTATTGCCCGCGAGACGTTCTTGGTGGCCATTCCCGTCAATATGGTGTCACCGACGCTCTCAGAGGTGTCCCGGAACACCCGGCTTGTTTCAATTTCGTGCCATGTCTCCGGTTGCAAAGGTGGAGGTGGGAGGAGGTTTGAGAGAGTCTGAGATGACAGAGTCGTGTGGAAGATGGTGATTATGCGTGTGCGGAGCGCTGCTGAATCGAGAGCGGCCATGGCGGGTGTCGCGGTGTTCAAGGTCGCGATGTTCACGGTCACACTGTGATTCCATCACTCAGCTTGATTCTGCTTGAATAGATCGCGAAATTCTGGCTCAATAAATATACAGAACATTTACGCATGCTTTTTCATATGCGCCAGAAGGGCTAAAGTTTCCCCTTCTTCTGGACCTGCCACTGCGTCGGAGGGATCGGGCTCTGATGGGAGACTGGAAGGCACGATGAGAGAATGATTAATCGCGCAGAAAAAAGAGCCCGCATTTTATTCCCCGCCATTCCAACCGCGGTGGTCACATCCTCGAACATTGCCTTGATAAAATGCGGCGCTCGATGACCGTCCTTTTTTGCATCTTCGACAGCGAGCACTCCGACGATGGCAAAAAAATGCTGGGCTTCTTCGTTATACGTCCGAAAGGCCTCTCCATCCTCCAGCAACACTGAGAGGTGCGCGACGACACCCTATCAGATTGTGAGATGGAACAAAAGGAACACCGAAAAGGACCGACCTTGACATGTCGAGCCAAGGACTGAGGGAGTGCGTCGGTTAAGAGCATGGTCATTTCCGCTGCGAACGATGTGCGACCCGTTTGACGCAGAATTTGCATCCTGGTGGCCTGCGCCTCCTCGTGCGACTTCGCACAAATCCCCGTGATATTGTCCAAAACGTCGGGAAGGAAACGCGCTTCTGGTCCGCTTTGAGAGTAGCCTCCGCACAGAAATGAGGACGGCAAGATTGTTTGCGTCAGACATGGGATTGGATGCACTTGGGAGATGGTGGTACGATGCTAGCTACCAGGGACGCCGCGTGGCACAGAAGCCGTGGACTTGCATGGCGCCTTCGTTGTTCCATATCCAGACAGAGAATCGGAAGGAGCCGGCCAAACGTGGTTGATTACGATGAGCGCTGGTAGAAGCGAGGACAGAGAAGATAGACACATGACTGCTCGCCTTTCAAATCCTGCTGCCAGGCGTAATTCCCTCACCAGCATGCCCATTCTCCCAACGACCACGACAAATTTTCCACCCGCAACCAATGCTCCCCCCTCTCGACGCGATTCGCCCCGAGTTCACACCCCGTACGCTCGTTTGCAGCTCCGAGTCGCCGCCAACCTTGCAGACTCCGAGCCTTCGTCGCGGCAAGACTGCGATGCGGATAGACGAGGAAGAGGGCTGCGAGTGTCGCAGCTCCGGAGGCCGATAGCCGGTGAATGCTTCTGCCGATATTCGTCTTCTTTCCGGGAGGTTGGGGGTAAAGAAATTGCGAGCTTTAGATAGGCATGGTTTATATGGCGAGAAACAAAGGAGATAGGAAAATAGGTCACCGGAAGGAAGTCAAAAGATCCGGATGCCGCGCGCATATATCAAGAGCAATAGTGCTGAAAGTAACTGGCCCGGGATCTACGTTTGGAAAGCAGTCAGTAATGGCTATGATAATGAGAACAGTCGGGGACAAGTGGGGAAAAGGACCACGATTTCCCGCAATGAAAAGACTGGAGAGAAAGATGGAGAGAAAGGTAAATGCATACGCACTAAAGTCGTGCACAACGTCCGATATGCCTCCCCCTACAGTCCGCTGTACCCTTTCCCGTCGCGCCAGGGTCCCTCGGTTTCTCCGAGTCCCTTGAGAATCACCGCAGTGGCAATATCCCGCAAGATGACGATTGTCAGAGTCGTAAGAGAGGCCGACAGGTGAATCAAGCAAAGAATCTTTTCAAGTTGTTATCCCCCGAAATTTCTGGGCCGCGATACTTTGAGACTTGATAGCTTCGACCCCGGGCACAACCAGCGCCAGTCATGAGGCAAGAACTGGTTTAAACCTTGGCAAAGACGTGATTGTTGACCATGAGCTTGGGGCGAACGGACGAGGACGGGATTGTCCGAGGATAATGAGATTTAGGACACGAGACAGACTCTACGGTCTTCCCCGCCTGCGGCGACCTTTGGAACGAGGGACATGAACGTTAAGATCAACAGCGCTCGACGTCGGTCGCTATGGCATTCATGCTCTTGATGGGGCTTCGGGTATTTTACCGGAGGGCCGACGGATCGCAATCCGGAGACTCTCCTAATCCTTGGTCTCGACCTCGACCTCCTGCCACTGTGGACCGTCAGCAACGACGTACGCATGCGACTCTGACACCATGGGCCCATTTCCCTGTGTAAATCTGGTAAATCAGCGCCGAATACAAGACCGACAAGGATAGACCTCCTCTTGCCACTTGAGCTGGAGCCGGGAGCCCTCGCACCGACCTTCGCCCGCCTAATCTTCATCACGGTGGCAAAGCCTAGAGGACCGCACGTCTTCTTCCTTGGAGTCCAAAGGTGTGTCGCAAAATTACCGGCCCCAACGTCGGAAATTGATTATCCACGGGTCGAAGGACACTGGTGTCAAGGAGGAGGATGTCGGGATAGTAGTGCTTGCCGCCGGTGAGCCTTCCCCTTTTTCTCTTTCTGCCAGCGAAATGGTGGACGCCATACTGCCCGACGGTCTCAGAGATTCCTGTTTTGAAACGGCACGGTGCATGAGGCCCATTTGCCCCCGCTGGATCCGTATGACGCCGTATTCACTGAGCCATCGGAATTTCGCTGCACGGAAACGTGCGGTACTTGAGGATTCGGGTAGGGGCCGAGCCAGACATCTGAGCGTCGCTTTCAATGGAATTCCGGACTTCAAAGGATGCGGGTAGCACTTGAAGCTCGAAGGAATGGACTGGTGCAAAGATTTTCTGGAGATTGAAGACCCTGCTCCCGGAGAGACGCCAAGAATGGAACTCGGATTCAATTGTCTTATGACATCGAAAGCGTTTGCGCTCCCATCCTTCGCCAGCAGGATAATTTATACTCGAAGCAGGTGCGGTAATTGGATAAGGAAAACCAACGGTCCCGAACTCATTTCCAGGGACCGTAGTGTACAATAGTGCCTGTACACTCAGATATTTCCTGGGCCCCGGCGTTCCTGAGCGGGACCGGCCGTGTAATTCTACCTACCTACCTACCTACCTGGGGTTCTCGATGTGGAATGAGTCGCAACCAGATATCGATGAAAGTGGGTTGAAGAGATGGGAATCATGGGATCTGATCTCGGTTAAATTTCTCTTCTCTCACCGTCTTGCGTCGTCAGTTTGTTGAACGTTCTCAGCGTTTCAAGTTTCAACCATTCAACCATTCACTGCAGTTTCTGGCCAAAACGCTCCCTCTCTGAAAAGTACCTTTCAAAAGCGAGGAACATCGGATTCTCTCAAATCCGCAGTCTCTAGATGACCGACTCGAACTAACGCGTCCAGTGAGGCCACCAGGTGCATTTTCTGTGAAAAGTCTCGTCCAATGTGTTCACACATCCTTCCCAGCTCGAAGAATCTGTTTTGCAACAGGCGCCGCGGCGGCCTTGCGTTTGCCTTGCGTAGATCTTGGCTATTCCGCATCCCGGTGTACCTGTGGTTGGACACGATAGCACCCATCGCATAAGATCGGCTCTTGGAACAATTCCGAACTCTAATGTACTGCCGCGCGCGAGGGAGGAACTCAGGGTAAGTTCTCTGCGATCGTCCTTCGAGAGATGTTAACATCATATTTTGGTAGATGCTGGGGAATCATAACAACGTCTCCGCCAGACGCCTACTTCGAGATTATTTACTAAAAGAGCATGATGTCTGGTCCATCCTCCGACATGAAGGCGCAAGCAGGCCTTGCCGTATGTTGCAGGCAAAGAAGTGCGCACGCAATGCACTATCTTCTACAGCTGGTCATTTTTTGCCGTTCAAGCTGCTTGGAAAGGTACTGTACGTCCAACTTTTTCTTCTGTTGACATTTTAGTGTATTAATCATTCCTGGCAACGTAGAACTTGCGCCGACTCTATTGCACCGCCTCTGAAAGATTCTTTTTCGCTCGGTCGGGTGCTCCATCTCAGCGCGGGAGGAGAATATTGACGCGGGACAAAAATCATGTAGGCTTCTTTATTTTTTCACTCTTAAACTGCGTGCTGATGGTCTCCAGGATACAGAACGCCCACGGCTTGCCCTTCCGGCGCAAAACGCTGCACCGTAGTTCGTTCAGTCTTTCCTCCTCCCCTCCCTTTCCACGGCCACCTGCGTCCACGTTTGAATTGATGATCCGATTCTCTCCCCTCTGCGTTTACCGTCCGTTTACGCGGATTCCACATCCTTCATTGATCCAGTGCGGCTAATCCTCCCGCCAGAAATTCCCTCACACACGCATGACTCTACTCATGATGATACTAGTCCGGGTGAGCTTCTCGGTCCTTTCGGTTTTTCTTTATCCTTCAATACGTTGTCCATTTCACTCTTGTCTCTCCCATTTCGCTTTCATGTTCCTCGTTGGCTCATCCCTCTCTGCAGGAGCGTGAGGAAGGAAACTCCAGACATGAGAATGGGTGTTTCCCTGCGTGCGCGGAATCGGATATCTATACCACTACGACACCAAAATATTACAACGGCGCATTTAATACAAGGCCTTCTACATCCACCGTCATCGAAAGCCTCTCAGACATCCACCAAGACGCTCTCCCAATCCTAGTACTGCGCCAAAATTCTCCAGCAACAAAGCAACCTTTGATCCGGAGCATCGCATGCTGAAATTTCAGCCTTGATGACCAGCAGCGCCTCGACAATCATTCCCGCTGTTCGATGTCAATTTCGATCGCGAGCACCACCACCGCCGCTGCCTCCTGCTCATGTTGGTCCTTTTCTCGCGCCAACGGGAGCTGCACCGGGATTCAGCGTTCTGACATCGTTCTTTCAACTGCCCTCTTTCTTTCCGTCGAGCCCTGTCGAGCCCCACACTACAAGAGGAGTCGACCCCCGACGATGGTCTCTCAGCTGCCAGTGGTTACATGGTCGAAGTACGACTGCTATCTGATCCTGGATAGCTTTCTGTCCATGGCTGCGCTGTGAGAACGATGACCTTGCATCATGCGCACGGGCACACGGAGCGGAACGCCACACCGTCCTCACACCGTCCTCCAACCCGCACCGAAGGCTGCCCGAATGCCTAACTGGCCCAGGCGGCGTACATTCGACTCCGCGTACGCTGACACGCGTCACTGCACCTCGTAGGAGCACAGGGGGAGCAGGATGGTGCAGAACTGCTTAGCGCTGCCCCGGATGAGAAACCCCGCGGGCATTGCAGAGGACATGTTCTCGTCCTCGGAGGAGCTCATGCAGCCCATCTCGCCCGTTACCTTACTCCAACCTCCCTTCTTTCTACTACTTCTCGGACTGCTCCCATTCCATCATATTCGTATATCTTCGCTTTGTACACGTGTCCATTTTCACCGCTTCTCGACCACTCTTCTCGAGACGAAGAGACGGTGGAAGTTAGATGTTGCATATGTCGACATATTTGTTTAACTTACGGCCAGCAAATCAAATTCAGTTGTGCAAGGGCTTGGAGCAGCTCGTGGTATCGGCGCAGTCTCAATCACACAGAAGGAGGCAGCAAAATGTATTTCATTGGAGAGAATTATAGAGGGAAGATGTAGAAAGAGCCAAAGTTGTCAGAGCGAAAGTGACGAGGAGCAAAAAATTAAATGAGCTGGGGTAAAACCCGATGCTCGAGGCGCCTATGCGCGATGATGAGCTGCAGAAAGAGGGGTAAATATATGAAGAACAAGTGATACAGCTGGCGCACTGTTGATTCTCGGATGGAACCGAAGAGTCGTCGTGGTCGAGTCGTATCGTAGCGCGAAACGTTCAAACATCTATTATCAGAGATCAGCACATGCGATTGTGGGAGAACTTCGTATGAGAATGCAGGGGACACAGCTGGGCGACGAGGTACATCAGCGTGAGGTACAGTCACAATCGACAAAAGAATTGGCATACCGATGAGTTGGCCATTCAAAATCGATGTTCGCGGTGCAGTGAGGGATCCGAACATATACAGCGACCGCCTTAACACCTTGCCTAGCGAACCCACGAAATCCATCGAACCAGCGAGCCGTCTTCGACCACAAAGAGTCTCGAGCTCTCAACCTAGGGAGCATGTACAATGCAGCCTCGACGAATGGGATTGGCCGCAGATCTCGCAAACCCTGGGTTTCTATACAGAGCGGCTGGGCAGCGAGCTGCGACTTCCCACTCGCCAGGATGCTCTCCCTTTGTCAGTTGTCAGATGGTTAACGAGTGTCTAGGGGGGTTGGTGTAGTGCTGGCATGCTTTCACCCGACTGGACTTGAAAGTTGACCCATGTAAAATCTCGAGTGATCTGTTAATAGCAATGCGTAAATGGGGCCGAGAATGGAGGAAGAGAAGAGATAAATACCCGAAGCGAGGAGATGAACACTGCCGCAAACCGAGGGCTAGGTGATGAAGATCATTGAGAAAGCCTCGTTCCGTGCTGTGGCTGGGATCGACCAGTTGACATTCAGTCAACGCCCACAAGGAGCACCACCAACATGGTAACCGACGCAGACCCGTTTCACGCACACACTAGGTGCGACGGCCGCAGCAAAGTCGAAGTCGGTGGCTGATGGTGGCACTGGCGAGTACTGGCGGTGATTGGCGACGAGGCGAGGGTGGCTGTCGATGAGGCGAAGCTGAGAGTCGTAGGTGGTGCTGAAGGCGAAACAGCAGCAAAAATTTGAAAACTAGAACAAAACCTGCCCGAGATGGTCGTAGACGTCAAGAGCGATTTCAGACTCCGACCATCAGACGCAAGCATCAGCACTGCTTTTCGGGCTTCTTTAAATTCGAAGAGGGAAGCACGGTCCGATATGTATCGGGCACTTAGTACGGTTCCTGCGGCACAAGGGCCAAGCAAAGGACCCAAATACAACAGATAAATCCCGCCTTGACTAGACTACCGCACGCATTTGACCCGGCAATTCGTGTCTACTTCACACTCGGATTCACACCAGATTCAGTTAAGGCCGGCGGGACGAGACAAAATTATTCACACTCGCATTGCAGCGAGGAATGAGCAGTTGACTCGAAGTACATGGGACTAGATGGGACTGCTGAGGAATAAGCGCCGCAACTGTTACCACGAAGGCAACGAAAATCAAAAAATTGGGTCGAGTGAAACTCGACGCTCGAGAAGCAACGATAGCATGAGCGGTGAACTGCCAAGCTATGACTACATGCAAGGAAGACAAATGTAAAACAGACGTACTGGGCATGGGGGGCGGAGTTAGGACATTGATTGTCGAAGATGGGTCGAGTTGTAGATGGAGTGCGAAGGGTGTGCGTCGAGCGGCGGCGAAGGATCCAACGTAGTACGCCCACTGTATAACCCAACGTAGCCCTGGCCCTATGCAATTGCTGGCCGGGTCGCGCCACACAGTGTTGTCAGGGTCAAGGTCAAAAAGGTCAAGTCGGGTCATTGATGTTGACGGGTCAAGTGATTGACGGTCAGTGACCGGTTTTTGACCAGTCAAGCTCCCGAAGCAGAAAGAGTTCTCACGCGCTTGATCGCCGCGCGAAGCTGCCTCTTCTTCGCTTCCCTCACGCGCAATAACGCGTCGTCTTTCTCTGTACTATATCCATACCTTCACCTGTATGGGACGCCTTCTATTCCAACGGAACGAAGTTCAAGAACAACCGGAACCATAAGAATGCCTGGTGCAAAGCCGAGCTGGACGTAGTTATTGCGAAGGAGAAGGAGAAACAAGTGCTCGCCGCAGCACACAGCTCGTTCCAGGCGCCAGACAGGACAGATAAGGAGTGGTATGAATGGGGTGAGCTGATTGATCCTTCATTCCAGTGCAGCTGAAAGGTTGGTGTGCAGCTCTCGCGCAGGTAGTTCCGATCTGCGGTAAAATCGACCAGATGCGCGTCCACATCACCAAGAAGTGTCTTGTCATCGAGGCCTCTTCCGAGCGGCAGAGGCAGCGCGATTCTATCCTGGCTCGTCTTGATGCAGCTAAAACTCCTACACCATCCCATCTCCCTCAACCGTTGTCGCGCTCATTCAGCATGCCGCCGCCCGATAGTCCTTTCTCCCACTACTCTGCGAGCCCACATTATGATCCTCGCCATTCGCCATCTCCCTTTGCACCTCCGCTTTCCCCCTTGCTTCCCATGGCTGATCTCGAAGGTCTGCCCCCTGCCGGCGGTCCATTTTTCACCTCCGATGCTTTCGAGTCCCCAACCTCGGAACTGTTCAACTCCTCTACCAGTTCCAAGCGTCGTCGAACGTCAGAGACATCTCGGGTCCCCGCATGGAACGAAGAGCAGCAGACCGAGTTTGGCGCTGATTTATGCAAATTATTCGTCGTTTGCGGCTGGTCCTGGAATACCGTCAGCAATCCCGAGTTCAAGGGTTTTTTCCAGAAATACCTGCCTCAGGCCAGCCTACCCGATCGACGTGTCCTCTCTGGGGAGATTTTGGACGCAGAAGCGGCGAAAGTCATTGCCTCGGCTCGGCGGCAAACAAACGGAAAATTGGCAACATACTCCGAGGACGGGTGGACTAATATCTCCAAAACTCATGTCGACACTTCGATAATCAGTGTGGAGGGAACGGTACGCCATAATAAACCTTCCAACCGTCCTCTTATAATTGTGTTGTACTTAGCCCCACCTTCTCAAGACCCATGATATGACCGGACGTCCAAAAACTGGCGACGAATTGTACGGGTTAGTTCAGGAGGACATCAAATACGCACAGGAGACATACGACGTCGAAGTAATCGCCGTGTGCACCGACGACGGCCCCGATGGTAAAAAGATGCGTCGGCTCACCAAGGAGCGAAGTCCGTGGATTGCCGTATTCGAGTGTTGGGGCCATCAGGCACACCTCATTACCGGCGATTATCTCAAAATCAAAGCACCATGGATGGCGGCCGCGAAACTCGCCAACGAGATCATCAAATTCTTTAATCATCATCAATTTCCTCTCGACCTTCTCCGCGCCCAAGAGATGCTGACTCTCGGCCATTTCCTTGCCCTGCTCCTTCCTGTACTCACCCAATGGCTTTCCCAATACTGCTCCATGCGCCGTTTGAAGAAGCTGGAACGGCAGATTAAAGTTGTTATTATTCAGCATGAAGACCGTTTGCGGGTTTGTCTCGGGCGCAAGCCAGAGCAGATTGCGGCTGCGGAGAAAATAATCGAAACCTGCAAAGATGAAGATTTTTGGAAGAATTTGGAACGGTGAGCCTTCTTCTCACATTATTCCCTCCTACTTACGGAGATGCAGTATTGCAACTCACCTCGAACCCCTCGCCATTGCATCTAATATATTACAAGCACCATCATGTCGTCTCGACATGGTGCTCCTAACCCTAGGAAATCTGTACCGTATTTTCGGTAATCTTCCCGCGGCCGATAGTCAAGTGACGGCAACCGTCCAGGCCAGTCTCGAGCGGCGATGGGGGAAAACGGACCAGGAGCTCATGATCCTGTTTTCTTCAATCCCTTCGTTCGTACGCGCCCCTTCAACCCCGCAGCCCTCCCCCCAATCATGTTCTTCCATCTGGCCCGCCGCGCATTCAAGCGGTTACTTCGACAAGATGCGACTGGAGATGCCGGATTTCTTGAATCCTTCAATTCCTATTACGACAACACAGGTCTCTTTTCCGACTCGACCATGTGGATCGAGGGTTCCCGCGCTCTGTACGAACAAAATGTGAGCTTCTCTTGCCTTCTCATCTAGTTCGCCGATATTAACACGTGCAATCACGCAGGGAAAACCTATCGACCTCGTCGCGATCTGGCGGCGAATGGACAATACGAAATCATTGCGTGGTCAAGCAGGGTTTGTCGCGCTAGCCGTGCGCATCCTCAGCATTCTCCCGAATTCTGCAGGGCCGGAGCGGGTTTTCAGTGAATTTGGCATGATCCACACCAAACGCCGAAACCGCTTGAATCCGAAGAAGGTTCACAATACCTCTTTGGTTCGTGCTGACAGGATGCGTACTCATGCCGCAGCGGGGCTGATCCCAAAGCGGAATATCCGCCGCTGTAGCCTAGCCGACAACCAGGAGGCGATAGCCGCGATGGAAGACGAAGAACCCGCAGCACCGGTACCCTTGGGTGAACAGGCCATCGATTCAACGACCGGCAATTTTGACGCGATGGCCGCCGTTCTCGTGAACCTCGCCACACAAGACTCCGACGATGAATCTGACGACGCCAACCCTCCTCCGCCCCGGCCTTCTGCGTCCACCACCGTCACCAACCCGTCCAGCAGTATTCCAGCGTACAAGAAGATCACCCTAGAAAAATTATTTACTTACCCTGTAGCTGGCAGTCCCTCCCCCGAACTCGACTTTTGCTGGCGAGGCGGCCGTACTGGTGTTGATGCGGAGGAGGCGGAGATGCTTGAGGCGCAAACGGGGCAGGCGGCAGGTGCTTTGGACAACCCAAGTTCCACCAGTCAGTCGTAGTTTAATTACTAGAGTTATTTATACCGGCGCAACGCTTGAAGTAGGTGTACAGCGGTGGAAAGACGATTTTCGACAGTGATTCCCAATTAGGCAATAAGCTGTGCTCGGTCTGCCGGTCCGTGGTCTTGACCGGTCAATCAAAAGGGGTCAACGTTTGACCATTCTCCTTAACCCGTCAAATAACGCGTCATAAACCCGTCAAGGACAACACTGGCGCCACAGAGGAATGGTCAGCCACAATCTACGTCCGATGTACCCGACAATTCTGCACTTTCAAGCCGTATACTCAGCGAGAAGGAGTTGTCGGGTCGCCGGACGGCGATTGCGGTTCCCAGGTGGTCTCCGACAAGGGCTGAACTGCCGAGGGTGGGTACGTTGGGCGGCGCCTAGTTTTCACCTGCTAAGTCATTGGGTTGAGGCTAGTGCATTGATTGAAGTGCTGGAGGTAAGAGTCAGCGCGGCTCAAGAGTAACGAATGGAATGTGGCTAACTTGAGCGGACAAGATGGACGTTGAAAGCAGAGAGGTTTCGGCAAAAGCCGGCGTGACATGGAACCTTTTATAGCTGTGATGTATCATCAAAACTGATGGCTAGGCCGAAGGCGGCACAGGTTATTCTGGCTCTTGCCAGTGAAGCCCAATGGAATCAAATAAGTAAGGCGGCGGAAAAAAGCTGAGAAAAGAATTGACATTGTCAGATATATAGCAAGAGTATTCGTTTCAAATCCTCGAATTTCTGCTGCAGCTTCGCGTACATAGTCGGAACTTGAAGCCGACGCTTCGCCGTCGGGGAGATGGCATCATTGACGAACTCGCTTTGCTCTAACCACCATCCTCCAGCAGCAGAGTCTCCCTAAACTTCAAGCACTGCGCAATACCTTGGGACACTTTGATGGTGCTCCAGTCTCAGTGCTATATCCGCCCTCGCTTCCAGCCCCTCCAAGCTTCAGTTCAATACAAGTCGCCATCGCCTTCAAGTTTCGAGTCTCGAAAGGACAACCTAGAGAACTGAAGAAAATGACACTTATCCGACGTTTATATCCAGGGGCTGAAGCGCTGACGCGCTGACAACCCGGATTGGGAATTCGTTTGTTTTGACAAGTCGCGACTTAAACTTGAACCGCGATGTCGCACGCACCGACTCGCTCGTCCTTGTCCTTGCCCTCCCTGGAATCTTGTGACACACGCCTCGCAGTTCCCAAACAACCGGCTCGGAATCCTTCCACCACCTCGCCAATATCAGACTCTCCGCCCCCGCCCGCTCTCTCCACCCCGGAAGAATCTGAGGCTCGCCCGCCCTCGCTGTTGGTTTCCTCGCATTCTACCCTGCCCGTGGCCATCTCCTCTGCATCTGCATCCTCCTTACGCACCGCCGCCGTCTGGACCCCGTCCGCCTTCGTTCCCCCGTCAACAGCAACCATACCCGTCGCCGTGTCCACCTTATCCATCCCTTTGCTGTCAGCCGGCCAGATTTTTGCTCTCGATTTTGCGGGCCCCGCGCCTCCCCCAGTGCAGCGCGCGAAGAACAAACACTGCTCGAGGACTCGGTCAGCACCTAGGGCAGGACGTCGCCACTCTGCGGCACCAACTCATCAGCAATCCCTGCCACGCCCGACTCTGGTTGCTCTGAGGAATGAAGCCGCAACTGCCCTGCGCGCCCTCCCATCAAAGAGCATCCCAATACCTCACACCTCTCTAGTTATCGTTCATCTGCAACCAAACGATCGCACCTTGATAGATCTAGTCGACCGGGGGAAAGCACATCTCTCCTATGGTATCGTCTGGCTGCTGCGTGATTACCTCCCGCCTAAAATGTGCTCCCGGGGTTCGCTGACCGTACGTTCAATCCCTCCCTAATGCCCGATGATTTCGCTCACTCTTTGCAGCTTATCCGTGATGAGATCATCTCCTCTCGCGGCCTCAGTGTCCTCGCAGAGAAACTCCAGCGACCACTAGGCGTGGGGACCGAGAGCATCATCTCCACATTCCATGGGGCGATAGGTGTTATCGCAGATTCTTCCCCGCTCGAGGCCCGTGCCTACGTTGAGAATGCGCTCGGCGAAGTCTTTCGCGTGGTTGCTCGTACGGGCGAAGGGTGAGTCGTTCACATTCCATGACTCACCACGCTCAACTCAAACATGTAAACCCAGTCTAAAGTCCCTTCACCGCACAAAGGGCACCGCCTTCGACCAGACTCGCGAGGTGCTCCTCAGCATTCGCGACGACAAACCTCCGGAAAAGCCGTACGTCTGAGTATTTCCGGTGCCTCCCTCTCAAAATTTATACCCCGCGCCTAGAATTTTCACATTAAAACGCCGGTACTCTCCAGGAAACGAGAATGGTAAGTGACTACCGTTTCCGCATCGACTTCAACTTATTGTTACATCAGTAGTGCCATTCCTCAGAGTCCCGTCGGAGGGGGTGCCTAAGCGGCGAAAGAGTTGGAGCGCTGGGCAGAGGGAGGGTAAGCCCCCGCTCCTTGATTCCTATACGCAAGTTCTCATGTGCGGTTTCAGAGGGCGCTGAGGTTGCAGAACTGGAGCATTCTGGGCCGGTGCAGGATTATTACCTTCAGAGGGCCGTCTTGAAGATCGAGTCTCCGATCTGTGCCTCTCCCGCACTCCCGAGCGCTGCCTGGACATTGATCCTCGGGCCGGCGAGTGTCCGGGACCCCCTAGAAACGTGTGGGGATGCCTTGATGTGCATAGCCCTTACGGAAATCCTCATCGAACGCCTCAAGAACGACAAGGATGGTCTTGTAATCCGCAAGGTAAGCTCCAGCGCACGCCCGTGTTGCGGTACAATTGGCTTACCCATTTCCAAGGCGGTTTTACCCATCCTTCTTTCCAACTTAACGTTCTTGCACCTCCTCCTCAGCAAGGGTTACATATCGCTGGACGATGCTAGCGACCCGCCGAAGTATCCTGGCAACGCCCTGGAGGTATTTGCTGCAATAATAGTGCTGTTCGGATCGATTGAAGGCCTGAAAGCATGGGTCGCCGAAGCATTCGAGCCCTTCATTGTGGCTGCCATTGGTACGTGGCGGTTGCGAAAATGGCTTCGTCGCCACAGCTTCCAGTTCGTCTATTTTCCATATTCGAATCCGACTTTTCGCTTACCGCAAGATGCAGCTTGCCAACTGGGTCGAACCCCTTGAAGGTCGTGCGGCCGGCAGGTTCACTGGAGTCTGAAGACACGGTTCAGCAAGGCCAGCCGGCGAAACGAGCGAAAGCACAGAACATAGAGGCCGAAGAGCTTGCTCCCGGCGTCCAAATGGGCGTGTCAACTACCAGGGCAAGCTTACCGTTGCAATCCTCGAGACTTAAATCTGACTTGTTGCCCAGGACCCGCTGGCGCCCCGACTTCTTCCAAACAGGGCGCCGTCGCTGATGCAAGCCAAGGTACTTTTTGACCATCCCGTTTACAACAGATGCTCAATGGATTCATAGATCTCGAAAGCCACGCCTGAGAATGTTGCTGCGACTCCCAGACCACCCGTACGTCGCGTCCGAGGCTCTGAGGATCGACGTAGCTAATGAATGTTTCTAGCTCTGCGCTGTCGATACGTCCTACACCTTCGCGGTTTCAGACAGCGCATGGATCAAGGCCGTTGACGCCGCCATCATGAAAACCGCCACCCGGAAGCCGTTGCCAGGGAGTGCAAGGTTTTCATTCCACCCACTTGCATGGATCGCGCAGAAGGATTAGATCTAGATGCACATTTGTTTTCTTTCTTTTCGCTCGGGACGAAATACTATCTATTCCTTGTCTTTTTCTAACAACATATATCTGTAATACGCGAAATACCTTTGATCTTTTCTCCGAAAATTGTAGTAAGGACGTCCATCCATCTATCACTACTGCGACAGAGCGGCAGACCGAGGTTGCTCGGGAAATCCCACGTACGAAAAGCACTGAGTGGAGACTGTGCATTCCAGTTCAAGATGTTGTCAACAGGAAAACCTCTAACATAGTTGAGGCGGATCGGAGGGGGACCTTCCTATTACGAGCGGAAACAACTAGCACCAATCGCAATGACCTCGGAGCGGTGCCGTTCTGGCGGATTGCAGTACGAGTCACTTTATTGTGGTTCCTGCCAAGTTCCTGCAGCACAAGGGCGAAGCAAAAGTTATGTCTACTTCTCACTCGGATTCACGCCAGATTCAGTAAAGGCCGGTATCATCGCGCGAAGAGATTAAAATATTCACACATATCGTACTGCTTTGAAGAACGGGAAACATTGATTTGACTTGAAGTACACGGCACTACTAAGTATCGAACGACAAGTGTTACCGCGAAGGCAACGAGAATCAAAAAATTGGTGAGGTCGAGTGAAAACTCGACGCTCGAGGAGCAACCATAACATGAGCGGTGAGCTGTAAAGCTATGAATACATGCAAGGAATAAGACGAATGATAAAACAGACGTACTGGGCATGGGGGCGGAGTTTGGACATTAATTGTCGAGGATGCTTCAAGTTGTAGGTGGAGTATAAACGGCGTGCGTCGAGCGGTGGCGAAGGATCTAACGTAGTACACCCACTGTATAACCCAACGTAGCCCTGGCCCTATGCAATTACTGGCCGGGTCGCGCCACAAAGGAATGGTCAGCCACAATCCTACGTCCGATGTACCCGGTGATTCTGCACATTCAAGCCGCATACTCAGCGAGAAGGAGTCGTCAGGTCGCCGGACGTCGATTGCGGTTCCCAGGTGGTCTCCGACAAGGGCTGAACTGCCGAGGGTGGGGACGTTGGGCGGCGCCTAGTTTTCACCTGTTTGAGGGGCGGTGGGTCGAGGTGAGTCCTAAAGCAAGGGCTGAGCATGGATGAAGTCGCCAGGAAAGAGAGAGAGAAGGGACGACACACAACGATCGCCATACATACTGCGGCTGTCTTGGGTTCCATCTCGTCGAGTCGAGGGAGGTGGCGGATCCGGAAAGGTGCAGGTCCGTGTTGTCTCGCGAGCGACAGCCGCTCCCAGGGGGCTAGACGGCGATCATCGATGTAAATCTACGCCTGGGGAGCTTCAGCGTTCTCCGCACGAGCAATGGGATCCACGATGCCGGAAATCTGAAGCAGCCCATAAGGACGCCCCAGAGAACCAGTCCGCAGGTTCATCGTCGTCGGAGAGCCTCCCGTGAATAAGTATTCCCCTGGGCGTCTGTCGAGGGCGAGTTGGCGAGGTGGACTTTGGGTGGACTACCCTTCCTTCACTAGGCGAGGGAGATCTTGCGGAGGTCGTCATCGAATGCGGTGGGCTACATGTCGGCCTGAGGCAAGGAATATGAGGGAGTAAATGGCAAGGCGATGTTGTGGTCGAAAGCAAGCGGCAAGATTGTTGCTGCTTGTTTCTTCTCCACGTTATCGGCCTTCAAACCTCCGGCTTCCATTCTCAGCTTGTTCTCTGCTGTGATCCTCACGCTTGCCTCACGCGGTCCACGAATCGAATATGCCGTCCTAGCCTTGCCGGAACCATAATCTATGGCCTCTATGCTCGGTTGCGATCAGTGGACCTAGGATAACGTTTGGACTTTCCGCGTCCCGAATTTGATCGTGAGCTTCTCGCAGTCTTGGAACGCCTATGGCATGTCAGTTCCTCCTACTACATCCACTACCATTACTTACCGTGCTTTTTGTTAGGTCTAATCTTCGCCGAAACACACACGCCGGGAATCGCGTCAATCGCGTCTTGTAGACGCGATTCCGTTTTTTTTGGGCAGCTTATTGCCTGAATCTTGCCGGGCTGCAGGCTGCACCACGCATGCGCTTTCGGAATCCGAAGAACCCCCGGTTTTCCTCGTATGTCGGATCCTCACTTCTTGCCAGCTAGAGATTTTGAAATCTTCAGATAAACGGACGGAGATCGGCCAGAGCCTCATTCCTAGGCTTCCCCAGTAATTATCGCGCGCCAGCAGTCCACAGTTGCCCCACTAATACAGCACCATGATCACCGGCTTGTTGCGCTCCAGGCGGCAGTAACGTGCACGACGTCGCGTTTTGGATATGTACCACGTCGCGTTTTGGATCTACGTGGCGCGGCAAAGACGAGACTGCGATTGCATGAACACGAGAGTTCGCCTCCATAGTAAGCACCCTGTCGCATCTGTTTTACTAGCTTGGCTCACGGGCGTTTAGTCGATCTCCACCTATATGACATCCCGACGCGTCCTCTCAGAAGCGGAAGGGTATAGACAACACACGAATATTCTTCGCGTCCACTATCGAATCGGGCCTCCGCCCTACATTTCTGCTCGAGGAAGCACGACCCACGGTAAATTCACACCGCCTCCTTCGCAAACCACGTCCTACTCGATCATCCCTGTTGTTGGTATCGCCTGCGTCCTCCGCCTCACCCGCGCAATCTCGTTATCGCGGTCCTCGGCACCACTGGGGCTGGGGCAAGCTCCGACGACGATACTCTCTGCTGCTCAAGCATCCTCAACGCGTGGTCCACCAGGCAGATTTCCCGTCCTCGCTCCGCCGGCTCTTCAAATCCCTATCGATGGCCTCTATCCTTGTTTGGGCTTTTTGCGATTCAATTGCGAGCATTCTCGGAGCTCTAAACGCCTATGGTATGTCATTTCCTCCTCTTAGATCAACTACCGGTGCTTACCGTGCTTTCAATTAGGCCCAATCTATGCTGAAACATGCGCACCGGGAATCGCGCCGTATTTTTGCGCCGCTTTTACAGCGCGTACGCCCTTTATGCGTTCATGGATACCGCCCCATACCATAACCAGCGCCTCATGTCCGCAAAGCTCCCCGCTCTGTGTCTGGACAGCCCTGCACCTTACTATTCACGCGCTTTCGTGACCAAGAACTCACTTTACCCTACCCCGGTTTCCCTCGTATGTCGAATCATCGATTCCCACCAGCTGTAAGTTTTAAAATATGATAAACGAACACAGGTCGACCAGAGCCACATTCTTACGCTCTTGCAGTGATTATCTCGCACCACTGCAGTCTTCAGCCTTCCCGCCAATGCAGGATTATGATTACTTGCGTGTTGTGTGAGTGGGCGGCAGCAACCTGCGCGACGTCGCATCTTGGAGATGTGCAACGTCGCATGCTGGATCTACACGAGCCGGCGAAGACGAGACTGCCACCGCATGAACACGAGAGTTCGCATGCATAATCGTCTCCAGTAAGCACTCTCGCACATCTATATTATAGTCCCTTGTCTCACGATCGTTTAGTCAATGTCCACCTAGAAGCGGAGCGATATAGACAGTACACAAATCTTCTTCGTGTCCACTATCGAACCAGAACGCCTCCGTGCTACGTTTCTGCTCGAGGAGCACGACCCACAATGCATCCACCACCTCCCTCGCCGCAAACCGCATCTCACCCTTCAGATACTCGATCATCCCCATTCTCGGTGTCGCCCGCGTCCTCCGTCCGCGCGATCTTGTTATCGCGGTCTCTCGACCACCACCGGTGCTGGCGCGATGCGAGGCTAGTGGCTAGACGCGTCAGAATACGTCTCATCGTGGCTGTATCCCTTTCAGGCCAATTGTCTACAGTCTTTCAGCACGCGGCCGGAATACCAATAACTCCATGATGTTCTATCCTTACTATTTTCAGCCATGATATGGACCTTCGTTGGGCTGGCGCGAGAAATGTTCCACTCACATCCCACCACCCGCGATATCAACATCCCCGCTGCCTTCGCTGTCCCATTATACTATTTAGAGCTTTGAATTCGTGCACCAAACGCGCCCGGGGGATAAATTACCACCGATACCGCGTCTGACCTGACCTTCTGCCCTTCGACTCTGGCCGGCTCTCTTTCCCTTCACCCTCCTTCACAATCGACATCCACATACGTCCACCTCATCAACGGCGAACACCAAAAATCCTCTCAGACACCGTGGGACAGGCGCTACGACGAGCCAAGTGCGGACTGGGGCGGACTGCATCCACGGACTCATCGTCCGTTTTTTCTCAAAAGACCCTCGAGGGCACCGTATGGCGTTTTCGGGAAAGCTTGCTTGCGCGCGAGCATACGGGAGCTCCGGGCCGCCGGGGCGGAGCACCCGGACGTCGATAATTCCTCAATAAAACCTTGAATTCAAGGGGTGCCAGGAACGTCTGGCGCGCGGGGAACTGCGAATACGTTCTATGCTGCCGCCTGCAGCTCTCGACCCCGCTGCGCGCGCAAATATCTACACTTCCACGGGCGGCCCGCGAGAATTACGACCACCGCCCCCTTTGGTGTCCTTAGCTACCCCGCAGCATCGAGTCACCGCCAAGCGCGCGGACAGGTCTCTTGGGTTTTCCTCCACCCGCGCTGCAGCCTTCCCCCGACATCGTCTTTGGCTGCGGTCCTTCAATCTGTATGCAGCCTTCCTTCGCCTGGCGCTTTTTGAACCACGTCCAGGACGCGAGCGAGCCCCTCCATACCAATCTCCGGCACCGTCGCCTCTACCTTGAGAAGCTTGGACTCGTCGGTTCTTGTGATGCCCTGCTGGAGCCCGCCTTCGGGAACGGGAAGCGGGAAGGGCGCGCTGATTTCCATCTCGACCTCCACATCTCCACCTCGCGACGTTCGATAGGCTATCCGTCCCCGGCTACGCACAACGCGCGCGACTTAAGCCTCAAGAGCGGACGCCCTCAATCTTACGCAACATCTGCAAGCCCGCTCGTTCCCCGGATCGCAGAACAACCCGGCGGAACTCTCATCGACCTCGCGGGGTAGTATTTTACCCGTATTTTACGGGCGGGGAGCCGGTGCAGAGCGGCCATAGTGGCGACGTTGTAGCACGCGCAGAGCTAAGCCTTCCGCAGGGTCTTCGGCACGTCAATCCTTAACGTCAAAGGAAAGACTTGCACGCGGTTCTGACCAACCAACAAAATCACACGACCGTCGTTGTCCAGCCAGGCCTTGTATGTGTACACTCACCGAGAGTCATCTCAGAGTCATGGTACGTTGCTGGTGATTGGATGTCCTCAAGCTTACCGCTTCCAGATGGCCCCGGTCTGTTACTTCGCCTCGCGGGCGGCCTCAAGGGATGCGCGGGCACTGCGGATACGGGACTGAAGGGAAGAGCTCACCGATTCGTCGTTGTCCTCGCCGTCGAGGTTCATCAAACCCTCGTCACCTACCTCCTTCAATTCTCCTAATCCCGGTACTGCAAAGACGAGCAGGGCGACATACCAGCGTGCTGGTCGTGACCTGAGGAGCGGGACTAGCTTCGGTTAGCCCTCAGCCCTGGCTTTAGTACATCTCTGACGTACCGTCTTATGCAGGGTGCCACGATTCGTCGAGTTTATTGCTGGCGACGTGGACGACTTTAGAAGGTATTGCGCTGAGGTCGGGGTCCTTCTAGCAGTACGGGCTAGAAAGGAAATGTAAGCGAAGATCCGTTACCGTGCTTTATGCAAACCTGATCTGCAGCTCAGTTCGTCACCATGTGTCCATCCGAGTGTACGTCTACCGGGATCCACTGGGAACAAATGAAGGAGACGGTGGAGCACCCGAGAGGACAAGAGACAGGGGCCATCGGGACCAAATAGACGTTACCCACAGCCACCTAAACTTGGTAACTATACTCGACAATTCTCCTGGAATTACGTGGAGTCGGATACAGATTGAGAGCTACTTGAAATTCACTCGATTGATTTCCAACGTCCTTCTGCTCCGCCCGACAATGCTCCCAGGTCCATCGTACGGTTCCATTCCTCTCGGTAGACTACAGGAAGAAAAAGAAAAAGAATCATCGTACTCACTCGTCGGCACACCCACAACAGGGCTGATAGGCTAGTAGAGCAGAGACGTGGAAGCCCAACCTCTTTTTATCCCCCATATCGACGATTTAGGTGTGTTTTTTTACTTCACTCTACGCTTCATGACTGACTTGACTGTAGAAAGTCATCCACTTTAGGGTTCCAATTGTTAGAGGACCGCCGTGCTTTCCAAAATAGAAGTAACACCCGGGCTACGCTAGCGCTCAGACAAACGGACCCTTATAAGTGTATGGCTTGCCGCGGGAGCTTTGGTCCCGATCATGCCGCCACCGATAATCCAGAGCCTTTCTTAAGCAAGGTTCTCAAAGCCAGTATGACCTCTACACAAATTCGAGCTGACCTCCAACCTACCGGTACATTGAACGCGGTAAAACTTGGGTAAAACGTTGTTGACTGTGCGAAAGGCCGCGAGGATCTTCGTCAAATTTAAGTACTAGTTTGCTATCACCTTACTAGAACAATGAGATTTGAAATTTTAGCGTGTATTGATTCAATAAAAACCTTTCCATGCAAGTTTTGCAAGGTGCCAGGAGCGGTAGGAAAAAGAAGAACATCGTCAGCACCGCCACTAATTGACGGCGACGATCCATCAACGATTTATTCCCTTTGGAGGCGGGAGCCCCTATCTGAGCCTTAGTTTCTGTTTCCGAAGTACAGATCGCGAATTGGAACAAGGTTCGTTGGGAGACCCCATCCCGAGTGCCGTGTCTAGACCAATTTACAATATTTTCGTTAACGGAGCTCTTGTCTTGAGTGAAACATTCGTGTTTCCAGTAAATTAGGTTAGTCTTGTAGGCGTATCGTGTCGGGATTTTCAGAGGTGGAAACAGTAAAAAGAGCAGGGTTAGCTGACTCCTCCGTCCCGAGAGACTCATCGTCCTACACCGGTGCATGCACACTATGGGCCCCCAGAACCCCTCTTTGGACGGTAGCGCGGATCCAGTCTTCCGGCTGAGGTCAACATAACTTAGGAGACTCGTGCACAGGTCTTGAGATCAATTATGTTCCTTGTTCGAGGCAACGGGTGAGCTCGGCAAAATCCGAGACATTCGACGAAAGCCAAAAGGCAAATTTCTTGAGCTGCGTTCAAGCTGCGTTGGAGGCAGATAGCTCATCTTCGCAGCGGAGCAAAACTGCAGAGAGCGTCACTGAGAATATGAGAATATTGAGCCAAAGCGGTATCCGCTTTCTGACTAATCACGCGCTTCCTCTCCCAACAACCTTCACCACCACGCGAAACCTTATTCAAACAGACTTGTACGGCGGTTTGGTGTCCTTGATGCCTCGTACTAACCTCGCCAGGAATCGTGCTACCTTTCCTACAGTCAAACAAAATGTCCAGTTCCTCAGCGAGAGCTCACGCCCTCCACACCGTCATGAACCCGGCCATCGACGAAGGGCTACCTCAAACGACGCTACTGGAAGATACCGCTGCCAAGTACAGCTTGCGCACCAAACTCGCCGCTCTGACCGACACAGAGATCGAGCGCCTCCAGAAAGCGGGTGACGTTTGGTTCGAGAACTGCTTCCTGCACACCATGCTCTTGAATCCCGTGGGGGCAAGGCCTTTGGGCCACTATGCCGTGAGTCGCAACTCCCGGCTTGGGATTGTCTCTAATATTATCAGATTTTACATGACAACGTCCTCGGATTCCGCACGCGCGTTTTGGTTATGCAACGGTCCGACATGGAATTTGTGGTCGGCCACGCCCGCAGTAATCCACTGCATGAAAGCCTGGACATATTCCTTGGGTTGTTACTCGAGTATGGTGGCGCGGAGGCTGCCTTGTCGTGGTTTACCGCAACATTCTATCCCGTGATCCAAGCCGTGGATAAGGCGTACCTCGCTTGCCGGTGAGCTCTTCGACAATACCTGCATCATTGACAGCTCATTCGTCCGATTTGATTAGCGCGTTCACGCCCAATAACATGATGGATGGCGGTCCCGGGATGGTCATACGATACAAGCACGGTATAGCATATTTTCGCTCAAACCTTTTATTCAACTGACGGTCAAATCTCAGCCCTGAGCATTCTCGCTCCCGCGACCGCAGATCCGGTAGTAAACGTCGAGGATTCCGCCACCAGCGCTCCGGCGAAGAACCTTCACGCGTCGGCGAAGCACTCGCACGCGGACAATATGGCATACACAGAACCGGAGAGTGGAACCACGCAGGTCGGGGCAAAGGGATCAAACATCAAGTTGGAGGAACTTGTAAAACCACTCGATACAAGCCCTCCCATTCTCAAGGTGCGTACCATGGATCCACTGAGCAGAAAATATTCATATTTACTTTGTATTTGCTACCATCCAGAACATGGTCGGTTCCTTCGCGCGGTACATCAGACGCGAAAGCAAGGTGCTCATGAAGACTGCCTTTCCGGGTGGTGTCCTAGCCCTAGCGGCTGAAGCACCACAGGCGTTCGCGACCGGTTTTATGTCGGTCTTTGCGCCACCGAAAGGAATAAAGCGAAAGAATGCCGACTCCGACACCGACTCTAGAGATGATGAAGATTCGGACGATCCACAAACTCCCCGTCGGCGCCGCCGCAGAATATCATACGTCCGCGATGTGTCACTGTCGCCGCCCACTGCGCACGACCGCAGCAGTTTCATGGCGTCCCCGGCGCGGAATTATTACCGCTCAGGACCTGCTCCGCCTCATCGCCGCCGCCCGAGTAGAGTGGTGTCCGTCGCGGTGGCCGTCGACGCCATCGAGGGGCGTAATCATCCTGGAACCACCTACTACACAATTCTGCCACCGTGCATCTCCACAGTCGTTACAGCTGTTAAAAACTCGGTTACTATCCTCGACGCGGACTTGGAGTTTGCTATTACGCTTGGGTCCTTTATTTTAATTTTATAGATAACTGGTAGAGTTATGGTTTTGTATTCTTTCTGTCTGTATTACCATCCATACTATATTACATTAGCGCAACATTTGCGTTAGAATTTCTGCTTGAATTCGGCGCAAGCGGCTGTTTGATCGTGTTCAAACCATCGAATGTCATTCGCTTTTCAGCTCTCTCTCTCTGTAATGTGGGCGTACGGGTCACCTCTAGAGCTCGAGTTTCTTTCCGCCTATTTCTTTCGGGGTAACAACGACTCGAATCGCGTCTTTTGCGGAGTCACTCCGATATGACATGCAAAAATAGAGAGAGTACGAAGAACTAGATGGGTGTATCACAACGGAACACAACTATGCAGTACGCAGCCTTGTTGGTGCAGACCCGCCCTGCTCCCCATAGTTCTTCCTCTTACCCTTCCTGTTCTTCCCTGGTGGGGGCGGCGGTGGCATTTGGTGGTCGTAACCGAATGCTTCCGCTCTATAATATCCACACATTAGCTTAAACCAGTGGATCCAATGCTTGTGCGTACGCGGGAACCTCAACCATGCACACTTTGCGTTTCGAGTCATCGAGTAGCTTCTTGAACTCGGTCATATCAATCTTCGCGAGCATGGCAAGGCATTCCTCGTCCGATCGTGCAGACCAGATACTCACGTAGTACCTATACAGCGGCGTGCGCGTCCCGTCTCGTTTCTCCACGCCGAACCCCATCCGGTCTGGGCCAACGAAGACGAATCCGTCGTAGTGCATCTTCATGTAGTAAACCCATTCCTTTGGTGGTTGAGCGTCGGCAAAGGCGGCGTCGGAGAGCCCGCGGGGGAAGGGCCAGAAGGATCCGTGGAAGTGTGTTATGCCGCGGTTGACGTGAGTAATGAAGCGCTGGAGGTCGAAGCCAGGTGGGAGCGGGGCCTCCTGGGTGCGGTACGCGGCGTCGTTTGTGCAGTCGGAGGTCGTGCCGTCGGGGAGCGAGCAATACCCCACCATGAGCATGGACCAAGTTTCCTTGTCCCACGGCATCAGTGCGAGCTTGTCGATGACGAAGGAGCGTTCGTCGTAGTCGGGGCCCTTTCCGACAAGCTTGACGAATATGCCGAGGTGCATAGTTTTTTTGAGGTCGGGGTTGTCTTTAAAGACCGCGTGCTTGATCCATTGCATGTTGTGGTGGTGAAGCCTTGCCCTACGGGATACGTGCCTTCATTAATAGTAGTCGATGAACGGCTTTCGTACTTGCCACCGGACCACTTTTTTGCCGAGGTCGAGTTTGGGATCATGAACGCTATCGAGAAGCTCAGCGACGGGAGACGGGTGCAAAAGATACGAATGAACTAACGCGGGTTTGAATTTATCAGAGCGCACGAACGCGTCCGAGAGCTTTTTGTCCACCTCGAAAAGGTGGCAAACCTTTTTATGCTCATTCCCTGCGGCCCAGTCGTGTTTTTGGCATTTTTCCTACATGAAGAGTGATGGGTGACACTGAAGGTAGTAGGGTACCGTCGTATCTTACAGAGCAATATCTTGCCACGCGACAGTACGAGCAGGACATGAGTTTCTCTCTTGCAGATTCGGCGCGTCCGCAAGAGTCGCAGGCTGGCTGCCACCGTTCCCAGATAGTAAAACAGTCTCGCTTGGCACGGTCGTCGAAAACAGGCTTTTGAGCTGAGATATCGTAGCGCATCTGGGGGCTTGCTAGTCGTGGTTGGAGAACAAGGAGAGTGAAAGAGAAAGCCGAAATCTTACGGCAGTCAACAAGCGTCCACAACGCGATCGATCAGACAAATAAACCACACCGCGTCTTGGGAAAGTATTCCAGGCCTCATTCTACTCTTCAAGAAAATTGTTTACAAGTACAATAAGGCATATTAAGACGCGCTTGGTCTGTCCAAAGACAATCAAGCCCGAGCTCCACGTCAAGGAAGCGCCAGGAATGCAAAACCTCGCTCGGGAACTATCTACTGAACGTATGGCAAAGGGGGGTCGGCGAAAGGTAAATAAGCAGCTCTCCCGCCGCGGTAATATCCTTCTTCCCATTCTGCGAAACGAATGCATCAGTAAAGCGTCGAAGGACTGAAGAACGTACCAGAATCCTTCAGGCGTTGTGCGGTGGGCAGTGTCAGCACCATCGTCCGAAAAGCAGCCACTCGAGAGGACCGAAGCCCAAGAGCTCCCCACCAGTCGTCCGACGCCCTCACTGTAGACAAAGCATGACTCCCCGCCCCCGATGCATAAAACTGGTCAGCGCGTCGCCCTATACGGGCCGCTTACAGCTGCACCTCAGATTGCGGCGGAACATGCCCCACCCGCGAAGTCGATATGGTTGTCGAGTCGGTGGCGATCCTGAACAGAGTCAGCAAGGATGGAAGGACAGCAACAGGCGACGCACCTGAAGAGGGAGTAAGTATACGGGAAAGGGAAGGGGAAGAAAGGCTTACTTGAATGGGAGAAGATGAGAGTTGAGAGCAAGAGCACTGACTCTCCATTCTCAAGTGGCTGACGCCTTATATAGCCTCCCGGCAACTCCCGAGTTCATGGAGGTTTCAGTTTGGTATGACTCATGACGAAGCACCGCAAAAAATGTATTCGGGCACTTCGGATACAGGGCTCAGCCAGGCTTTGGATTCCACTTGAAGCTACGAAATGGTGAACAAAATTCCTCAGTTCCTGCGCTTAGGTGCATTAGGTTGATGCTGAAGGAACATTCGGAACGGTGAGACTAAAGTGAAGAAAATCGGACGTGCATTCGCCGAGCTGAGCTAAGGCTAAAAGGTGGTGGTTGAATTCAAAGGCAGTTCCCATTTTGGACGCGGCGCTAATCGATTTTGATCACCGTCAACAGCACCCGCGTTCCTCCGCTTGCTTCTCACCAACTGACCTTGCGCTGACCCATCGCTCTTGTCCTCTCCTCTGAAGCTCATGATCCACATTAAGTTCTGACCATCTACTGGCTGGTTCCCGCACTTCACAGAAACAGAGGACAGCGCCGAGGACTGGCCAAAGAAAAAATTGCTTCGCTCAATAATCCTGGCGTCCATCTTGCGAGGAATACAATTTGAGGACCCAGGAAACGGATTATTGGACGGAACAAATTCTCCTCTAGGATGGAAGGACGTTGCAACACAGGCAGTGTATCTAATTCTCACGAAGATGGCCCTCGTTTAGGATGATAGTGCGTATACATTTTGTCTTCGTTTTCTTTCCGGGATTGGACGAGCTATTTCTTGCCCGTTTTCACTCCATCCAGCTGCCTTCGTGTCCTGCTCCATCTTTTGGAGAGATCGTTGATTATTATTTTTTGGCCACATAGTTGTACGAGTCGGAAGTACGACGCAGGAATCTCTGAAGTATCAAGTATCCCGCTTTCCACTACATGCGCAAGACATGTGGTGGATGGAACGATGTAAGCTTGCCTTTTGCATCCGGCTCCCTTGGGCTTACAGAGGCCTCCCAGAACGATCTATGTTACTGTATTTCGCAATCATTCGTTTGAAGTATGTATCTTCGTTACTTTTCTCTTGGGTTTGTGGGCTTTCGCCTTGTGTTTTGGTTTTTATCGAAAACGCGCGGTCATATGCAAGGTTGACCGTGCCCTCGTCATCCAGTCTATGCGTGGCGATTTTGCCGCAGCCTGCTCTGACTTCCGCCTATCCTGCCTTGCTTTCTTTTTACCTCTCCCCATGCGCGCTAATTTGATAACTATGGCCCAGCTGCATCAAGTCTCCTCCGCCGACACGTTGACTGCGTAATTTTCAGGTGCCCACGCGACGGAACCGTAAACGGGAGGAAAAGCACTGTCGGAGCGCACACCTGAAATTCGCAGAAGCATTTCTCGTATTCCCTGGCTCTCCGAAATACACCACGGTCTCAAGAAGCATCACCTCAGACGGCTGATTGATTCTTCTGCTGGTCGCGGCGGACATCGCAGCAGTCGTGTTACCTGTTTCCACCATCGCTTCAGTCTTGGAAGCTAAAACGCGGACCGTTGACTCGTCCTTCACCCTCGTCATGCCGGAAACTCCCTTTCGACGCCCTCGCTTTCTGCGGCACCACTCGCATTCAAGGAGGATCACACACCTTTCCCAAATCCCACCGCCGCTGATTTCTCGAGTCCAGTCAGAGTACGAGGGAAGCATGGCGCGGAGCATAGGGGCCGACGTCGAAGGCGGAAAGAGTTGTTACTAGTTAGTATTACCCTATTTTCCGACCAAGTACTCGCTGACATGTCCTCCGCAGATTACTGCTCGACCAGCATCGAACGCACCTCGGGACTCGGAGGATGAGCAACGACTCAGGAATCGGTACCTGGTTAGTCTTTTTCTGATTTCTATCCGTGTTGTTACTGAAATGACCTCCGCAGACTGGGGTCCGAGGCTCCCATACTGTCTTGCTCTTATACTTAAACCGGGGCCGCTTTCGTCCGTCGTCGGCTATCTGTTGCTACCTCGTCGCCACCATGCCACCTTGTACGAACTCGGGCCAAACGACCGTCGATATCTGTATCGAAAGGAGGGCTCAGTGGCCGGCGCAGCAACCCAACAGAAAGCGAACATTCCGTCGACTCGGAAACCATCTGATGCGGCCATGCGGTGCCCTTTGCCCATGCCTCTCCCCCCTCTCAGCGCTCACCACCACCACCTCGTCGAATATACGTTCTTCGAGTTTTCCGCCACCCTTCTTTTTCGTTGCAGCGAAGGCCGCGCGGATAGAGCAGTTCTTCCGGAATTCGCGCCGAGTGACGAGTCGCGAATTGCGATGCTAAGACTGGGATGAGTCCTGAGAAGACTGGAGCAAGGCTAGCTGCGGAAGAAGTAGGCTCGAACCAGCAGCTCGCTCTACAACTTTTGATGACAGTCGATCAAAGCCGATAGCGGAGCCTATTGATCGACTGTCATCAATTCCCGCCGTCCAGAAAAGCGACTGCCTCGAGTCTACGGAAGAAGCAAGGGAGATGGTGGGACGTGACTCGAGCATCCAGATGTCTCCATCGAGCTCGACCATCCGCTCTCTGAAGGAGCACGTTCGAAGTGCACCCCGTCTCATTGCCGTTGATTTGCGGTGCACAGAGCCCAAGTCCAAGGAATTCTCGTACCGTTGGACGGGAAGGAGCCGGAGGCCTGCAAGCAGGAGCAAAGCGGAGGGGGCGCGTGGGGATTCATGGGTGCTATTGATCGCGATTTGTGCGTGTACATTTTATTTTTGCCTTTCGCTTCTTCCGCTGTCTTGGAGCCGGCCATTTTCCTAGGGAGTTTTCTGCCCCTCGAGTCCTTAATACCGCATAATGTTTGCCTTCTGCCCGTCGCTAATTCCCACATATAGATGCGCCCTCCGGAGTACTCGCATTCCAATACTTCAATTCTACGGACTAATTGCATATCGATCGAGATCATAAAGGACCCCTCCTGGCTGGACCATGACCACCAAGTACACTGGCGTTGTCGAGAACAGTGCGTCTTTTCGTTCTTATTCTTAATTAGGCCAACGAGCCTTTTTGCAGAGAGCGGCATCATCCTCTCCACGGAGAGCCTCCTCTTCGACGCCCGCTTCATGTGCGTCCGTTTCCCTCCTTTCCCTTCGTCTCTGATATATTTGTCGACCCCGCACAGTCCTCCTCCTTCAATATCGGCGCCAAAGCCGCGGGCGGCAAGTGCAGCAAACACATCGCAGGGCAAGCTCGTCCCGACAGACCGCAAGGCCGACTGGTTCGTACGCGACCAGACGACCAAGGAAGGAACAGGCGCTCGTGTTTAGGCTGAGCGGGGACTACAACCCGCTGCATGTATCGGTGCGTTGCCTCCCCTTCCTCCCCCTTACCTCCTCCTTCTCCTCGTCGCTCGGAGCGGAAAAAAAAACTAACCTGCGTTTGTTTGCGTGTAGACCCCAAAATCAGACTAGGCCCTGGCTTCGGCGGCGTCTTCCTGCACGGGCTCGACCTTCAGCTTCGGCGCGCGCGCCATCATCAACGCCATCGGTGGGGCGACCCGCGCAGCCTGCGCTTCTTCGGTGTGCGCTTCACCGGCCCCGTGAAGTTTGGGGATGCGCTGCAGACGGAGGCGTGGGAGGTGGGCGCGGGGCCGAAAGGGACTGGCGTTTGTGACGCCCAATTTTACGAGCGGGAAGGTGGTGCTCGTGATGAAGGTCTTGATCTTGGTGCTCGGAGGATGGAGAAATGGCGGAAGATGTCCTCGATCCGCCAAAGCGGAGTGTACCCGGAGACACTTTCTGTGCACAGAGTTTAAGAGCTTCCAAGGGCAGTAGAGCAACGCATGAGCTGGGTATCGAAAGCGAAGAGGTGTCGGTGGCCTCCAAGTCCACTCGGCGACTCATCGCTTCCTTTTTTCTCTCGGTTTTCTCAATGAATATTCCTCTTGAGTGTTCACCTTGCTTGACGCGCGTCCTGCGACGGGTTGTGGTTTGATCAAGCGTTTGCGTTTTCCGGAATAACGACTGCGCGTAAGGAACATTAGTGTTTTATTTGCTGCGACTCGACGCGTTGTGGATGTGTGTTTGCTGAATACTGGCATCAATATTGACTCTTCATCCGCCACTCGACTCCTCCGCGTACCACCCACTTTATGACTCCTCGCGCCGAAGACCTGCTGCTTGATACCTGGGATTTGTTTGATGTCAGTATGGGAATCCCCGAGTGGGCTGCGGACCGACTTCACCGCATGCCTGCCGCTGAGCTCGACGTCGCCGCATACATTGGTACTGAGCTGTGGAAAAAGTTAGTGTACGATGTTATGGTTGATTCGGCTGGCTATATGGGAAGCGGCACCTTGACGGTGAGCTCTCCGGGTCCCAAAACCCATTCCATGCGAACTTATGTGTGGCAAAGGACTGGCGGGCACTCGTCACCGATCATGGCCTCCATCTCGAAGATGTTTCGGTCGCTCTCGGGCTCCACAAGCTTCTCCCGACAGACAGAGCAGGCAAAGAGCGCCTTTGGATTATTGTCCACGTCCTTGATTGCAGCAATCACTCATCCGCACTGGAATGGCTCCGTCAACTGTTGAAGCCCGTGATTGCATTGGCCACCAAGCGAAACAAGCCCCGATTGGACAACTTGAGGGGCAAAGGACCTGCAAGCTTTGCAGAGGCGCCCACAACGACCAAGGTCCTGGCTAGACTCGTACGTCTAGTGTCTATCTACTGTTCATTCTCTGAGCATGACACTGAATCTATCAGGCTTCGACGTCGACAACCGGCAAAAACCCCGATGCTCCAAGAATTGCAGGTTCATCTAAAGGTCACTCCCGTCAATTACGACTTTCAACCATGGCCTTATGCATATTTATCAGCCACGTTCCGTCACTCCTCACCACCGCGGAAGACTCCCCGGCTCGAGTCTACTCCTCGTCGAGAGACAAGTGAGACAGGTTCGTCAAAACAAATGCAGCATAGTCCGAGTGATTTATTTATTCGTCCTTTATAGCACTGCCGAGCTCCCCGCCACGAAAACAAAACCCATTGTGTACGCCCTCTGGCCCATCTTTGGCCCAGCGCATCTCTCCAGCTACCAATCCTCCCGTGCCCGCGGCCGGGCTACCATTGGCCATCCGACTCTCCGCGCCCGTTAAGCCGAGTCCGGCCAGTTTTCCTCTCCTGCTACGCATTGCGCCTGCCACAGACGCTCCATATAACTAGATGAAAGTTATGTTTACATAGACCATTTCTTCAGCTACCTACTTACTCGTACAATAATTCAGTTCGCGAGTATGTGATTGTTTGATGGCAAATCTGATGGCTTCCTCAGTTCCTGCTTCTCTCTCATCGTTGTGGATCCAGGATGCCTCACCAGGGAGCACCTCCTCGCCTATTAGGATATCAAGCTAAAGTTGTACCGGTGTCTATCAAGTTCTCAATTTGTTTCCCAAGCCCCGCAGCCATTAATTCTCAAGACCTCGAGCCCCGCACTCGATCACTCGAATCCGAAATTCCAGCCCATGGTCTGCAAGGAGCTCAAAAGATTCCTAGCAAGTACGCTCATCACTACCTCGCAGGCTTTCAAACCAATGGCAAGACACTCAGAAAGTCGCGATCGCCAGCATTTCGATCGCTCTGTCATCCCGATACGGCACGCGCTTTGAACTCGCCAGTTCCGCAATTCTGCTTTTATCCGTTACCGTATCGACTTCGCGTGCTCTACCCCAAACCCGCTCAGGCTGCATGTCTTCTATCCAGGCGCGCACATTAAATCTCATCAAATGTCACACATATGCTCCTTCTCTACGTGGTTGTCCCGCCGCCGCCGCGCTCTTCGTTGATTCACCGGACCCGCTTCTACTCCGTTGCTTTGAAACTTTGGGTGATTCGCGTGTAGCCCTGGGGGTCGTTCGCCTTCAAACTCGCTTTCTCCCGAATGTCTCTCTGCACACCCTCCTCGTAAGTGTCAACCATCACAGCTATCTCGCCGGTTGACCCTTCCCGCAGAAGATGAAGGACGCATTACTATCCAACAGGACGTTTCAGCACATCCTATGGAAGGTTGGAGCCTACAATAAAGACCCCGGCTCCTTCAATAAAGAGGTCGGAAATGCTTTAGAAATCTATCTCGAAGCGCTGGGCCGACTTTGTGGGGATGATGCGTGTGAGGCTTCGAGTCCTTTCGGAGTGAAACACACACAAATCAAGAACTTTAGAAGGGAGGGGACAAGAGAGAACGGTGGTAAGTACTCCTTGTTCAGAAGAGGAATCCTACTGTACTCTACTTATAAGTGAGCTTAAATAGAGTACAGTGAACTACGGAATAAACTACGGGATCACAATGGACTACGGGATCACAACGGACTACGGGAAGAAACTATGGGAACTACGGCGTAAGTAAACGGAGGCGGAGGGATGACTGCGGCGGCCCGAGTACGCCGGAACCTTACACTCGCCCTCCGATGATTGGCTACAATCATCTACTAAATATGAAAAGAAACAAAAAACAAAGAGAAGTAAAATACACATATGTAAGTAGCCCAAGTCAGAAATATCGATTATGCGCGACGCGCATGCACTTTCTTGTCCAGGTCGTCAACGGACAGACTCTGAAGATAGGCGTAGCGGTCGTCGTAAACGGTTGCAAGTGCACTGCGAACCTTGGGAGCGGGAGCTTGGTGAAGTGCTGGACAGTTATTCTTGGTGTGACCGATCTCACGGCAGTAAAAACAGCGGTTTTCAGCGCGAAACTGATCGCGCTCCTCTGGAGTCAATCGTGGTTTCTTATTACCAATGCTCGAGGGTGGTTCGGAGGCAAAGGATTTAGCTGATGACTGTATTCCCGACTTGGCAGCAGCTGCTTGCACACGTTTGGCTGCTTCGATACGTCGGATGGTCTCTGCAATCTCGTAGCCTTTAGCCGCGGTTTCCAATGCAGACAACGAAGAGGTTTCGAAGTCAAAGCCTGCATCTGCCCACTTGAGACGGAGGTAACTCAAGGCACCGTCCCAAACGATTTGGACCATTTGTCGATCAGAAACGTCACTTAGACGCTTGGAAAGCCGAGTGACACGACGAATGAAGTTGCGAATCTTCTCGTCGTCACCCTGGTGAGCCGCGAGGAGATCGCGACGCATATTGCGACGAATCTCGACAGGGAAGCAGTATTCAAACAGCCCAGAATAGATTTGTTTCATCTTGAAAGAGCCGGAGTCCGTGGCGACAAAATCCATGAAGTACTCAGACGCAGGCCCAGAAACAAATGCAGCAATTAAACGGACCGCCCAACGAGAAGGAATGGAGTTGAAGTCCAGCCATGTATCGACCTCATACGTCCATTGCTCAAATCTGTCGAAGTCGGCCGCGCCGTTGTAGACGAAGGGAGCTTTGATCTTGACAGAGCGCAAGAGCTTTGCCAGATTCTTGGAGCGTCTCTTATCACGTTTCCCAGAGGCCTCATTTGTTCCAGAGGCACGCGATGGAGCAGCAGCACGAGAGGGAGGCGTAGCAGAAGATACACTAGCAGATGTAGATGACTCGGCATCGGAGCTCTCGTCCGAGGATGACGAGTCAGAAGAGCTTGAAGGGCTTGGAGGATCGGATGCGCCATTGGACATAGAACGGTAGAAGTAGCCCCCACGGGGCACGGAATCCTCGCGATTGAAAGTGAAGGATGAAGAGACACCACGCGTTGTTTTGTCTTGATTACCAGGAGCCTTGGCGGCTGGCTTGCCGGAGCCGCTTGCCGTTTGACTTGACTTGCGACTCTTGCTGCGGGACTTCTGACGGTGCTTCCCAGCTCTCTTCGACGACGCTCGCGCTGGCTTTCTTCCTTCATCTGAACTCTCTGCCACTGGAGTTATGACCGCACAACACTTGATCCTATCGGCCAAAGGGAGAACGATGAATCTGTAGAGGATTAGTATGGCATTAATGCCATTAATGCCATTAATGCCATACAAAACCGTTAACGATATGTCCCTACGTGAACGAGGTACAGGACCTTGAAGGTTCGGAGGAGACCTGAACGATTCCACCGCACCTGAAGGGAGTATTCGAGCCTTAACGAGCCTCCTACCACGTTCAGGATATAGATCACCTTCACAATCCTTCCTATCGTTCACGACTGCACCGCATGTTCACAATTGTTGGTTGCCTTCACGATAAGTATTCGGTGGCACCTTAACGATTTCACACTCAATCGTTCACAGAAAATTAAGTCTTCAGGACAATGGTAGATCCTTCGAGATACCGACACGCCTTTATGTCCTGAGCCGCCTTCACGACTCCGCGGTCAAACCTTCACGATTGTCGCGCCACATCATGTTTGTCCATGTTGCACTGGCACGTGCGTGTTTCTTTCTTTCCACCCGCCACCATCCAGCCTTTCGCAGGTGTGTTGTGGAAGCCCTCTGATCTCGTGTTGGTGAACACCACAGATTCGACGCGTGGGATGCCGATGAGCGGTGATGGATGGGCCCCAGTGGGGAGGGAAGCGTAGGATGCCTGCGCCGCGCACGGGCTCACGGTACGCTACTGTTACGTGTTCCTAGCTGCTGGGAGGAAAGATCTTGACTGCTGTAGGGCGCATTTGGTCAAGAATCAATGCCGAGGCCCGTTGCCGCGTGGACAAGGACGAGGAAGAGCTCTAGAGGGCGAGGACTGACGAGGTGCCGTACCGGGCTCCATATTCCTTTGTGCATTCTCCTGCTGCGCTGATGTTTGTGTGTCGTGCTGTCATACAGTGATACACGCACCCCACTTTTGTGCTGAGAGCTTGTCATGCCCGGCACAATACTATGCGTGCTTTGAGGTGCACGGAAGCGCGGAATAAATACGCACCCGGATGCCATGTACTGTACTATTACGACCAAAGGTTCACGCTATGTCACCCGTCACCCCAAAGGTTCACTGGGATCACGGTTCATTGATCAGCAATCACTGAAAATTCCCATAAATGGAGGAACGGCAGCCTCCGGCAAGTGCCGGCCGAGAATTTTTGACAGTTTTCGCCCCTATTTCACGCCAAAAATCGAAATGTCACCGTCACCCATGCCGAATTGGTTCAGTTCACGACCCCCCGTCACCCGTCACCTGAACCATTGGTCATAATAGTACAGTACTTCGAGGTGACCGGGCTCTGGTGCTGAAACGCGCGACGGGTGCACGTGCGCCATTGACATAAAGTACGTTGTTTGGGGGCCTGCGGCTCTGCCCTCATTCATATCACCTCTTTTTTTTATATCAAGCGCTCGACAGTGCCGTGGACCCTCGAGCAAATTGCTTCTCGAAATTCCTCTAATCCCCGATTGTTAAGGCTATCTACGCGCCTTCTGCGTTGGCCGTGAGTGGTGGCGAGTTCGATTTCCTCCCTCCTCTATAGTCATCCACATATTCATATTCCCCAGTCCACAGGTGGACCTGACACGGTCTCGAATCTGCTGTAACGCACGCCGCTTTCCGAGTTATATTCGCATCCGACGCCATCACATTGTGTCCGTATGTATGTAGGTAGAACGTGTACCTCTGTCTCAATAAAACTATGTAATTAGTCGCGACACAGATTTGAGGAAGTCTGGGTTCAATTCAACCATCACAAAGTAAACAGTGAAATTTTTCTCAGCTCCAGCCATTGCAACTCACATGAACTTTCCCTTTCAAGACTACATCTTTGTTAATTGGGCTCAGGTCAGTCCTTGTTCACACATTCATCCCTCGTGTGTTTGACCATTGAACCGCCTTCCGTTTCGGCAGGCGGTACATACCTTGCATTCGCAAAAACATCTAGTCAAACTGCTTGCTTGACCTGAAGGCCCTTACTTGCCATTCATGAATACCTTAAATTCTGTTACCACGGATAGTTCGCTGACGCCCTTCGTGCCTTGCCGCGGCCGCGCCCGTAAATTAACATCACCTACCTCTGGTTACCGCCATGGTGCCGCTCAAACCCAACGCTCCAAGTTACACCCCCGCTGACTTCAACGCCGCCGTCCACTGCCTCTGACGCCTCTACCAGCCACTGTATCACATAGTTTTTGGCCTCGGACTCCGTATTTTCATTCCACTCCTTTCTCTTCTCCTCCGAATTCTGTTCGCCCCTCGTCGCTCTTGCTGCCGGCCCTTGGGGCTTGTTATACTGGAGAGACGTCCTCACTCACTGTCTGTCTCAAGTTTGCTGAGGAAGTTTGAGCCGATTCCCAATCGGACATTTGGATTCCTTCCTTTCTTCCTTGCCGCTTGCCTGGAGTTAGATTCAGATTGCGCCTGGCTGGCCGGTTGGCTCATCACCACTTCCTCTATTCATATTCTATGTACTTACATCTCTTACTAATGGTGCATAGTGTCATCCACTCCCGGCGTTTCTGGCAGGGTGTTGCCCGAAACGTAGTTGAAGTTCCGGCTCATACAAGAAATGTATGCGGTCCCTATTCTGTGGTGCGTTTATTCACCTCCTCGCCCCAAAATCATCTATTTTTCGACGTCCTCAAAAAATCTCAATGAGTAGGCCAACGTGAAACATGACTGGGACCAATCCCTCGCACAATTAATGATCAAGTGAGATTTTCGGGCATCTCGGAGATGTTGAAAATGCATATGACAACCGCTATCTCACTTGGTGGGGATTTTTTTTGGACCGGGAAAGAACCTTGAGCATCAAGTTGACCACCATGATTTCAATTCCAGTTCGATCTGACTCGGAGCTGAAGCAGTACAATCGCTTGTTGCGGTGGCACCATTGCTTACCATCGCCCTTTGGTGCTGTCTGCGCAACCGCTCTGCCACTAGACAATTTTCTGGTTTATCCTGTCTAATTTCACCGACATCTACCAACTTTCTGCGCTCAATATATTCTGTCTATACTGCTGCATAATGTTGCGTGTTAAAATTTCTTCGTCTTCCACACTGACTGTGGACCTCTCGGCGCTTTCACAGCCTGTCTTCCCCTGTTCCTTTTGATGAATACCTCCCGTTGTTCTTTTGCGACGGAGTGCGGTAACTCATCACTCCCGAGGAATCCGAGATTCTCACTACCACCACAACCAGTATTGAGTCAAGGCTATCAACACAGTGAACACCTCCACTAACTTCATGGCTACGGCCCTACAACTTATATACTACTGTACGACACCAATCATCTTGATCGGGGCAAACTGTGAAGGGCGTGGACCTACCTCATTCCTAAAGGGATTAAAAGAGTTGTGAAGATGTGGATGCAGCCGTGAAGGTCAACTTTGATCGTTCAGGGCCTTGAAAGGTGCGCAGTCGTGAACGATTCAACCTGTCCTGAAGCATGAGGTTGGAGTGAACGAGAGACCAAACCACTTAAGGAGAAGGAAGTCCTGCAGGATGGCAGCAGTTGATAACGTGAGTGCAGTTACCGTGAAGGCTCGCTGTACAGTGAAGGGTTATGATTCCGTGAAGGCGCTCGTCGCTCCTGAAGGACAGTTTTTTGCTCCTGAAGGACAGTGTTTTACCTTAAGGTGTGTATCGTGAAGGGTGCAGACGAACGTGAAGGTAGGTACATATCGTTCACGATTCTGTATGGCATTAATGGCATTAATGCCAAACGAATCCTCTATACATTGGATGTTCATGCCAAAGGGGGCGTGTAAAGAACGACCGCATTCGAAGACGTGTCTGAGTCGGAATCAGTGGTCAAAGTGTCTTGGGTTGTGTCCGTGGCGTCCTGCCCCGTCTCAATGCTCTGCCTGAACCAGAGAGGGAAGAACTGTGTCAAAGTATTCAGTGAATTATTCACAGAGTCAGGTACGCGTCGTGCAAATCTTTTGGGCAAAACAAACTGATTCACAACAATGTCAGGTAGATCGTAAGTGGTACCTGACCTAGACTCGATACTAGACAGGGATACCAAGCTGGTGCCGGCCACAATAATACGTCTGTCGTTGCCCGCTGTCACCTCAGAAGAATTGTCCGGCACAGGGATCACAAGGCTGGCCGCGACGGGAACCGAAGTAGAAGGAGCTTGTGCACAGCTCACCGGAAGTCCAGTCTCTGCTTGAGACGAGGTAGGTTCAATTGCCATGGAAGGGAATGAGATAATGTCCGGCTCAGGGATCACAGAGCTGGCCGCGACGACGTCCAGGGCATCTCGAGGGCCCGAGGACATTCCAGTCTCGTTGAGAGACGTGGATCCAATTGCCATAGAAGGCAATGAGGTGCGTGGAATTGCGGTGAAATGCGAATTCGACAAAACCACTGATTGTGAAGAATCAGGGATACGCCCTCCAGCCGAGACGATACTCGGAGCGTTGGCTGCAGAGCCAATGATCGACGCGACTGCCGAGCTTTCGCTAGCGGCGTCATCTGGGGATTCGGATCCCGACCAGTACGAGTCGGTATCCAAAGCCCCATGCGGAATTACATCCGCATCGGCTGCCTCTCGGTGAAGAGAGCGGCGACGACGACGAGGAGTCGAAGGGGGAGCCTCGTAGGTACCTTTACGAGTCCTAACCATGTCAATTATCGTAGTCACAAAAAGAATATCAAAGTATGCCGTCGGGTGATCAAGCCGTCGACTAGGAGAGTTTGTATGACCGTTCAAAAAAGTGTGAGGCTTCGAGTCCTTTCGGAGTGAAACACACACAAATCAAGAACTTTAGAAGGGAGGGGACAAGAGAGAACGGTGGTAAGTACTCCTTGTTCAGAAGAGGAATCCTACTGTACTCTACTTATAAGTGAGCTTAAATAGAGTACAGTGAACTACGGAATAAACTACGGGATCACAATTACGAGTCCTAAAATGTTAATTTTAGACTCGTTCTTAGGCACAGCTTCACCGCCAACCTCAACGAAAAATGTGCATGCACGTGAGTTCTTCGTGTTGGACGTTTGACTTCAAAAGGCTATTATCGTGAGTATTTTGTTACATGTAAGGCAATTTCTCTCTTTCTTGTCATATCGTTGAGTCGTCCCTAGACTCATTTCGTCTTACTATCGTTGATTTTTTTCCATTGTCTTGCAGTTCGGCCGAACAACGCCGTTAGCGACAATTTGATCGGTAAACGCGTTGTCTGCCATTGTTCTTCCTGATCTCCTTTTCTAGGCTGTCCATTCAAATGCAGAAAAAATCCTGGCATTAGTATCTAGTCACTGAGCATTATATGGTAGCCGCCATTTGGAGCTGAAGAGATTATACATTCAAGTTACTGACGGCCACCAGTATCCGATGCCGAGCTACGCCGAGCACTGCCGCTCTACTTCCGCATGTCTCAGATTGCGGCATCCCTTTGCCAGATGCGGCACAAAGTTCCGAGATGGGGTATCCAGTCTTATCTGCGGCACTCCTCGGTGTTGCCGCCGCGGAGTCGATAATAACAAATTTAATCCTGTGCTTAAGTAACAGATGGGGCCCGAGGCAATGCTAATTGCCGATTCGCAGGGCGGGCAAGATCAAACTTGAATCATTTACCAAGAGGAACGAGGATAAACCTGTATCCCAGAAAAAAACGGTGAGGCGATCGGAGACTGTATGGTCCTGGCGAGGCCGAGCCGACCGCAGGTCGGGCGAGTGCCGAGCCTTCCGGTGTACAATCAAATAATTCTTAACAAATTGGCATTGAAGCCTGCATCCCAGCAAACCTGTGGACCGACGGAGACTGTATGGTCCTGGCGAGGCCGAGCCGACCACAGGTCGGGCGAGTGCCGAGCCTTCCAGTGTATCCTGAAATGAGACAATTCCTGTCAAACTGGCATTGAATCCCAGGATTCCCAGCACACCTGTGAACCGTCGCGGATGGGTATGAACACTTAGGGATGAACACCGTGCCGTTGCCGTGCCGTTTACGGCGACGGCCGTAAATCCTTTTAGTGTCCGTCTTTCTTGAGTTTGAACTCCACTGGCGGGATGGGCGGTAAAAAATGATGGCCGCAGACGGGGTGGGACGGCATTAATTTTGAGTCCATGTCTAAAATGGTGTTTGTGCCTGGCTCTCGTGGTGTTATGAACCAGGAGGCGTTAATTGTGTTATACTACGCCTGCACGCAAGGTGCCTCCCGAGAGGGCAGAGGAAAAGACGTGTATTGCACAATATTAACGTCGCATCACTCTCGCATCAGACCGGCTCCTCGGTAGCCTATACCCCGGGATAAGGTCTTTGTTTTGCGATGAATCAGTTGCACGGCAATGATCGGTCTTATTGTGAGGTAATTAGCCCTTTCTCCCCACAAACCAGCCTCACAACCTTGTCAAGAGCTATATTGTTTCGACCAGATCCATCAACCCGTCTGCGGCCGTCAACGGCGGGGTATGGACGGCAAGCTTGCCGCCCGTACCCGCCCGCTTATTTTTCGAAGCCGATACCGCGACGGCGCGGAACGGGGTGCCATTTACGGGCCCCGTCCCACCCGTAAAGACGGTGATGGTGTTCATCCCTACTCGTAACACCGGTGGAACCTAAGGGACTCGTTCTGCCATGCGAAGCAATGGCCCTAAAGCCCAAGTGGACTACGGGATCACAACGGACTACGGGAAGAAACTACGGGAACTACGGCGTAAGTAAACGGAGGCGGAGGGATGACTGCGGCGGCCCGAGTACGCCGGAACCTTACAATGCGGCAGATCGATGCATGGAGGAGATATTCCTTCCGCTCATCAGAGGACTACTGTACGTTCTCTATTCTGTCGGTATAGCGGGTCTAATCGTTTAGCTCAGACGACCTCGCCCGCTACACAAACGCCCCCAGGGACAGAGGCAGACGGCGCAGAACAAAAGACGCGAAGGTAAGCCCCATTCTTCTCGCTTAGACAAAACGTCCCGCACAGTTTATAGCGGCCAAAAAGGACCGTCGGGGAACTGAGGAGAAAGAAAATGATCCTCCGTATATCCAGGTCTGTCTGAGTTTTCATTGACCTTGCGTTTCCATTCACACGCTTATCGAGTTCCAGCTGCCCTCCATACCTTTCACCTTCGTGCCGCCCGCCGCAGTCTGAACTCCACTGCATCTACCGCCTTTGCTCGACATGTAACATCAGCGAACATACTATGCCTGCGATTCTTTATTTATCGACCGTGACGACATTACTATACACATGGACTCCTATACCTTTGTACATGTACCTCTACTTGCCTGGCCATGTACAGTAACTTAGAACGAAACATCACGAAATGTATCGCAAATTTTCACGCGGTCTTTCCAGAGAATGACAGGATCGTTGTTGGTCTTGCCGGCACTGGGAAATATGAACTTGACTTACTTGCTGGGTATGAGAGATAATTTTAATTGTTTAGCATGGTGGAGATAATTGAACTTACAGGCCTTGAACTCGGGACACTGGACAGACTAGAGCGCCGGAAGTTCACCTTTTGGGATCCTCGGGTATCTCGGGCATGTTGAAAAATGTCCCACCGGCGTTGTAAATTGGCGCATCTCATGATGCGTCTTGCACCGGTAACTTATCAGCAACGTATCAGGTAGGTGATTTTGTTACGCAGCAGTTGCAGGAGGATACCCAGCTCAATGCCCATTAACTTTCAAAAAGTCTTGCCTACTCGGGTTACGAGGGCGTTTCTGGGAAGTAAGCGAAGATTGACACCGCTCAATTGGACGCCGCCAAATCTTTTGTTAAATGTGCTGGCGTCGATCTTAGTCCGAAAGCAGTGTTGAAGAAGCCAGAAAGCAGTGTTGATGTTTGTGCATGATGTCGGAGCTTCAATTCTCTTTTGCTTCTTGCCACTACAGTCAGGCAAGGTCTTTCCCCATTTTCTTAACATTTTCTCAAACTTACTAGCTTCGCCCGCGCCAGTTCGACTTCGCGTCCGCGCCATGACCAGTCCTGGCCCTCACCGCAACACTCCGAGTCGCCTTATCGCACCTTGCCACCACAGCACTTCATGTCAGCCACCGACTAGTTTGTCTTCAGCCGTGTTAGCCGCCGCGCACCTTGTCTTCAACCATCATGTCTTGTACGTGTCCTCGCTCCATTCTCCGCTGACAATCTGTGCATTTAGCTGGTGACGGCTGGTGCCCCTGCTCCCGATCTCCCTAGCACAGCGTGAGCGGACTGTACCTGAGAGGGGGTGCATGTGACGGGCGCAGGGCAACACGACCCTGGGAGTCTCCGGGGATCTATCTAGAAACCTGGGTCTTCACGGGATCGTGGGTCAGATGCTCGGACGCATTGCATTCTTCAAGAGCCCCCAAGGTCGACGAATTTCGGGGGCACCCTTTGTGGTCAACCGTTTGTGGTGAATGAAGCCGCTAGGACAGTTCCGTAATCGGGTGGTGCTAGACAGAGTCGGGAAAGGGCGGCATCCAGGCTTAATCCATCGCTAACTCGACGCCAACATCTCCTCATGGCTCTCAACCGATTTCGGCGGGTCTTCTCCTTTTCCTCCGCTGAAATTATATTCATACATGTCGACAGCTTCATGTATGCGACACTCTTCAAGCTACAACCCGCTCCTGCATGGACGGAAGGGTCGCAGGCTCCGCCTCGTCTCCACTCAATTTTTTACCCTCGTCACCTTCGTGGTGAATTGCTGCCTGCTCTGTCACTTTGTTTTACTTCGTAGACTTGAATCCAATGTTTTAGTACAACCTGCGAATAATCCCTTTCCTAACTATTGCACGTACACTAATGTATATCTATGGACGTTACAACAATACAATAATCCTCGCTGCGTAAATAATGCTTGCGATGGCTTAGGCCCATCCTTCGCTTGGCAGTGCGGCAGGAGTCTCCATGGGCGCGCCGCTCAGACTCTGTCCGAAGTTCCTCGACGCAAGCCAGTTGATGTCCTCAAGCATCATACATTATCCGCCAGCACGCATAGTGTGGGAAGCGCCGAGCTCTACGAAAAACAACGAGCTGTATGTTGGCAGAGAACATTCTGTATAAGACTACGGAGGAACTGAACAAGGACTATAATCGAAGGAGGAATAACGGAGGGAAAATATAAATAAAGCCCGGCAAAGTAAGTTATATCCCCAGATCGGGATTCCAAGACAAAGGTATCCTTCCAGGACCCTTCTTGACACGCCCACGAATCCCACCGCGAGATTGTGCCACTACTCTCCACCCACAGACGACTTGACCAAAAAATGACGACCACCAAGTATCTTCGCCGAGATATTAGAACAGAATCCGGGAATCGACAGACAACGCGGGAGGAGTCATGTGCGACCAGGGGTGCTGCTGGTGTGGTGGAGGCCAAGAGTGAGGGCGTCCTCGACAGCTGCTTGAACTCCATGTCCTGGAGCGCGGTTCGTTGCAGAGGTTTGCAGAGGTGGAGGGTATGGCCACCCGTGCGGAGGCCGATATCACACTCCTCGTCCTCATGCTAATGGTCGAAAGTCCCCGCAAAGTCGTTGACATTACTAATATCGTCGGCGTCGATGAGTAGGCATGGGCCACTTTTGGGTAAATGGTGAGGCGGGAAGTAGTGCGCTCCAGGGCGTCCTGAGGCTCTGCTATTTCGCTCTCGTCGAGTTTTTGTTTCCAAATCGACCTCTGGTCGACGTCCGGATCCCATCGTCCCGGCGGACAAAAAAAAACCTTCGTCTCGCTGGCACTTGCCCCAAAGCAACGTTCAGCGCCCTCTAAGACAGTTGGAGAAAAGAGGACTGCAATGCTACGACGATACTCTGCCGCGGCTCACGGTCCGCGCGTCCTGGGGCCAAACTGGCGGTGTCTGGAGTGGATTAGGCATTCCTTGTCCTTGATGACGAGGTGGCGGCATGCTGTGCTGATGTGGACGACAAAGAGGGTGGTCGTGGTCGAGAGAGGATGAGCCGGAGAGGGGCCGCATGTGCCGATTGTATCGCTAGTGTGTTTTTACACACCGCGTCGAAGAAGGCTCCGATGAACAACTCCGTGCATGTCGATATCAATGAGCAGCGCGAAGCACTACGCACTCAAGCATCAGCTGAGATAGGATATGGAACGAGGCTTTGGGCAACGTGAAGGATAGCGCGTGTTCTGCGCTGGTGGGTTGTAAAAGATCCCGAGCCTGGAACGCGACGAGAACAGGGAAGAGGTATATTTGGTCTCGTGGATATGTAGCTTGCGGTGGTGGTCGAATGGCCTCGATAACGAGATCGTGCAAGCTAGACAAAGGGCGTGTGGACGATGAGTATGGCTGGTCATGTTGTGGACAAGCGACACGCGGTTTCGGGGTGCGAGCACGAAGGATATTGGGGTCGTGCTGTGGAGCTAAACGACGCGCACGTTGGGGGGAGCGAACAGGGAGAATATCTGGTTTGTGCTGCCCAGGGAGAAATGGAAGGCGGAGCCGTCCCAATTCGACACCGATTCTCCCTCGATAGCGTTCCGCTTCGCCGGCTACGCCAGAAGGAGAGGAGCGCCATCCGTGGGCTCCGGACGACGCATGCAGCGTACCGCCATGGTCATCCGCGAACGTAAGGTGAGGGGAGCGGCGTCGTAAAGCGCAGGCAAAAGGTGGGCAGGTACTATACGGCTGTGAGTGGATGAATCACTATAAACGGCAGGAGGGTGCTCACGGTAGCAGTTGAAGCCAAATCTTTCCAGATTGTCGGTACTCGGTCAAAGCAGCCCAGGATAAGGATAGCCGTGGTCCTGAAGGAGAAGCTGGGAACTCCTGGTCGGCGGCAGATCGGACTCTACATCTGCTGGATACCCGGCCGCTGATTTCCACCAGTCCACGAAGTTCGGTTTCACCGGGGAGAGTCAAGTTCGAGGAGAGGAAGGGATAGAAATGGCGACAGTCCTGAGGACGTGGGATGGCGGGGAACGAAGATTGGTTTCTGCTTGTTACGGTGGCCGTACATGGGGTGGTGACGCGTGAGGCGGTGTGAAAGACCAGCGTTTGAGCTATTGGCCGCAGAGGAGTAGCACAAAGCGCTGACTCGCACCCGCAGCGCGTCCTGTATGCGCCTCATGCGGCATGATGCACCCGGTGGTATTTGGGACTGATTGAAGCGAATTTTATTACTTGTTGAGGATGAAGTTATAGGACGAAACATACCAACGAGTAGATGCCTAGAACGCGCTTACGATGACATTCCAATCGCGACAGACAAACGAGCTGCGATGTCGACAGTCGACATTGGTCAAGCCATCGATGTGGATTCAAGCCCGAGTTTTGAAGGGAGCAGTACCGCGGTAAGAGGCTACAATTCGGCTTATCATAGATCCATGGGCGGTGTCTTCGAAGGGGTAGCCCGGGGGATGTCGTCGGCGGAGAAAACACGGAGAAAATTGATCGGAGGTCAATGGCATGTGGATGCAACAGTTGACAACACCCACCTATGGCCGAATTAGGAAGGTCGGCAAGGAATCGAACAGATGTCCGTCGGGGGACAGTTCGATCGAGTGGGATTATTAAGCGAAAATAAAACACTGAATAAAAACTTCAAGTAACCTAGCACTTGTGTGAAGCCCCATTTGAATTTTGCGCTCCGGGTCGGATATTCGGCCCGGGATTGAGGCCGCTGCGAATTTACGACTCTGAGCGTAAATGGGATATCCGATCGTGGTTAATTCAGCACGAATGGTATATAGGGAGACTTTGGAAGTTGTTCGGTCGGATTTGGAGAGGAAATGCATTCCACGATTACTATTCAGAGGTATGTACATTCAGCGGTAGTAAGACCTCCAGGTTAGCAATTTCGCGGTGACAGTAACTTGAAGGAGAGGCCTGGTTATTCTTCAACCGGCATTTCTGAGAAGCTAACGCAACAGACACACCTCAATTTTCTTTCTTCGACACTCCAAGACATACTTTTTAGTGCTGTTACCGAGTTGGGCTTGGATAGGTCCATTTCATGTTGGTCTCTCCTCCATGGGCATTCTCCTAGGGAGCATGAGGGTCAGGATCAAGATAACTCGGACAACATATAGACGGGCGCCGAAGTGTCGGGCCATCTGATCTCGGGTGGAGACTCTCCTGTTTTTCTTCCCAGTCCCCTCTTCTCAACCTCGTCCGCTCAACTCTCTCGCTCCCTCAGCGCTCCCCTTCTGCCGACGTTTTTCGCCGCATGGCCATTTTTCTTCGTCGAACAGTTGCTCGAATTCGGCGGCGAGCGCTTATGGTCGTCTTCGTGCCACCTGCCACCTGCCACGCTGAGTGAGGTGGCACGATTTGGACCCCAGGTTGCGCGCTTCACACGCACTTCCAGAGATTTAAGTACTGGCGCTCCTCCTTTGACTTTGGCCACCGATCCTGCAATTCCCGACTTGGAGCCTGAGCAAACTTCGTGTCGATTCACAATCCGGATTCTGACGAAGTGTGAGTACCCAACAGATAAATGAGGTAAAGGACGGACACCACCTCAAAAGACTCCTTCCATCGGGCAGGCAACCTCGTTATACTGGACTGCTGGTGCACACGCCGGTGATCAAGAGGAGGAGATATCGAAGTTGAAGAGTCAACGGTGAGTTCATCCGCATTCTCAAATAGAGATCAGCTCCCACTGAACGGACGACGACCGGCGCAAGGGGCGAGTAGCAGCCATCAGGTCGTGCCACTGCCGTCGCGGCGACACAGATGTGTCGGTATATGCTCCCGTTTTTCGCTTAAGTTCCAATATCCTTGAGTGCATTCCTGGTTATTGTCGCATTCAGCTGTCCCCGATTTTGAGCCTCCAAGATGAGATTGCCGCTGGGTCATGAAGCTCGAGCCAGTCGTCTATGCTCGGCGTTTGAAACATAACACTTGATGCATACGATTGGTCTCTTCGATCCAGAGGACACCTGACGGCGGTAGATCTGTTAATCCGCATCGCGACGCACGCTGCAGAGCGCCATAGGTGCGGGCGCGCTCAGGCGATATGAAAGCCGAAACCAAGCCGCGGCGCATTCGGAATGTCGGCGGAATTTCTTCCTTCAGCATGGCGCGTCTCGTTTTGATCTAAGCGAAGATTGTGAATGGTCCGATGTGATTTGTTTGAATTAGTCGCCGCTCTGAATTCGCCCACGATGCGAAAAGTAAATGTATGCGAGGGGTCCGAGCTGGCTCGCAAACGTGTGCTGAGAAACGAATCTTGAAAGTAAAAACCGAGCGGCAAAGTACTCGAGCTGCTACAAGAAGGGGAATTTCGTGTCGACACAATTCGAGACTCCCTCGACGTACAGCTTGGCGCGAGGAGCAGATTGCAGCAATCTGGACCTCGGGAGATAGAGTGGTACATCGCGAGAAAGCAGTTGTTTGCACCAAAACGAACTCCAGGAATTTTGCTGTCCGCCTGAACAGGATGGCGTTGGGCCAGTACTGCCACAACATGCAAGTCACCGTTCAACGAATTGGAAATATTGAAACAGATGCCTGAGCAGAAAGCCAGCCAGGAATGCCATTGAGCACGACGTTCAAGAATCCCCCAGCTAGCAGGAAACAAGAAGAAGAAAGTCCCGATTCGTGAATCGTCGCACGAAGCATCCGCTTCAAGTCGGGAGCCGGCCATTCAAAGCCTGCGCCGGGAGAACATGCAAAGATTCGTAGAGGGGGCAAAGGCTGAGCTGGCGCGAACGACGAGGTCACTGTTGAAGGAGTTGAAAATTGGTTGAGAAAGGTAAGAACGCCGAGGCCAACACGGCAAACAGTTGTGATGGCCGCCAACAGCACCCGTGCATCGCATCTCCACGACGTCGTCGTCTCTTGTCCACAGACCACAGACCACAACTCTGAACGAGAGTCTTTACTCTGGCACTATTGACTATTCTGAGTCCGGGAGTCTGAAGCCTGCAGATATCGTCCCGAAGATATTCCAAGTTTCTGACAAAAAAGAATGTAGTTCGGCCTTCAGCAACTCTTCTGTTCCACCACTGGCAGCCTGGAATCCAATCCATCGTGCTTTGGCCGCTACACCCCTGCTCTCCCGAAGTTTCTTGCGATCCCCAAAATCACCGTCACCTTTCACGCGCTTTTCAAGGGTTGGCGGGACACTGGGACCGGGGACAGGGAAAGACCGTCCGAACGGCAGACGAACGCCAGCTCTATTCGAGTACCGGTGTGAAGAGATAACTTTGGCGATTATGGTACGTTTACATTTTTTCGATTCTTTATTTCTCAGTCCTTCTCTTTGATGTGACACGAGTCATTTTTTCACGAGCTATTTTGCCCTTTGGCTTTTGTCATCGAGTTATACGCCCTGCATAATTTCGCCCCTGCCTTATGCCCCATCGCTGACTACTTCACACAGGTGGATGTCCCTTCCGAAGTACCAATCGCTCGCGTGTTCCGATCCGTGCGCAAGACGCGCCTGTCCCTTTGGTGTTGGGTTTCCAGCGCCATAGACGGTGCATCGGTCCCTCTGTCCTTCTGATCTACACGCTAACTGCATTAACCGGAGTGTGCGCAAGACGCGCCTGTCCCTTTGGTGTTGGGTTTCCAGCGCCATAGACGGTGCATCGGTCCCTTTGTCCTTCTGATCTACACGCTAACTGCATTAACCGGAGTGAGCGCTCCCGGTTACGGTCGTCGACGCGTAGCGCATTCAACGACATCCTTCGAGCAGTGACCGTAAATACCACGGAGAGCGAGGAGCCTGTGCGATAACCCCGTGACGAGTACTAGTCGAATCCTCGGCTGTTTCTAAGTACCGCCAATAGCTACGGTGGTGATAGTTTCCGCGACCCATCGCTTCGATCTCAAACTCCGACCGACGAGCACATCCAAAAATCGAGGCCAAAAGTGCAAGTCCTTTGGGCAATCGACTACCGTCGGGATCTTGTCCGTGCTTAGCAGCTTGCATCCATTTCTGCGTCGGACCGGAAGAGAGTCAAAGAGCAGCAGGGGACGTTGTACCGCAAAATTGTCAGTACACCATTTACTTTGATCTTTCTTTTCTTCCTCGTTTTTTTTCTCCAGGCCATTCATCCTTTCGGGCCGACCAACACTGACTCTCTTATTTTTGCATGCATTAGATCTTCAACACGCAAAGTACAGGCTGCTCTACCCATGTCAGCGGGCCGATTCGATCTTACGTTCCGCGGGAGAGTAAAAAAGTCGATGGAGCGGAAAGAGGTACTGCATGCATCCACATATGAATTCCTGTTATTGAGAGCCTGTGAGGTGCTCCTCATCCTCGACCCAAATGTCATCGCGCGCGCAGTCTCACCCTCTTCCACCGCGCTGTGCTCGAGCAGGCGCCCGACAACCCCACCGCCGTGTTCGTCAACGCACCCTCGTCCTCCTCACCCATTCGGAAGCGACGCCGCGCCGCACTGGCTCACGAAGCTGCTGTTGGTGCAGATTGGTGCGGATACGAGCTCGGGGATAACGGCGGCGGGGGCGGAGCAGCAGCAGCAGCAGCACGCTGCGACGTCGACCTCGCGGACGCATTCGAGGAGCGAGGTGATTCCTGTGTGGGCGCGCGCGGGGGAGCTGTATCGCCTGGCGGGCGACGAGTGTGCGTGGCGCGCGATTTGGGCGGCGCCGGTAGCGAGGCTGAACAAGGTGTGGTTGAGGGTGGCGGATGCGCAGGCGTTGGCGGCGGTGGAGGAGCCCAGGGTGACGCCGTGGGGCGGGGATATTCGCGAGCGGCTCAAGAGTGAGCTCGACGCGGCGCAGGGGAGTGACGGGGGCGGGGCGGAGGAGACGTTGTTGGTCGCGCCCATGGAGCGCGCGCTTGACATGTTTGAGGGATTCCGGAAACAATTCTTGCTTTGCCCGCGGCGGGTATCGCTTGCGGAGGACGAGGTGGGCGAAGATGTGAAGCTCATGGTCAATTATTGGAAAGAGAAATTGGCGGAAGGCAGCGCAAGTGGTGGTATTGCGGCTAAATTTGTTCGGTAGGCGTCTTGCACGATGACTCCCCATAATGCGGGGTACTAATCTCCTTTCAGCGTTGATCAGTTCTTTTCTCTGTCGCTCGCCGCGGAGCCTCGTCGGAAGGGCCTGTTCGAGCCGCATTATTGGACGCGTGCTGCGTCCCAGACACCAAATGCGATCCTCACTCCCTTGCTCTTCCCCGAAATCTTCCCGACCTCGGCGCTCGTCGATCGTGACCAGATACTTCGGGGACGTGTCGACAGCGACACCGACCCGCGTTTCCTGCGCCTCGACTCGCAACTGTCAAGTCAACCGCGCATGGAGATCGGGGGTATTGCAGGGCTCACTCAAATCCCTGTTTTCAATGGCGAGCTCCTACTAAACGTATTGCATGGCCCAATCAGCGACTTTACAGCGAACTGCCGCCCCTCATCACGCCTGCCTTCGCGATGGCGCTGAGGCGACCTTGAGTCGCGCACCGTCCGTTCGCGTCAAACCGGGTCTTCGCAGGGCTTAGATCGCAAAACCAGCGTCGCGCGCCGATGCTCACTGCCTTCGCCGTTCCAGCGGCGAGCCTTCGTTGCGTTCGAACCCTCCTTACGCGCCCGCGTCGCAGCAGGTGGCTTGCATCAACTTGTCCAAGTCCTCGTCCATGGCGTGTCGGTGTCCGTTGCGGACGATAACGGCGAGATGTCGCTGCAGGAAGGAAAGAGCCACGAGCTCGTTGTCGACTAGGTCGAATTCTCGAAGCTCTAGTGGAACGTCTATCGGAGTCTAGTTTCGCCGCTGGTGTTTTTCGAGGTCAGATTTCTTTATCCACTGTTAGTCCTTGTGCTTATATCTATCTCCTAGTTGCTCCGGAAGATGTACATTCAGATGCGACCCCGGGGTCCGGTTCCCTCGGTCGCGAAGTTTTTATCCGTCGCCGGAAGTCGCACTGAGGTCTTGGACACGATAGGTGAACAAATGTGTTAGTGGAGCGGGGCAAGGTGCTGAACCGCGACCTTTGCGTCTACGGCTTCTTCTTACTCAGGTGCTTCACTTCTGTCTTTCCTTCTATCCTGCACGCTAACTGCATAATCTTCAGTCCAGCTATGTCAAGCCCGCGCGACCTCAGGAGATCGATTCTAGTCAACGAGCACATTCAAGATGAAGCCAAGGGTCCCATCGGCATGATTTACACGCCCTTCCCAGCTGCAAACCGGTCCTGGCCGGACCAGTCCCAACGGTCGAGTACGCGGACCGTAGCGGAGGTGATGCGATTCGGTTAGTTGTTTTTATCTGATTTCCGCGATCTTTCCGTCCGAGATATCGCTGACGTGACCTGCGTAGATAAACCAATTAAACACCAGATTCAGTTCGCAGGTGTGCCTACATGAGTGGAAGACTAGAGCTAACTGTTAGCGACTTGGCTGCGGCCTCCAAAATTCGTTAGGGACGTTCGACCCGCCGACATCTATTCAATGATCCAACTCTTTTCCGACTCTCCTTTGCGCGCCTACCCGCTCTCAAAACGGTCCTCGCTAGAAGAAGGGGCATAATCGAGGGCGCTGCGTCACGTCGCCTGACGGAGGAGGTGAACAGCCAAGTGGTGCTGCGGCGGCGGCGGAAATGCAGGCGCAGAAGTGCCTCCGCAATCTTGTATCTCATCATTTTTCTACTACGAACCACTAGCTCGTCGACATACAAACCTTTCTCCGTGAAGGTTCTGTCTCGTTCAGTTGTAGCGCGGACGCGGTGCAGTATCGCCCGAACATGGCAAGGGACATGATATCAAGGTCATTGAAGATTCATAGCCTTGGTCCATTCACGCATCATGCTGCTTCAGAGAATATTGATTCCACGACATACAGTACACTACTGGAGCGCGAAACAGAACAAATGTCATCCGAAGATGACGAGGAGTAAAAAATAGTAGGCTGAGCGTGTAACGCCGCATCTCGTGAACAATCCGTTGAATGTTGAGGTATCTGGGCACTGCCGTTGATAAGGAGCAAGGAAGAGAAAGAACGACACACCACAATATCACAACCATCATACACTGCGGCGGTCTTGGGTCCATCGAGTCGAGAGTGGTGGTGGATCTGGAGAGGTCTTGGTCCGTCTTGTCTCAACAGCAACGGCCGCTTCCATCAGTCTAGACGGCAATCATTGACGTGAGTCTATGCCTAGGGAGCTTCTACAGTGTTCTCTGCACGAGCGATGCCACCGGCGATACCGAAATCCCGAAGCAGTCCATAAGGACGCCCGGAAGACCAGTCCGCAAGTTCATCGTCGTCGGAAACTCTCCCGTGAATAAGTATCCGATGGGCGTCTGTCGAGGGCGAGTTGTCGAGGTGGACTTCCCTTCCTTCACCAGGCAAAGTCTTGTGGTGGTCCATAGTCGGTGTCGGTTACATGCTGGCTCGAGGCAGGGAATATGAGGGTCGAATGGGCAAGGCGATGTTGTGGTCGAAAGCAAGGAACGAATCTGATGGCGGCACGATTTGGCCGTATTTATACCAGCCGGGATCTGCCGGCGGTGGCGGTGCACTGCCCAAATTGGGCGTGTTGCTTTGTTCACGACATGCTTCACCGCCATGTCTGCCACAAGTTTCAAACACTCAGCACTCCTTGACCTCGACCCTCAGCACCCGGCCCTCCAGTTCTCGCAGCCGTCGGCACCTAGCGACTTTTGTCCGACGAGCATCAGCAAACACCTCTTTGAACCGTCAGCGATCCCGCCTGTCTCCACGATCGTTCAACGCAAAAGAAACACCACTGGAAGAAAGGGCCAGAAAGTACCCCAAGGCGAGCAGCATGTTGAACGACGGGCGGCTCTCTCCCAACCTGCGGCATCGGATTCTGGAACCAACGGACAGGTGCCGCTCTCTTCCAAACCGCGCCCCACGGACCTCGAAGCGGTGGTTACGGAGGGTTTGGTGGTGACGCTTCCGGCGCCGGTTGACTTCAAGGTAAAGATTTTTTTCTTCATGATCTTAGCTACAAAACTAATATTGTATATCTGGTTTCAGGACGCGTACTCGAATTATACTTATTCATTTATTGCCCCGCCGGACTTGGCGTGGATGCAAATCGCGTTGCCATCTCCGGACGACTGGGAGCTACGGACCCCTTGGTATAACTTGCCATTAAAATTCCCATTATAACATAATCGTAATACTTTACTTTCCTGGCTTGTCATTCCTTTAGATCAGTTGGCCAGAGTTTTTCAATTCGTTTACTTCTTTTCGATATTATTTTATATCTTCAAATCGAGATATGTCGCGTCCCTTCGAAGATTTGCCGTGTTGCATCCGAACCCTGAGAGTCCCTCGTGCGCCCAATTTGGACACCGCGGCTAACGCTCCGTTCTCACCACAAATAGGCATTCCCACCCGCAATAGGCGTTCACCTCGCAATTAGTCATTCAACGAATGCCTATGCTACTATTCTTGTGTGTACTCAGAAAGGCTGAAGCCAAATGGTTGCACAAAGAGATAAATATTGGAATATCCCGGCGATATAAGCCGGGTTGATTATACAAAAGCCCAAATAGTAGTAGCCTACGATTGTAAGATAACAGAAAGGCAAAAGCGATAGTCGAAAGGGGGTTTTAGAATTATCACACCATTGCTTGAAGGGTTTTATATAGCTTCATTAAAGCTGGCTAGGTGTGAGGTCATCGTAGATTGGGCAGAGTTGGTCCCAGGCGGCGGGAACCGGCTCATTCTTGATGGTCCCTGCGTCCTCGGCAAAGACGATAGCAAGTCCGCTGAAGGTGATATCAATATGGAAGACCATCAAGAGGAATTCAAGCTCACATCTCAAAGTGCCAATCGATGTGGCAGTGAAGGAACCCTGCGCCATCACCAAAAGTGTCGATCGCATCAAAGGGCCTCGTGACGTTGCCAAGCTTTTGCCAGGCTTCAACGCGTCTCGCTAGGCTCTCGCAAGGCTGCTCAACGCTCGTACCGCCTGGGCAAGGCTCTACCAGGCTTGCGACGCGCCTCTCAAGCGCCTACTCAACCCTCCACAAGGCTTGTCTAGGCTCCCAAGGTCCTGAGCCGGCTCTGCCGCTTGCCGCCCTGTACACGCACTACCGCCTCTTTTCTGACCTGCGCTCTGCTACTGCTGGCTGCACATGAACTTTGATCACCTCTTCTTCCTAATAATTCATTTAATCTCGTTATTATAGCCATCAGCTGCCCGGCGTGCGGCCAGCATTGTCAATCTAGCCGCGGTTCGGCGAACCACATCAAAAAATGTATTGTACTTGGGGCTAATCGAGCTGTAGCGATAAACCACGCCGTTTTAGCGGACGCTGCTGCTACAAAAGCTGTTGCCGCACTTGCTCGAGCTCCCGCAGTCGATAATTTTGATGTAAGTAATGTCAACTTTCAAAACCGCCGAAATTATTCGGGCTCTAGTACCTGCCCTCCATTATGGACACACCTCTGTCCTCCTTGGACCCTCCATTACTCGCCATTACCACGGGGAAGACGATGAAGACTATGTTTATTGTTATGTTAATGAGTGCATTGTTTTCTTGCCGTCCCTTTTGCGCAGCTCTAATTTTTTTCATCAGGTTTGTGGACAGGGACATGTTTATGCGGTATTGGGATGATACCGTTGGACATCGAACTAGCCAGAAAACGGCCCTGGCGAGTACACACATCAACACTGCTCCGCAAGATGACGACGAGATGGATGTTGATGTGTACCCGCCGGCAGAACCGACTGCTCTCGACGAAGAGCCAGGTCCGGATGGCGAGCCCAACGAGCCTCAATTTGAGGAGGATGAGGATTCTGACACCGACGAACCTTCTGATGAAGAAGATGAGGCCGACGATGAAGCGGATGGGGAAGATGACGAAAATGCAGTGATTGGAGGTACAGACGAAGACATTTTGGACGCTGCGGGATACGATGAGCTGTAGGAAGTATTTATACTATTTTATGCCAATTCTCATGGCTCTTGGCTAATTTTCCTCATGAATATGTTCCGCTTTGATGCCTTTTTGCCGTTATTAAGCCCGATTGGTTGAGCCTGTGTGCTCCTTCTTCGGGAGGGAGAAAGCCTAGTATACAGGGATGCTAAATTAAATCGGATATATTTTTCTGCCAAGGTAATATTGGCGGGAACCATTTTTCACCGCCATTTATCGCGCATGTCACACATCACGTGATTGTGACCACGGACCTTAAAAGGCAAGGCCGCCGATGCGTCACAGCTTGTCCGCGACCACCATGTCGACACAAGCAGCTGGAAGCTCTGCCTCCTGGCCCGCCTGAAGCTGCTCCCGGCCCTCCCTCCGCTCTGAAGCGCAAGTTAGACGACGTTCGGGCATCTTTAGGCGAAATTCTTGCAAGGAAGGGTAAACGCGCGAAACGTGCTCCTAGGTGAGCAATAACTGCATTTCTGCACGTCTATACTCACCATCTCTTTCTTAGTGAAACCAAGACCCAAATGGACAAGCTACTGACCATGGCGCGCTTCTTTCCTCGTGCTGTCAATCCCTTCCTCGATCTTGGCCTCGCAATGACTCTTGGTGCCGACAAGCGATGGGGATCCCCGACCACCACCACCCCAGTAACGAAGTTGTAGTCGCGCAATCGTGTGTTATTCCTTCCCTATACTTTCTGCCCTGACATCGCACCGTCAGCCAACTTGATGAGCAGCAAATCTACATCAACGCCTTCGATGCTTGCTGTATCTCCGGGCTCGGTGGGTGTGTTGCGCGAGTTGTACAAGGACGACGGCCCGTGGGGCATGTTGATCACCAAGGTGCGTCTCCCTTTGCGACCTATTTCACATCCTGTTTACTCAGCTCTATTCCAGTTCCGTGACGCAGCCAGCAGCGCTCGCCCAAGCGATACGAATGGATTGAAGCATAAGCTAAACTACCTCCCAGCTGACTCGACAACGCCCATCATCCCCGCGATCCAAGCATCCGAATTGAAGTCGGACCGCGGTATCAACCACCCCATGCTCCGAAACGCGATAATTCCTTGGTCTCTCCGCCTTGTCATCGATCTGCCCACGCCTACGCCTGCATCCATTCCTGAAGAAGAAGACCAAGATGATGGGCAAGAGCCTAAGGCCGTCTGGTACGCTTCCCTGCCGTCGCGCCCGTGCCCTTATTCACTTCAAGTTGGTGCAACTCTATCACAGCGCGCTCAAGGCCCTTCTCTATGAGGGGAAGTTACTTAACAGCAAACCGGCACTCACTGCGGGCAGGTATCCATCTTGCTTCTATCCCGACGACGTGTACAATTCCCGACGACGTGTACAATCCAGGCGCTCCCGAAGTCGGGCTGCTCAGGAGCTTCTTTTTACTCCGCGTGCGCTCTAATGCCTTTCCTTTTGACTCCGATGGCTGATCCTTTCCTCTTAGGTGACTCGCCACATCTGGACATCCCCCAGCTCGGCATTCGATGGCGCTGAGAAGCTGAAACTCATCTGCAACGCCCGCGCGCACGGAAAGTTCACCATGACGCCGCCGATGGTTGCGTATTCATGTTGCCAAGTAAGTGAATCCTCTTCGCTAGAAGTTCATGAATGACTCTTGTTCCAGGCGCGTACGATGCTCTCGACCTCCGAATGGTCACGTAAGGACGGCAAGTACAATTATGAGTCGCTCTTCAACGCCGTCGTCAAACTGTTTGAGAACCCAACTTCGCCCTGGACGGTCAATACCTTGACGTGGTACCAGAAGTAAGTGCGAAATTTTCTATCGTCCCTTTCTGATTTGTTGACAGAGGCGTGTTCGGGAACTGCGAGGAGACCGGTGCTGATGCCTCCGACGACGAGGATGAAAATTCCGAGGTTGCTGCCATCGCTGCTCGCTCCTCGGCGTCGTCCGACTCGGCTTAGTGGGTTTTTATTTCGTTCTTTTGACGTTAATTGACCGGGTGTGTGCAGATCCATTGCTAATCTTCTTTCCCTGTACGTGCTCATGTTAAGATCGTGATCCTCTCTGACCTACTTCAAGCGCATATAATTCTTCGACTGCTCGAGCTTAAATCAATGCATCAAGTCCCTGCTATCTTTTGTGATCCTCTGGTGCGTATCCCCTCCTCGTCGCGTTCCTTTAACCTTCTTACCTCCTCTGTGCAGCATTCATCCGCATTAGATGTCATGAAATACGTGCTCCGCACTTCGCTCAGTATGTCTCACCCCTGCACTCTTTTCGTCGTGTTGACCAGATTTATTTCCAGTGTCCTCCCAGCTTATCCTATCGTGTACGTCTGCTCGCGCTCCTCCTATAGCCCCCGTATTAACCTCCTCCCTCCTTAGGTTTTCATCGTCCAAAGCCGCCGACGCCGTTTCAGTCCGTAAGTATTTCTTTCTCGCCCATTACATTATCGATCTAACGATGAAGTCACTAGGCCTTCGTCGTCGACGATGTTTCTATTGTGAGTCTGCGTGCACGCCAATACCACGCCGGCTGACCGACTTCTTTTGCAGAATATTCTGTGCACTCCTCTTGATTTGCTGTGTGAGGTCTCGCGCGTTGCTTGCATTCTTTCGATACTCAATCTTGCCCACAGGTCCGTCCTTCAAATTGCTGTATTGCACTGTATGTATCGCATTGTCTCATCTGTAGCACATCCCACTGTATTCTGCACTCTAAAATTGACTTGATTTTATTTTATATTGTGTCGGCTGAGTACTGAGGTGACGAGGGGGACCTGAAAGCGCCTGAAAGGCCTTACGAGGACCAAAAGGGGCTTGCGAGGTCAGTCAAGCCCTTGGGGGCCTCGCAGGGAATTTGAAGTTCAGTTGTTGCGTACTAGGGTTTGGGAGGCTGGTTCAAGCCTGGCAGCGCCTTGTACGGCCTTATAGCCCTTCTGGAGGGCTTCTGAGACCCTTGAGTGGTCTCGACACTTTTGGCGATGGCGGGTGTTCAATCACCGTTCATTAGCAGAGAGGAATAAGCTCACATGGCCCGGCGTTGTCGGTGACGAATCTAAAGGTCGTGTTGTCCGTAAGGGCAGGACCAGTAGACACAACATCACGAATGACCTGTGGAATTCGTCAGCCAACGAGAAGACCGACTTGGGAAGGTACGAACGGGATCCACGAAATTGTAAGAATCATTGCCCGCGCTGCGGATGACATGGAAATTGTGCTGGAGTTAAATAAGCCTCAAGGCAGCTTGGTAAAATGAGGTCCGACATACCCCGTGGAGGTGAAAGGGGTGCTAGAGCGGATATTAGACTGGTCCAACGACAGAAACATTGTTGTTAGATACGCACAGGAGCACCTGGTGAGCCGCCGGGAATGCTGATTTCGATGACCTTGTTCGGCGGCAAAGTGTATACGCTGCCAATTGGAAGCAGATCCTGAGCTGCTTGAGCACCGCTGAGAATTTGGAGCAGGACTGGAGCAGTTGGGGGAACAAAAGACTACGAATCCCATCAGTGTGCGAAGTGGGTAATGAAACAAACGAATAAGTACGACTCCATTGATGGAAAATCTGAAGCTGGTCGCGTTCAGCGCGATGTTCAAGTTCAAGTTGACATCAGCGCCGCCGGGGAACGGTTTGCCTGGGACTGGGCCGATGGCAGGGGCCAGAGGGTGCAGATTGTTTTCGAGGAGAGGGTTCGTGCTGATGGAGTTGGTTGTCGGCTCGGCGACGGGGGCGCCGACATAGCGCAAAATCGCCGAGTTAATCCCTCCGGCAAAGCCTGTTGCCAGGCCAATATTGGGGTTTGCGCGAACCCAATAGTTCCCAACTGCTTGGTTTGCATTGACCACGACAGAGTAACGTTGTCCGGCTGGTGGAAGGGGATGTCAGCGCTGCACCTATCTGTATTTCAGATCGGGGATCGGGCTTACCGAATATCTGGATGGAGTCGACAGTAAGAGGCTTGTGACTGACACCGTCGACCTATTTAGGTGAGTTGGCGTGATTGAAATCGGAAGTAACTTCTCTTACCTCGATGATTGTCATGTCGTGGCCATCGATGCTGAGAGGAGCGAAGTAAGTTGAATATACGGTTCCGTTGCATAAAGTTCCCACCTGAAGATAAAGTTTGGATCGCAACTGATTGACACAAGTCTGAACCGATAGCGGCTTCCCTTTTTGACGCTGATAACGGCGAGCTCTGAAACAGGCTGGACAAAATTCAGGAGCAAGATTGGGAGGGAATAATTAGCTCACTCCATCCTGGTAACGTCCAAGCCCATTGATCAAAGTCGAGTTGGCCCGAGCGAGGGCAGGCGCACTGGTAGTAGAATAAAGAAATGCTATAACACGGGAGGTAGAAAAAGGACTTACCTCGGGGCGGTGAAATGATACCAGTCTGCGAGGGTGATCACCGTCGTGGCTAAAACCTGAACTTCAGCGCGTATAGAGTAAGGCCACTCAAGGGCAATTACCGTCATCAATGTCGTACACTAGGAAAATATGATGGTTGAATATGATGTTCAAGATATCAACGCATGACCACCTACAGCTTTTCTGAGGATCCTGAGGATCATATATCACCAAGGCGCCCCTGAGGCCGTCGCAATATTGGGTCGCTGTTTAAGAATTCAACACGGAGGGCCACATTCATACATACATCGAACACGAACAGAGATGGCTGTGATACCAGTAGGTCCCCGTTTGTCCTGGGGCTTGAAATTCATACAAAAACGAGTGATTTGCAGCGATTGGACATTCTGTGCAGCATGCAGTGTCAGAATACTGCAATCACAATCAAGTGCAATGCGCCTACGGTTAACAAATGAAGGCCCGTCGGCCCAACTGGAGTTCCTCTGGAATAATCCATGCCAGTGAATGCTTGTAGACCGCAGCATTGTCGGATCAGTAAGTTGGTCCTAGCAATCCTTTCAATTCCCTGATGAGCTTTTAGAGCGCACAAAAATTGACCTCGACGTTGAGGCTAAATTTGTCTCCCTTGAGCATGTTCAGGAAAGGCGGAAACCCTCAAGTGAACATACTGACTTTATTGGCCGCAATCAGCGGCCCTGGAAACGTGCCGCCCGCAAGAACCGTTCTAAAACGCCCATGTAAATGGAAGACCGCTCTGATAATTCGTTGACAACAACATACGAGCGAGAGAAGCCATCTGGGGCGATTTGCTTGTTTACGATTGGCAAATTCCCAACGGGCCCGATTGTAGCAGCGAAGGAGCCGGAGAGCAGCGACATAGCAAGCGTCAAAATCGAAGGAGAAAGGTGCATTGTTATTCTAAGTGAATGAGTCTGAAGGAGAGGAAGGTCAAAAACCAATGAGTAAGGCACAGATGCACGCCGCGTTTTTATAGAACCACAAATCTGACGGGTGACCATCAGTTCTTAAGACTGAGGTATGAAACTCGGGACTTCAATTGCACCAGCGTTTCCGCCGAGGTTTGAGACTCAAAAGGAAATAGATGTCTACTTTTGAAGCTGAAGTTGAATATAGCCCCATCAGGAAGTGCATTGAGCACTGAGCCAATACTGTCCCCGTTTCAGGGGACTCGGCGTCAAGTGCCATGATCCAAAAGTGAGATCTTTCCGCGGGTAGAAACCACAAGGATGTGAGGACTACTCCCAATTTACAGGATGAAGTATGCACCTGAACAACTATCGGAACTAGGCGAATCGGGAGAAGTCCTTTGCCAAAGCTGAAGAATACATCGCACCCAGGGATAGGATTTTGGAACCTTTTTGTTCTCTGGATGAATTAATACTTGCAAAACTGATTTGGATGTTGACATCTCACATCATTTAGCTGGAGACGTGCCAATGAAGTGATGCATTTTCACGGCGCCGTTCCTGGGTGCGACGTCAGGCAGCGCGTGGCGGTGATCTTCGGAATAGAGAACACAGTGCGCATCAGGTACAGCCACCCTTCTCTTTCAGAGAGATGCAATTTTCGTTGTCGATACTCACATCACTTCTAAGGACCGAAGGTGATAAGGATGGGGCTGTTGTAGTAGGAAAATTGCAGCGCGAAGGGTACACTGTGGACGGTATAATGATATCTTGTGTGCTGAAAATTGACTGTCGTGCTACCAAAGGTGCCCAGAGTGCCTTGGTATTTTTACGTTGTGAGTACTTTTCAGTGTTTCACCGACGTTCGGACTCGGAAATTAATTCCCCAAAGCGTTAAGGATCGGCCGGGTTTCGCCGGGTTTTGCTAACAATCGGTGGAACCAGAATGTCGTCCAGGGCGACCTCGAATGTGCCATGCCGCACTTGATTTGACAGCGACAAAGACAAGTCTATCTCCCACTAAAATCCGACCGTTGCGCCACAAAAAACTCACTGACATAGCCTTGAGGGCTCCCGCGACCAAGTCCAATTATATTACTCCCTTGACGCAGCCTTTAAATTGGTAACAGAGAAACCAATCATGATACTCATGAGCTCCTGAAATGAGAAGCTTAATATGGGTTATAATTTGCCGTTAAAATTCCCACCCAACACCAAACTCCGCGCGGACGAGTCATAATACTTTACCTTACTGGAGAGTCTTTAATTCATTCACTTCTTTCGATATTATATACAGTGACAGTTGGATTGCAATTGCTCGATCGCACAAGTCTTCGAAACAAGGTAAGCTGGATGCGCCGTTTCTTTAAGTGTGTGGTTGGGTATTCTAGATAGTGGGTGATGTATGTATCGACTGAGAGAGACGAAAATGAGAGTAGATAGATGAGGATGTGAACGAGATGCGACAAACGAAAGCCGAGAGACAATAGTGAAGCAAGTAACACAAGAGTAGCTGAAGTTATCGGATTCCGAACGATCCGATCCTTTAATGAAGCATCCACTGCCAGGGGTTTGCTCAGCCTCGGTCCGGACGGCAACCTCGTCAGACGGAAGGATCTGAAATGACTCCCGTGTTTGGCCGCATTATGGAGAGGGCCGGCGGAGGGTAGAAGGTGGTGGCTTAGGTTTTGAAAGGCCTTCAACATGTTTCGCAGGCCGGGGAATTCTGTGAGGGACCTCCCCAAGTTCCGTGCGATGTTAGGCGATATTACAATGTCTCCGTGCGCCGGCTGAGCTTTCCGTCCGGTCCCCATGCAGATATTGCGGAGGTTTCAAGACTAGAATGACTGAGAAAGGTACGCACAACACATGGGCGCTGTATCCTACGTGCTGTTGTGAAATATCCATGGGGATGGGAACGAGGTCCTCGGCGCCGCGTGCAAGTGTGCAACTTGATGTACATCTCCTTTGAAATGAATATCTTAATAGTACGCGTTTTTTTGGCTCTGAAGACTTGCCATTCCCGGTGTTCCTGAGTGGGACCGTGCCGTGTAATGCTACCTACCTACCTACCTGCATACAGCTTAAATGAGTCCAACTATCTGATAGTCCGAGCTCGGAAGCTCTGAGTTTGAGCAGTACTCTAGACATTTGCGTTAGCGACCCGAAAGCTAATTGTGATCGTACTCAGCTTTTAATTATGCTGCCCGTTTGATTCCTTCAAAGGTATGAATGCTCAATGGGCGTTGGAAAGCCGCCGCGCTCTGTACACCATGTCAGGGCCCGGCCCGGCTCGGATGCCCGGGCTTGGGCCTGGCTTAAGCAGGCCTGGGCCTGAGATTCTTCAAGCCCGAGCGCAAGCCCGCCCAAGCCAGGCCAAGCCTGAAGCCCAGGCTTGAGCCCGGGCTTTGGCTGAAGCGTGAGAAAGAGCCAAGGTCTGTCAGTACGACGCCGGGTTCCAACCTACAAGGTATTCAACATACCCAATCACATTTGTGTACATGCTGGCGACGTTTGTAGTCATTCAACGAGGATTGCAACTGTGATTTCCCTTTTGGAAGATTCCGAATTTGGCTTACCTTCCTGGTTGAAGCGGGTTTTCATCAAATTATTGAACGGTCAAGGTGTAGTCTGTACCACCTACTATGAGTGGTGGTTCAAAGTGAGCAAATTTCGGTTTCTGACACTGAAATAAGCTCGCTGTCCGGCAAAATATTCAAGCCCGGCCTGAGCCCTGGGCTTGGGCTTGAGAATTTTGAAGCCCGAGCCCCAGGCCCGCCCAAGCCCGCTGTCAGGCCCGGCCGGGCTTGGGCTTCATTGGGCCTGGCCTGGCCTGGCGGGCTTCGGGCTTGAAGCCAGGCCCCGAGCATCACTAACCGTACCGGGGGCCCAAGTGTGGGTATAACCTAATGTCAGTCAAGCTTATCGTAAGCAGTGGTTATCTGGCGCCCAACTGTTGTGTCGAACCTTGCTTGGACGTTTTCGCTCTCAAGTGTTTCCTTTTATTCCTCCTGGACTACGCCACTTGGAGCTCGCGAAACCCCTCGGGCGGCCTAAACCGCAACGAAATTGTCGTTATAGTCGTGTCTCTTGTGCTCGAATAGTTTTTGCGGCCGCGTTTGGCTGTGGAGCTTCGGCAGATCCTGCAACTTGGGTGGGGTTGTCAGGCAGGTCTTGGATACGCCGCAGGGCTTTGCTCCGTCAGCTCCTTTCTCTACCTAGCGCAATGCGCAACGGGCCACTTACATTTATACTACAACAATTCCAGTCCACGAGCTCCCACGCTCCGAACCACTGGCGTTGCTCATGGAGCGAGTGCGAGCCATTAGTAGTTCAAGGTGGAGGAGTCAAACCCAGAACTTGTGCTTTGGAATCTCTCTCTCGACGGGCGGAGGGCCATCGTAGGCGTCGAGGTCGTTCAAACGTTTAGACGGATGAGCCATAGGTCTCTCGGGCTTTGAGCGGCTGAAGGACCTGGTCACTGGACGCGGGGGACGATGTGAGCTCAGCAGCTCAGCACAAATATTGCGAATTACGCACAATCTTTATTGACGAGACTTTTGCTGCGTTTTGAGCAGTAAGAAGGGTTGCAGTGAGTCTTGTCCGCGCATGCAGGATGCTGGTCACAAAACCGCCGCAAATACTGAAATGGTGGCAAGAAGAAAGAGTTCACTCTTCACCGCCACCCTGATTGACAGCGACAATCATCCGAAATTGCAGGGAGCCCCTATCTGGTGTTTATTCCGCTATTTCGTTTCCTCCGACAAGAGACTACGATCGAGGGCGCAGTTTACTGCCGTCGCGTCGGAAACCAAAAACAAAAAGTCAAGTCGCAGTGGGTTGAAAAACGAGGTGCGGGATGTAGCATATCACGGCGCGGTGTTTATGAGTTTGTGCGAGATCGAGAGAGCTGCTGTGGATATTTGCAATACTATGAGAGAATTGAGAGAGGCCGAGAGAATTGAAAGAGCGCGAAAGCGCGTGCCAATGATAGATCAAAATTTCCGGAGAGTATACATACAGTAATAAACCCCTAAGCGCAACATTTAGCGTATTTCGCGGAATTCGAGAGGAGGACAACATACTTCTTCCGATTTCTTGTCACAGAACAATCCGTACGCTTCCCCTCTGCCGTCCTGCACAAGGAATCGTGTGATTCCGTGCCGCTTTGACCGAGTTCGGGCCAGAAAACTGCGTGAGCCCGATTTGGCTATTTAACCACGAAGCGCAACAGTGGCAAACGAGCAATGATTGCCATTTTCTTTGAGCCACTCGACACCATAGCATCTCGCACAGCCCTATGGTGCGGCCCACGGGCTCCAAGGGGCAACTAATGCATCGACTGAGCTGTGTTCGTAGCTGAAAGTTGCATCAAATCCGGTGTTTAATGTGATTTCGACCATTTTCCCTCAATTTTGTCATGAGGGAGGCCAATCCACAACCCGCAATGTCACCCATCGTGTTCGGAGAGCTCGAAAACGGAGGTATGAGCTCGAATGACACCGTCCCAACTGGATAGAGGCGAGGGATGGCGTCAAATCTCTGATTTTGGGTGAATTTTGGCCACTTTTGGACGTTTCTCTCGATTTCTTCACAAGGGGCACCTATTCGAGCCCCGGGACCTCTCCCATCGTGTTCAGAGACCTCAAAAACGAGGGTATGAACCCCAATGCTGTCACCCCCGCGCCTTGGAGCGCTTAGTTTCGCTGTGTTGCGTTTCGCGGTATTGTTGCGCTTAGGGGTTTATTACTGTATGTTTTTCATGCATTTGGTCGCCGCTCATCGCGAAAACAGAGTCACTTCCAAGCCAAGGGGTCATCCTTCCCTTGGGCCTTTCAAGCACAGAACACCCTCAACCCCACATGTCCTTCCACAGCACCTCTATCCCATCCCACTGAATCGAGTTGAGGACCTTCGAGTTGGCGCAGGATCAGACAATCCTGCATAAACGGCCGTAAAATCTTGTCCAGTTGCGCTCGGGACGTGATCGTCACTTGCAGTGTCATTGATCCCCAAAGGAAAGTCTCAGCCTTGGGTGGATTAGAACGGGGGAGCAACGACGACTGTGGCGTGCACTGGGCTGCCTCCAAGAAATCTGCATTGAGATCTCAGGAGAAGCATGATCCAGCACCCATAGACCCTTTCGCTCGCACGTTTCTAATCCACCTGAGACTGAGACTTTCCTTTGGGGGTTCAAAGACACCGCAAGAAACGATCATGTCCCCAGCGCGACTGGACAAGATTTTACGGCGGTTTCAATTGTCTGATCCTGCACGAACTTGAAGGTCCTTGACTCAATTCAGTGGGATGGAACAGAGGTGTTGTGGGAAGACGTGTGGGGTTGAGGGTCTTCTGTGGTTGAAAGGCCTAAGGGAAGATGATGTGTCAAATACCGGAGGAATTTAGTCTCTCTAGACAGACACTGTATAAGAATGTGCTCGTACCTCGCGTTATAGGAGGAATTCAGGCCGCCCGCCGAGGCATCACCGGAAGTCGTTGGAGGTAAGCGCAAGGCCCTTTGGAAGCTGAGATAGGCTGAGCAATCGGTCGAGGATACGTTGACGTACCTTGAGTACTGCGGAGACGCTCAGCACTACCAATACGAAGAATCGAGGGCTGAGAATAATTGAAGTTGAGCACAAAGCTACTAATAATCAACCAAGAAAGTCGCGCCATTACCGTTGTTTAGAGGTCAGTGGCGTGCGGATGTACGAGCTCAATGAGAGTGCTTGCTGCGCGGGATTTCGTGCCAGGTATGTATATCTTGACACGTTATATTTGTTAGCCATGAAATCCACGGTCGGCGAACGCAAGAGAGTAAGCGAGAGTGAAGAATAAAAATTCAAAGCCGCGAAATTTGACTCGTCAGGCAGCGGCTGCTGCTCGGGCTTCAGGCTGTTCTGGGGCGCTATGTTCTGGTTATTAAATGGTTGCTGGAACCCCCTGCCCGAAAGGCGTCGACGGCTTCACGGGCCATTGCCATTGGAAGAACTGAGAGTCTGAGAGACCGGAGAACGGCGAACAAGAGTAGCCGGCCCGACTGCAGTGACTGCGATCATTTCCTTTTCCACTTGCCCACAAACTTGCTCACACCCACCAAGCACATCGCAGGAGTCAATTAAGAGGGAACAAACCCCTCAGAACCCGAACAGCGCTCTGAGCAATACTGACTCGTCACGAATATCTTGTCTCAAATGTTCACGCAGACGCGAGCTTGGACGCAGGCCACTGAGGCCAGTGGCCGCGCTCGTGCGGACGGACGGACGGAGTCGGATTAGGCAGAAGGGGGAGAGATGGAGAGAAGGACGAATGGAGGAGCTGCGCGCCCCACGACTCGAAGGTATGTCCAGCCTCGCGTTGTGAATTCGACTTACTGATCCTCAATTAGCGCCGATGCGCACACGGGGAGGTTTTGGAGGAATAAAGACAAATACGACGCGTTCAAGGTGCGTGTGTTCTTTGCACTTAAGTTGTACTGACTCGACGAAGTTCCAGACGAGCGGTTCCTCGTCCCTTTCTAGTGGCAACAACTAATACTCGACTACCCCATCCCTCTCCTCCACCTAGTGCATCGTCTTCGGCAGCTACCCTCTATTCCCCGCACCTTTTTCAGCCTACCTCAACGATTCTGAAGCCGCGCCAATCCGTTTGACTTTTGTGCGGTATCCATTGGCGACGAGATTGGCTTGAAGCACGATGTAGTGACGATGGGCAAGACAGGCTGCATCTAGGGAGCTCTACTCACATCCAACGGACACTGAACAAGGCATTGAGTGGCCCAGCAAGTCCCAGCATATTGTGGTTCTATGGTACGTGGGCCTACAGAAATTGCCTTGTGCTGGGCTGAGCTTTACTATAGTCTTTGCATGTCATGGCGTGCGCGACGACCCAATACTGCTCTAATGCTCCTATTCATGCTTCTTTGAATGCTTGAACAGTGATTTCCCTCACCCCGCAAACGGTACAATGCTATGCATCAACTTTGCGTTTTGAAGCGGACCTTGGTCATCGACTCGGATCTTATTCGCTCCATCCTCATTCGGCGCGCGCACCGTCCTTCTTCTCAATCTCCCTGTCCTTCCTCTCCACTTCGTTCCCTCCCGCTGCCGCTCGATCGGCGCCTCTCAAGAGCTCCATTATCACTAAACGAGCCCGCCCTCCCCCTCAATCTCCGTGTTCTTCCTCACCTCGTCTCGCTCGATTAGCGCCGCCGCGAGCTTGTCCCGCACGGCATTCAGATCGTCCTCGACCTCCTCGCCCTCCTCGAGGATCATGCCGCGGCTCTCGACCGACTCGAGTCCCTCGGCGCGACGCGGCTGCAGCTCTTCGTTCCCGAGCCGGAGTCGCTCTTCTTCTGGTCCTCACGTTGTCCATCGAGAACCACCTGCTCCTCCGAGTCTGCGCGCGCCAGGAGCTCAGCATTGCCGACTTCCCCCACATCCACACGCATATAGCTTCAACGGCCCCACCAAAGCCACCACATCGTCACCCAGTTTCACGACGTCCCCCGCTCGGCGTCAAGTCCAGGGCATGCGCGACCCGACTCTATCTTCAAGTTCTACACTGACGGCGCGCTGCCGAGCAATTCATCGGCTACCTGGGGTACCACATCACCCACCGGCACCGCGCTCGACCTCTTACTCGCACGTACGAACTTCGACGCAAAGGCCCTATCGACCAAGACGCCGCCGACGCTACCAAGCTCGTGGTCTTTCGCCCCCTTCAACGCCGCTCTGCATGTCGCCTATTATATTCGTGCGCTCCCTCGCTCCCTCCATCGAAGACGTCTGCATCGCCGTAAACTCTATGATACGCCACTCCGCCCAGCACGTATTCCCCTGATACCGGGCAGCTCCCACCTCTGTGGCCAGCGCCACCCTCGACTCAAATCCGCCGCGTGTACACCCTGCTGCGCACCTTCGGGTATCTCCGCCGTGGGACTTACATTCGCCTTTCGTGCGAGAGCTGCAGCTTGGGTTCTTTTGCGCCGCGTGCGAGTGGGCGCGGGGAGTGGGAAGCATTTCGGGACGGCGGGGCGGGGGCGTAGTTTGCGCCGCGATTGGGACCTTGGCGGTGAATGGGACGGCGTACAGCCAGTTGCTGATACGGTTATGGTTTTCACCCTGCGTTGCGTGCGAGAGCTCCTGCGCGAGTTGTTCGGGCGGGGGCGGGGTCGACGCAGTGCTCGGCATGTGAGTGCAGGGTGCGCGCGCGTGGACATGTGTCGCTGCGGCGCGTGCGCAGCGGACCAGCATCGTCGATGTCGACGTGCCTAGTTTCCAGGGATCCCAATACGCCGCCGCTCCGACCGTTTCCTTGTCCACCGCCAGGATACCCACTCCGGCGAACACTGGCGAGGGGGAGATCCTCCTCGTGACGTTTGGCTCTTCCGCTGTAGTATGGTGTTTCCGGGCCATCGACTCATCGCATCCTGGTCTTCCCGCATTTCCTGCCCGTTCTTGTAATTTCCGCCTCCTGCTCCTCGACCTCCACCCTGGTCAAGCGAAATCGTGTCGCTCGCCGAGGATTCAGGAGCATAGCCCCTGCTCACGCTCCGGCGCTGCACCTGCCAACGCTGAAGGACGTGGTACACTCCGAGCTACCGGTTACTCGGCGCGAGCACCGCGTCTGTTTCCCGGCCAAATTCGGTCAGAGACTACGCAGTGATGCGGAGGAACCAATGCATTTCGCAGCGCGACGTTCATACCTCTGACTCGCGCATTCCCTGCACTCCTTTTAATCCAGTGCCGCGTCATGTCCCTTTGATGTATCTTCCTCGACCTCGCTCTGGCTGGTCGCGACGTATCGTCGACCGCTCACAGCGACATCGACGGCGCAGCCCATTCAATTGTGACGCCGAGTACACTTTAACTTCTCCATGCGCTGCCTTCGACCATGTACCCATGTTCTCCCCGGGCCTCGAGGTTATCGCAAAATACTTCGGCCTCAAAAAAAAATCATATACCACCATCGCGCTAGACGCTCGGTACGGCCTCGGGAGACAGAGACGAGTTTTGCTCTGCTCTCCTCGTTCTCTTTACCACGACATCCGCGGGTCGCATGGACCGTGTTCCTACATCCCGAAACCACCATTTCTACCTGCGGCCGGATCTACTTTCGCTCTTATCGGCGTCGAGATTACACCATCCTCCGGTCCTCTCTCCGCCCACGCCGAACCCTCACATCGAGCTTGTACGTGGCCGCACGAATCGAATCGACCTACCCGGAAGCCGTAAATCTCGCGGTAAAAAAACGAAGACTCGAGGGAGTGTCGGAAATGGTCCTGCAGGCGGAGCTGCTCCCCCAGTGTGCCGAACCACCTGGGTTGGAAGGATCTGCAGCTCGAATGCAGGAAGAGATGAGCGGAGTCTCGGGCGGGACGGACCGTGTCCCTCCCGTCACCATCATCCTTCAGCGCCCGAGGGTTTGTGGAGCATGAACGGATGCTTAGGGGTGGAAAGTGCTTGAGAAGACATTTTTTCGTTCGAAACAAGAGCGCAATACTTTCAGCACGGCTTACCAGTCCGGTACTACCTTATACCATTGTTTCCAGCTCTCTTCTGGCAATCTTCACCGTCGTACACAACATACTTATATGTCCCGCATACGTACTGTAGCTTTTTTTTGTTTATGTAATTCTTAGCGCGGATAAATTTCGGTCGAAGGAGGAGTCTTGAGGAGCTAGAGCGGTAGATCTGCGCAGCGTCGACAATGTAAGCTCTGTGTCTTCACTCTTCGTTTCGAGCCTCTTCTTAATTTCCAGCTCAGATGTAACAGCAAAAGAGATTCGCTACAAGCAGGCCAAGGCGCCGCCCACGGCGGCTTGTCTGACTGCATTATAATTCCCATCGATCGAGGCAAAGATCGATGACCAGAAAGAAGCACGCAGGATGAGAGAGGAAATATGCGAAGCTTCAAGGACTGCGACGACGGTGAAATCCTCATTATCGTGCAATTCTTCTGGCTGAAGCAACACCTCCCCGCTCTAGATTATCGAATAAAATATTTTATCTGGTCGACTTTGGGCGTTTCACCGGAATTATGTGTTGGAGCCGAGAAAGGGTCATGTGTCCTGTTGTTTCTGCCCAGAGCTCATGCTCGAGAGTCGACGGTTCGCCGCGACTTCTCACAAATGTTTCAATCGTCCTCAGCTTCGCGCTGAATTCGTGTCCTCATTTTGTACTGCAAATTATATATTCATTTTACTGTCCAGTGATACTCCTTCGTTCTCTACAGGACAATGGGAAACAGATTCGAACGAGTTTAGTATGCGCCCTACAGAGCTGAATGTGTCCAAGACCTCGGCCACAGGAGAGTACGAAAGAAAAAAAGGGGACCGACTATATCCTCCACGCTGAAGGTGATTCAGATCCGGAGGGAGCAGCTTAGGCAAAGTGGGGTCGAAGGAGTCGCGGTAAATATACTTGAGGGTTCCAGTGGAGCAGTCAAGCTCGGAGGGAGCAAGCCAGAAGAGGTGGGAGAAGTTCGACGAGAGTGGAGTCGACCCGACGGAAAGATATCCATCCACCTGTGAGAAATTAAATCCAAGTAGATCTGAACGAGGAAGAAAAGTTTTACTGCCCTCGGCCGTTTAGATGTATTCGCCATGAACTGCGCCAATGTCGCCAGGCTCCATACTCCATAAACAGCGTAGCCTGGAGGCGGCCGAGACGGGGATCCTGAACGACTCCATCGACGCACTGGCGTCGTGGGGAACATCCGATTGCAGACCGAGCCGGCGCGATGAGAGTGAGCTTAGTGGATTTTTGATGCGGTCGTTGCTCGTCCTCTTCGCATGGAGAGGCGACAAGGTATTGGGGATGGATTCTGCGCCAAAAACCGTGGCGCGTCGAAGATCCACGTTGCTGGGGACGGCGGTGTCTTGGTTGACGTCGAGCGCATGTCTGATTTCCTCGTTCCAGTTCGCGGAGAGTGGATGCCATCTTTTCCCAGCCCAAAACCAAAGTGAAACGACGCGAGTAAAAAAATGCACTGGGAACGGCGAGATGGCACCCGACAGATGTCCGCTGCTCAGGCGAAGGGAGGACCAAGGCTTTTGCGAGGGAATAATAATGGCGCTCCGCAGTGATGATCTGGGTAGCGTAGGTCATGCTCTCGTTGACCACAGAGCTCGCCTTCGAGTCCTGCCTCAGCCGTCTAAACTGCGCGCTCATCTCAGACTGAGTCGAATTGTGGATCGAAACAGGCAGCGACGAATCCTTGTTCTGCATGGGGAGTGGAGGCGTCAAAGATGCGCTATTGTCCTCCTCCGGATACTGCTCTTCTCCCGCTACCCACCCTCGTTTCGAGAAGGGGGCTGTCGAGCCGAGGCTTTTGGGGGGAAACGCGCGGGGGATGTGTCTGGGTCACAATCGGCGAATGATACCAGGTTCTGCGGGTGTACAAGGAAGAGGGAAGGGCACCAACACAAGAACCAGAACGAGGAGTTCATTGCGCTCCCGGTATATATCGATACCGTACGGGCCTTTGACGTGCTTCGATCCCATCCGTCCAATCCTCCGCTCGATCCTATCCGTTCAATCCTCCGCGACTTCTTGTTTGTGGAGACAGCTAGCGCTATTGCGGCTGGAGGTAGAAAGAAGGCGACAGAACGTATTTGGTAACGACTCGACGAGGTCGCCATGAACTCTGGAGTAGATGTTACACCCAGAAGGCAGTGAGTGGCCGGCGCGCTTTCCATCTGAGACGTGGCATGCGAAATCGAGGACAGAAAGGCGTCGCCGACGTTCTGCCTTGAGGAGGAGTGCCAAGGCTTCCCCGTCGGCAGATCTTGAAGGGGCAATTCACATGGCCATGTGATGGATTCGGAACTCTCGGAGAACCTCCATGCATATGGCTCCTATTTTCGTTCCTGTTCTTCCTCTCCCCATCGACAGCCACCTGAGCGCTCTCCCCGACATCGTATGGTCACCATCTTCTTCGCCTCGAACCGCGGACCGGGTGGCAACAGCCTCCAATCGGTGGTCTCCGAGCTGGAGTCCGTCGCAAGGTGCAAGCCCCAAGGTGGCAAGACCAACGGACAACGAAGCTCAAAAGGAGGAATTTCGCTAGCTTGCGAGCTTTACCTGATGACACGTCAGCAAGCAAATTCGCGCAAGAGCGGGAGGTAAAAACTGACTTCTACTCTGATCAGCACACCATCCTTGTCTCTCTATATATTGCACGGTGTGTCCCTCATCGCGCTCTCGTATTTTCCACATACAGGCCACCTAGTCTGCCCGTTCCACGATGGTGGATATGCGTGGGCCTTTTCTTGGGATGGAGCGCACTTCGCGGATGGTGATGCATTAAGTTCGCGGATGGTGGTGCATTCAAGCGTTTGACAGTGATTGACTTGGAACATTCGGAATGGGAACGCACTGCAGCACACCGCCGCGTAGCCGCCGTGAGTGCGTACGTCCGGGGCGGGGAAGAGGCGAGATGCACAGCGGGTATTGAGTGGATGCGCTCCGCGGGCGGTGAATCGAGAAGCCGTTGGCGCGCAGTAGCAGAAATACCCCGACGGAGGTCGAAATGCCACCGCGCCAAGCATAGCAAGCGGTGAGTGCCGTTTTGCTGCTGTGACACATAAGTACAGGGAAGGAACGAAGGGAGAAAGGGCTGACTTCCGCTTCGATTCCCTTCGGAGTGTCGCTCCACCCTCCCTCTGTATTTTCGTTCCCCTCGAGATCCAGCCGATGGCGCTGATAGTCACACGCCCGCAACTCACTTGAAGACAGCCCAAAAGTTGTAAAATTGTGTCGAGCGCGCCAATCAAGTCCCCTCGCCGTCCTCTCGTTATTGTCGCTGCATACGCCCGAGGAAGAAGCTACGCGGCCGTTTCCACAAGAAGCCATGAAACACTGCCCGCGTGCCGCACACTCCCGCGTGCCCCGGCTGTTTTTTAACGGGACCGCGGCTATAATTCCTTCCTTCCTTCATTGAGATATTTCCCGCCGACAGACGTAGAGTCAAGGGCTGTGAATAACCGAGGTTAAGCACGAAGCTAATAAACAACCAAGAAAGAGCTTAATTACCGTGATTTAGACGTCAATGAGCGTGCGGGTGTACGAGCTCCGAGTCAAGGAGAGTGCTGGCTGCACGGGATTTCGTGCCAGGTATGTATATCTTGAGACTTTATATTCGTCCTTCAGCCTTGAGAGGTCAAAATAGGACACATTGGCCACGAAATCCAGGGTTGGCGAACGCAAGAGAGTGAGCGAGACTCGAGGCTGCTGCGAGAGTGACTCGGGTACTAGTAAAATTCGAAGTCGCGAAATTTGACCGCTGCTCGGGCTTCAGGCTGTTCTGTTATGTTTATGTTCTGGTTATTGTGGTTTGCTCGAAACGGGTCGACGGCTTGACGGGCCATTGCCATTGGAGTCTGGACTTGACGGGAAGAACTGCAGTGAGAGACCGGAGACCGGCGACAAAGAGTAGCCGGCCCGGGTGCGATCATTTCCAGCCTTGCTCACATCCGAGCAAGAATACCGACTCGTCCGAGTATCTTGGAGCTCGCGGGCCCACGTACGACATACGATGTACTCGTAACTCAAGTCTCAGCGGCACTGTACGCTGCTCGCGCGGACGGAGAGGAGGATCTCAGGAATCCGGATGAGACGACCTGAATGTATGTCTAGCCTCGCGTTGTGAATTCGACTTACTGATCCTCAATTAGCGCCGATGCGCACACGACGGGGATGGATCCGAGTCGCCGTTTGGGATGTTTGAAGGAATAAAGACGAAAGAGTGCGTGTCTCGTTCTTCAAACTCAAGTAGTTGTACTGACTCAACGCAGAGTCGGCCTTTCCCCTCCCATGCAGTTGCGGCCACAACCCCAGACGAGTCTTAACTCGGGTCCTCGTCCCTATTTCTAGTGGCAACAACTAATACTCGACTCCCCCATCCCTCTCCGTCACCTACTGCATCGTCTTCGGCACCTACCCTCTATTCCCCGCGCAGGCCGCCCCAATCCGTTTAACTTTTGTGCGGTATCCATTGGCGACGAGATTGGCTTGAGGCACGAAGTAGGCCGCATATAGGGAGCTCTAATCACATCCAACGGACACTGAACAAGGCGCTGAGTGGCCCAGTATTCCCAGCATATTGTGGTTTTATGGTACGTGGGCTTAATAGAAATTGCCTTGTGCTGAGCCTAATTAGTTTTACCATAGTCTGCATCTCATGGCGCGGGCGACGACCGAATATCGCCCGAACGTTACCCTTCATGCTTCTTCGGATTGTGGAACAGCGTCTTCCCTCACCCCGCCTCTGAGTTCGCAAACAGTACAATGCGCCGCAGTACCTTGCATTTTGCAGTAGCCACCACATCCCCGACGTAGCCCCCCGCGTTATCATCGAGCTCGGCGTAAAGGGTGCTCATTAAAATTCTCATTTGCTCCATCCCATGCGGCCAAACGAGCGCACCGTCCTCCTCCTCAATCTCCGTGTTTCTTCATCGTGCGGCTCGATCAGCGTTTCCGCGAGCTGGCATGCAGATCGGCCTCGACCGCCTCGCCCTCCTCGAGGATCATGGTGCCGCTCTCAGCCGACTCGAGTGCCTCGGCGCGCTGCAGCTCTTAGTTTTTCAGCCACGGCTGTTCCACCAGATCGGCGAGATGGTCTTCGCGCTTTCCAGTGCATGTACACTCAGATACTTCCTGGGCCCCGGCGTTCCTGAGTGGGACCGGCCGTGTAATTCTACCTACCTACCTACCTACCAGCAAGAACCTCTGAATCTGCGCACGCGCGGAGGTCATCATTGGCAGTCTTGGCGGTTTCTATCCCGACATGCACATGACATTTCTTCAACGGCCTCGCCAAAGCCACCACATCGTCACCCAGTTTTACGACGTCCCCTGCTCGGCGTCAAGCCAACGACATGCACGATCCCGACTCCATCTTCAAGTTCTACCCCGACGGCGTGCTGCCGAGCGATTTACCTGCGGTACCACATCCGCACCGCCTGGGACTTCGCCACCCATCGGCACCGCGCTCGTCCCCGTCCTCGCGCGCACAGGCTTCGAGCTCACCACGGCGGCGACTGACTTTGCCAAGGCCGATACTCACCGCCTGACCCACCACGCGATACGGCTCCCGAATTCGTCCTGAACGGTCTAAAAGCTTTTGGATACTCGTTAGTTGGCCAGGATTTATTTGGAAGACGATGTTGCAAAGAAGAGGAATCCGGTTCTATCAATTGAAACTTGCGTGCTCATCGGTGAAGAATGACTACGTTATTCTAGGCTGTCTATCTCCGCCAAGGGAATCTGATATTGGCACTCGCAGTATCCATCGAGGCACAATCTCACTCCTGAAGAGTCGGCTAGAGCATCATCCGAGTCGGACAGAGGACCATCTACCGCCCTAAAATTCCCGTTCTTCGCCTCCAGGCTCGAATTCATTATCCCCCCGACCTTCCACCGACGTGTCGAGATTATTCGATCCTATCGATGAATGCCCTTTGCGCTTCAAAAAGTACGAGATCCCCTGCGCGCCACTTGTATCATTGTCTCCGACGCGCAGATGCAGCTAGGCCGAGCCCTACGAGCAACGCTCTCAATGCTGCTCATACATACCACCAGGCCCGCAGCAGCTTCACCTTCAAGTCCGATGCAGGCGTCGTCGAATCTTCGTGCCTTGTGACTCTGGTACCTGCTTGGCGTTCAAGCGTTCTTTTCCCAGGAGTAGCTGCGCTGCTTCACGTATCGTGTCTCTTTTGGTGAGCAGCCTACTCTGACGATGTATCGACTTTTTAATTAACGCTGTCCGCCTCAGGACCCGCGCGACGCTGCTTGTGGTGTCGATTGGCTGGATAACATCGGCGGCTGGTTCGCCCTATATCATGCTGATATATCAGTCAAGCGATAGCGCTGGCTTAGATATAGCGAGTGTCAAGTGCGAGGGTGTCTTCTCGATAGCGCCCAGCTCCCGCATCCTATGCGTGCGCCGATGGATACGCTCCGAACCATCAACTCGACGCTCCGAATCTCATTATCAGGAGTACCCGTCGGCTCTCTCCTAATCTCGAGCTCCTCCTCGACTTCCACTCTGCTCTCAAGGGATTGTTTCGCTCAGCGGATAGCGCAGCTCCCACATCTTGTCGGGCACCCACTGACGCTCGAGCGCTCAAAGATGCATTTCTGGCGACCGCTCAGTCGCTCGGCGCGTCCCTCTCACCCTCACCCTCGAGCCGCGCCTAAGTATGAGTGAGGCATTGTACGTTGATATGCACAGTAGAAGCTCGTTGTATATTGTTGCAAAAGATTTCACATACTGTTTGTTTTCTTTACTGAAATGAAAACAAGTAAACACCTTAATAACGGAGAGCTAGGGAGAGCTTGAATGCTCGTTCATTCAACGTCTTCTCACTGATGGACTGTACGTCAAAGAAGCTTGCCCTTTTTGAGTTGCATGGCGGTTCACTCTCCCAATTCGGACATGTCGCACTGGATCGATAGTGTATGTACAAATATCGACAACATAAGATACGGGAGGGCTCTTGGTAGAAAGCCTGAACCCGACGGCAACGGGGCCCCCATCGTTCAGGAAGTAGCTACGAAGGGTGCAAGAGGGTTCATAGAAATGTAAATAAATTCAACAGCTCCCGCTCCCGCGCCTAAAGTTGGCCGTTCAACGCTAAGCAAATAAGGAAACAAAAGGACGCACCGAAACCTATTCCTCTTGAGCATCTAGGACCAACATGGCGATGGATCGGAACCTCCTACATCGGCCGCGCTAGCACCCTGGCAAGTGACATTCGGATGCTTTGGAAGTAATCAAGGCGTCGTGGGTACAAGACCTCTGCCGTGGGGAGCGTGGAAACGCGAGATCGCGCAAGCGCAGAGGCAACACAAGGCTCTTGCCCCCCGCTCTTCATAAGAATCGCAGGTCGTTGGTAAGTTGTGCGCCTTACGCTCGCCACCTCGCTCTCCCGTTGACGCACCAGGTCACTGGTCAATTGCGGGGATTTGCGCGGTCGTGTGGAGTCGTCACCGGTAGGAACACTGTAAGAGGAGCCTGTGAGGTATGGTAGAGTTCGACGGGAAAGGGAGGACATACGTTCGAATTGGACATCAGGGACGAGAGAGGACTAGTACTGTAAGAGGGAGTGAGATAACCTGGGGAAGGGTCGGAGTTGAAGAGGCATATCTTGTGAGGAAGGTGAGCGTTCGGGATGAGCCTTTGTGGTCACACAGTCACGGAAGTGGCTGGCTTTTAAAGCCTTCCATGTTTGGTTGAGCCAAATAACGATGGCCGAAAGTAATGCCGTCTCATGCGAGACGCGGAAGCAACCGCTGAATTTGTGTGTTATCTGTCTTTCTTCAGTATTGATTCTTCGCTGTCCGGCTATGTAAACCTCGGTTTCTTTTGTGAATGACCATTGCCCACCAGTAAGTCGAGCCTTCAGGACTTGTTCAACAGGACTTCAAGTTATCTCCCTGCGACGTGGTCAACTCGAACACGGAATTTAACTCTGTCGTGCATTCTTCCCGCGCGTCTTCTCCAACCGCGGCACCACGCGTCTGGACGCGTCGCGCCTCCCCACGTGACGGCATCCCGTCGAGAATCATTTGATCTGAATTCTTATGATTGGTAGTGGCCGGCAAGCGGCGGGGCAAAAACAGAACTCGGTATTGACTCGGAGTACGTAGTTTCAAAAATCTGTTCCGTCACGGTGCCGCGCCGTTTTTGTTTTCAAAAGAAATCACTAAGTTTCAACTTTCGGCGCATTCGGCATCTCAACGCAAAGTGCTTGAGGTTTTTTTCCTGATGAGCCGTGGGTATTTGGTATCCATTTCGTCTTGTAATGAGTCGACTTGTTTCATCTTGCCGGCGGTGCTGGACAGCAAAAGTTTGAATCCGCTGGGGCAGAGAATTCTCCAGAGAATTTCGGGTAGACACCGTTACCCGAACTCGCGTAGAGCCGCCAAAGTTGGAGGTGCTCTGAATCAAAGTTTGATGCATCAAGCTTGTCCGTGGCTCAGTTCTACATCTGGTGTGCACTATGTTCAATTGCCTGGAATAGTATTCCAAGCTCAAGATCTCTCTTTTGGTTTTTCTCTGCCCTCCGACGTGACTAGTGCCACAGCCCGTGCCGTGTGGCTTCAAGGCTTTAAGCTTATGTTTGCGCTTCAATGTCTCGCGCTCGGTTCAATTGTGCTGGCCTCCTGCCTCAAAGCACTAATCCAAACTGTTTCGTTAAATCTAATGGTTGAACCCAGGCAATATTCCCTTTGCAAATGACTATTCACGCCGTCAGAAATATTCAACATTGCCAGGCTATTGAGTCTAAAACATCTTTGATATTGCCTCACTCTTGACAGATGCTCCAATTGTCTTTGTGAAAGCCGCCCGCTCCCGAGCCCAAGGTGTTCAAATTATTGCAAGATTCGGACTCAAGAAAAACTTACATTCTCCACCGCACTCCTTCTCCTTCACACTCATTTACCTCTTCGAGGATCTGCTGCAAGTCCATGGGAGAGGGCATCCCGACGCGTCGTGTGCATTAAGCTTTCGACGCGTCAACGCGTAATGCGCGCGACGCGTCAAGACGAACCAGGTCACTCCTACTAATAGTACTATGAAATATTTTCTACCCGAAATTTTCCCATCTCTTTACACGAAATTCTACCCAAAGCTCTCGCATCAACTCTACGCGGAGTCTCTGTCTCTAGAGACAAATGATCCCAACAGATCCAAAGCTCTCCACTGGACGGGTGCGGGGCGACATGCTGAATGATTCAAATGATGGTCTTTTGACATAAAGACTTGAGTTCCTCGTAGATCTCTTTGAGACAATACAGCCGGGGAATTGCAAAATGCAAACCAAGACTTAGTAGATTTCTTTGGATTTTGTGCTAAACATAGGGGCTGAATGATGGTATCACAGATGACGTAGGGCAACTGGTCACGTTTTTAGCGGACATTCTTGGAGGTCTAGAGCAAAAACTAGAACTACGTTCTGTTTTTGAACCTCATTCAAGTTTATGTGACCAGTGAAATACCGCCGTATAATCTTGGCAATCCTCAATTGCCCATACTGCGGTACTCGTGCTTCCTGGCCTGCGGTCGCCTGCCAAACTTTGTTGAAACTGGACACCAATCGAGCGAGCTTCTCAATTGAAGGCTGGCCCACTTTCCACATGAATGCCAGCGTCTCAATGCGACGGACCGACGGTACTTGCCTATCTAATAAGGATTTCTTTCAATTGAAAGCTAACTCCAAGAGCTGCAGGTCAACAGAGGATAGATAAGAATGTCGCGGGTACCATGGCGTGTGCTTATAGGGTTGCATGCTAATAAATTTGAGTCGGAGAATGACACCGACGAGCGCGTGCTTCGCTGCTGAGACCGGCGACTTCGGCAAGGCGAAAGGCCCGCGGAAGAGGTTTGGTCGTAGCTCAAGGTACGTGCGTTCGTGCCCTTGGCTGTCGACCACGGCAGACTAATTCTTCGGTACAGAAGGCCGTCGATGCAGCCCTCCAGTGGGCTTGTGATAGCACCAGAGCGCTTGGGTTTCTTCTGGGGCAGAGTGAGTTTTTTTTTGCATTTTTCGGCCGCGGCGTCAGCCCGCACACGCATGAAAAGTGCCCTGCATGCCGATTTTCTGTACCTTCATTTTCTGTGAGCACGCCTTCTTTTTTCTCCCACTTTTTTGCCGTCCACCTCGCCTCAGCGGGTACTCTCTTGTTATCTTTGGTTTTTTTCGGATTCTCTTAGGCCTATGCTGACGATTGTCTTCCCCTGTGTAGGTTACTGTACACCCTGGTCGCAGCAATATTGCCGGGACGAACAGGGAGTGGGTTGAGAGCGCGATGTCGATCCCGACACAACACCGGACTTTACACACAAAAACCCTCTACCGCCTTTGCGAGCAGAGGTGATACAGCATATCCCTCTCCGCCTCCAACACCCTTTCTTTCGAGCGAGTACTTACAGTCGCCCGCCCTAACTACTCTTCATTCGTACTATTCAATCACACCAAGCACCCCTCATAACGTCTCAATCCCGCTCATCTTCGACTTGCATCCCGCCAGAGTGGCATCACCAGCCGCCCACTTTGACATAGCTCTCGGCTGCCCATTTCCGCCCCGGGGTCGACAGCTGACTTTGCGAGCCTCGGAATTATTATGACATCGCGGAGAATGTTTGGTTCAAGTGCGAACAAATCCGACCGCTGGTTTGATCAAGGTCTAGCAGCGTCTAGGTGTCTTATACTTAAGCACAATAGGCAGATCCATTTGCTGCTGTCTCCGCGTTGCCAAATAACATACATGAACTAAAATGTGCATTGCCTGTATGTCGGGTCGAACGTGATGGCATCGGCTTGATCTCGTACCACCACCACAAAAAGCATTTACTCTCGCTTCTATGTTGTCTAGCGATTGCCAGATCCTCATCGACGCAGCAATTGATAGTGTGCAGTCGAGTTTCCCCTCTGTGAATTATCCCAAGGTCTTTGTCGACCGCATCGAAAACCTATGCCGACGCGAGGGAATAAATGGGAGAGAGTTCGTGGGGATGGGGAAAGTCGGAGAAGCGGCCGTAAGGTCGTATCTCTCCGAAACGCTACTCAAAATCCTACCGGGATATTTCCTCTCTGGGTCTGTCCTCGAGGTCCTTGCTCTTTTCTGGTTGTCTATACTCCGCTCAACCGTGCCCGTCTGTAGACCCTCGAAGACGTTATCGTAAAATCCCTCGATGAAGGAAATGGATATACGATAGACGGTGTTCCAAAGGCGTTTTTCTTCTTTGCTGTCGTTGGAGCTGCGACCGGCAACATCGACGACCGCTGGTCCTCGGAACTGATTCAAGATTGTTTTGTCGGTGTCCTTGACGCCATCTCGTCCGCAGCAAAAGCCCTCGCGTGAGTTGGTGACTTCAAGTTTCGAGCAGCAGCACCTCACTGCTATTTCCTTGTTATAGCGTGGTCAGTGGGCCGCCGGAGTCGGAGACCGAGAAGGAGCAGAGGGTGTACACTCTCGCTACTCACCTTCGCCCGCAGGCTCGTTCAGCAGCTCCTTGAAAAATTCTCCCTCTCACAGATTTATTAGGTACCAACGGATTCAGACTCGAGTTCGAATACTTAATGAACGAATTTTTTGTAATTTAATTCAAAAGCCTGAAATGCAACTGTGACGAGTGTGACTGCGCCTCTTAATCTCGACCACAACCACCGCGTTCCTCTGCGTACCCGCCCTCTCTGCGTCCCCGCCAGTTGAGCGTCCACCCCCCTTCATTTTCTGTACCCTCTGACATCGCCCAGCATCCTTCAAGTTTCTTTCCAATATATATCAATGGCCAACACATCATCAGACGCGCACCTCGCCTCAATTCCGCAGAAAGTACGCACCGCCGTCGCGAGACGCTTGAAATCAAGAGCGATCAAGGCGCTACATCCGCTACCCTCGGTCACCGTCTCAGACTGGGATACCCACACCGTAGACCCGGTCAAGCGGGAGGCCCTTCTTCATGTTGGCCGCGGAGTCTACGAAACCTCCCTCACTGCAGTAGTGCACGCCAAAGTCCAAGCGGCTACTCTTCTCCCCGCCGACATCGAGCCCAGCGAAGTGCGTGATATTCAACTCCTACATATATATTCGCTGACTGGCCTCTTTCAGATCCTCACGGACGCCCTTAGAACTCCCGCCACCATCAGCACCATTGCTCGCAATGCGCGCCACGCCTGCACCGACGCGTGTTCCCTCGCATCGGGCGACGACGAGGAGGTCACCGCCGCGTTCTTCTTGCTTATAGGCGTGGTCCTGGTGACGCGGAAGTACGGCCGGCGAGTCTTGCGCACCTGGCTAGACTATGCCGTGGGCGAGGTCGTGGATGGTGGAGTTAAGGCTATGTATGTTCACTGTTGTCGTCTTCATTCACATCTCTTAACGACATTTTAGGGTCACTGCGGAGAAGAGGAATGAGAAGAAGCGCGGTGCGTCGCAGGCGGAGGAGTCTCGACCGTCCAAACGCGTGAAGCAGAGTTCGTGTATCCTCTGACTTTTTTCTTCTCGCTGTTCTGATTTCGTTCTTATAAGCGCCGCGGAGCCGGCCATTCGTCGACGTGACCAACGTGGCGGCGTCAGTGCTATACAACTGGCACAACCGTGCAGTCAGTACTATTCTCCGCATATGCTTGTACTTGAGTCTCACCTGGATGCTTCAGGTCGTGTCCCGCGGGCACGAGCGTGACGAAGTGTCTGGTAGCAGTGCGTTATCGGGTTTCTATTTGATCGCTGTTGCTTACTGTTACTTATCCAGCCGCTGGCCCAGCAGCCCCCACCACAGCGCCTCCCACTGCCTCCCTCGCCGCATCCACCACTACTCCCGCCACCTCCACCCCGGTCAAAGGTGGCCGTCAGTTCCCAATTGTTATCACTCCCTAGTCGGAATCACTTCTCCCACACACTTCTGCTTATACTCGCCGCTTAATGCGAGACATACTATACCTCTATCGATTATTTATTCCACATAGACAGGATGTAACGTTTCGAATAGATAAATGTAGCGTTTCGCGTGTTCAATAAATGACAAATGTATCTTCATAGATGATCTGGATTCCGTTTTACTGGGGTCGCGCTTCAGCGTAAACTTTCTCTGCCTGTAGAAGCAAATCAGCCGACGTCCAAGCAAAATTTGGCGCAGAGGAGATGGAATATTCGACGGTAAGAGTTTCTACATAAATAAGGAGCGGGCAAAGGTGTCGAAGACGAGAAGGGAAAGGATACGAAAGAGAAAGGAGATGAGAGGATACAAACACTGAAAACGAAGGGAAAAAGAAAACGCTGTCGTAGGCGCAATAGAGAGAAGGCTTGTATCGATGCAGCAGAGCGAGATAGGAAGGATAGGAAGCTTCGTACGTCCACCCATCGTCGCGCAATGCAGCCAAGAGCAAGAAGTCCTCGTAAATCGAAGGGAAAAGACTCACCACACTGCATCTCATCGACCGCCGAGGTTTCAGCTTCTTATTCATGGTGCCCATCGACGCGGCGCGCGGTTGGCGCCAACTATTCTCACTATCGGTATCCCAGAACGCGGGCAGCGAAGAGTGGTTGCAAGACTTGCGGTAGCAGGTCGGAGAGCGCCAACGAAGCCGATTAGGTCTTGCATTTCGCCGAGTCAAAGAATGCAGGTTTTGGAGTATACAACAGAGATCCGAGAGCCACTGGAGGCACCGCCGGGGCAAACTGGACGTAGTTTACCGTGCTTGAGAGCCGTGGAACAGCGTAGAGCACGCCCGAGAATGAAAGAGTGGTAAGATGTTGGTGAGTTCCGTACCAGTATCCTCGTGAGTGTCGCCCGCCGGTTCTTCGCCTCAGAGTGCCAGACTCGCGTTCCGTAGAAGATTGTGGGCCGCCGGTACAAAGAGATTGCGCCCTTCGAGGTCGGGAGTGAGAGGAAGAGAAAGAGGGACGACGCACAGCCTTGAGTCCTGCGACATGCATCAAATCCCCCGGTTGGAGACTTTCTTGATCTCAGAAAAGGTCTCGTCCCACCACCAACCCGCTCCCGGGTATGTACAGTGTCTTTGCTCAAGCACCTCTACAGCGTGGACAGGGGAAGAGATTTCCTGTTAGTGGCACTCGGAGTTGACGGCGGCCGCCGCGAAGCAACAGTTGGTCCGATAAAAGCCTGCGCTCCCTGTCTGAGATATCGGGCAGTGCTCCGCGTCCGAGTCTCCCATGGCACCCGCCTCCGGTCTTCTCGTCTCGTGCTCGGTATACTCTCGAGGTGGCAACAGGCCGCGAATACCGCTGGACGCCCTCGGGAGGTCCACTGGCAATTCAGCCTCCGTCCTTGGCCATGGAATCATCTAAACGCGTAAGGTGAAGCTCGTCAGTTTTGATTCGAGGGGTAGATTGAATGGCATTGACGTACGTTCAGGGGGTTGGCACAACGAAAAGCTGGATGGATGGGCTTGAAATGCCTCCACATCCACAGATACGTTCGTCCCTTCAGGCTTCAGCCCTTCGGTCTCAACTTTGTTCATCTCTCTTTCTGCGCTTTGAAAACTGTGCGGCAAACAAGGAGAGATAGAGCCGGGTGCCAACGATGAAATCCTGGACAGAGTCGGATTCCTTTTCTCGACGGCGCGCGCGGCGCAAGAGACTGGGTGCACCAACAGCGCAAGTTCAGGTACATCGTGGCAGTCCCCATTCTCCGACGACGCAGCGTCAAAAGTGAAACGTCTCGCTGATTTGAATCGTAAGCCGCTGTACTGCCCAGATGTGCTTATCTTGGATTCTTTGTAATTCCAGCCTTGACGAGTCGAAGGTAGGTCGAATCCATATACCATGCTTGCGTGACGGTGGCAAGGTCTGTAGTCGGGTTCAGGAAGGAACAAGAGAATCATGTTTTGCAGCAGATCAGTTTGCAATTGGGTGGGAGTCGAGCCGTTTCGATACTGTCAACGTCGTTTCAGTGCTGCTTTCAAGTGATGACCTGCAGTGCATTTGAGGTGGAAAATTTGTGTTATGATGTCGTTCAACGCGACTATTTTCGGTATTCGCTGCAAGGCAAGGGATCTCGGGTGAAACGAGGGATAATTCAAGAGCTGAGCGAGTTTTCGATGTGGCCAAAACAGTCAAGCCTGAACAACTGAGCGCAGTCATAGTCTAAGTGGATAGTATTTGAACCTAGCATAGACAAGGATTTCGGGTAGCATTCGGCGAGAGCTGAGGCGACGAGGATCTGGTGACAGAGTGGTTCAAGAAAGCGGAGGCGTGTTTGATGGGAAAGTGATCCGTAGTTCCAACTCCGCTCTCGTTCTCCATAATATCCCTTTGACCTCTATGTAGGTTGTTAAACTTTTGAAGTGACTGGGTGCTTTGAATCTTGCTCAGTCAATTTTCAACTTCAATTTCAGTCGAACGTAGTACCGTACTCTGGAGATGGTTAAAATACCGCTCGAGTTTGTGATATCGCCCAAGTCTGGAATTTGTGAGAAGTGTTTGACGGGCAACAGGCCAGGCAGAAAACAATCTTGGATGATTTCTAACAAGCATATGAATTCCAGTCCTCGTGCGGCTGAAAGTTGATACATCATGGCATATAAAATATAATACAAATCGAGTCGGATGCGCGGGTATTCATTCCTTGGATAGCAATGTAGTCGAGTGTCTATCACAAAACACTCAGCGGGCAATACGATTACCGACAAAATATGCACACTTGTTTAATTTGTGGTCCTTGAGCCCTCGTTTGGTATAAAGGCGCTTGCTCGAGGGGCATTCAGAGCAATGCTTTTTGTCACGCTTCTGAATAAATGGTATAGTGTCGGGGTCGTGATCGGGATGTCTAAGGAGTTGCGTGAAGCGTCAGCATAAGAAAATCGTCGCATAATTTGAAGGTACGCACTTGTCGACTACATGATCTGCCATACCCTTCACCTTGATCAAGCGCGGGCAGTAAGGGCATCGAAGTTTGTCGTTCGGTCGGCCAACCGTCCCCACGGGAAAAACGCCGTCTAGCATGCAACCGAGCTGCGCAAACAGGAGAGCACGATTCTCCAGCCAAACTTATATCGGTTCAGCATCTAGCTTGGGTAAAACGAATTTGAATTTTACCGGTGAAAGTCAGCTTCGTGAGGTCCCTGTTGAACGCCTGAAACAGTGCAGTGCCTTTGGGAGTTCGCAGAATACCCTGGGCTTTCTTTCCTTCAACAGCCGACATGAGCTTGATACTGCATGAGCGGGTAAGCAGGTAAAGTTTTGATAGCAGTGTAGTGTGAGCCTTACAAATCGTAATTTGCGCGCGAGACTGTAGCTTTCAGCTTGAAGTACTCGGTTTGCCACGAGACGAGCCGCAAAGCGTGCTACAGGAGCGAAAGTTAATTTGGGCTCGAATTCTTTAGAAAAGTAGGTACAGACCTCGGTCAGGGCGTCGCGGGAACGCGCGCGCTTGAGGCACACCTATGGGTCGCGGGAGTTGACTGAAGTGAGCGGGCCATCCAATTTATTCCACCCGAATACATACCTCATTGAGCTGGGCCACCGTTCTGTGGGGAATACCCAACGGATCGCGCCGTGAACTGTGATTGTCGATACCTATTGCTTGCTGACGCTCTCGGCCCGCGTACTTGATATCGCGTTTTGAATACACGTTGAATGGACTATGAAGCTTGCTCCGCGGGAGCCACCGTCCCCATGAGAAATCCTCGTATGTCTTGGATTTGTCCACATAAAGGCTCACGTCCCTGCGAACGACACATCAGCGGGAAAATCGTACACTGGATAGCGATGGACTCGTACGACAGGAGGAGCTTCAAGCAGCTTGGCTGTCGTCTACGTCAGAGATATGAAACGTTCTCTTACATCAAAGCACGTACCGAACACGCCCTGAATCGGAAAACAAAGCTGAACGGCTGAGCCGGCGTGAATTTGGAACACCACTATCGCCGCGTTGAGCTTGGATGAGAACGGTTGAATCGACGCTCACTGTGCATGCGCCTCCACCAAAAATAAATATAGCACACGCAGCCGAGGTGCGATTTCCGCCTGCTTCAACAATTGGTACCGGAGGAAGCCCAACATTGCCTTGGGCCGCAGTCCAAAGGTGCTTATGGGTATTGAGAAACGCGTGCAGCGACCTCGAAGTTGTTTGAAGCTGAACCAAATCGTGCGGACTGCAGTGCGTCATAATCTGCCATTGCGAGTCGTTCAGTCTCGTCGCGCCAAGGAGGGGGCTCAGACTGCTCACCGCCAGGCCTATATCTGCGGGGAATCTATTGAAAACGTAGAATGGAACGCTATAGGTATCACTGGAAGGGAATTCGCTGTGGTGCGCCATGGCGGCAGGAGGAAAAGAGAACGCTGCCACGTGAGCGTGTTTTCCCATCAAATCAAGAACTTCGGATCCACTTATAATTTCGCGACAACGCTTTTTTATTATAAAACATTGGTTTAAAATAGCTATATCTAAGGTGTCCCATTCTCTCTATATTTACAAGATCTCTTTGCCTTCCGAATGACCAACTCAAAAGATTTAAGAAATCCGGCCTCAGAATGACGACGTTGGCCAGAGACATACAACGGTTCTTGCCATGCATGCCCATACTCGGCGCCCAAATGATGTTCCCCCGACCGTTGTCCGGCCTCATCGTCCTAGACGGCCAGGATCTCTCGAAACTGCCTACGTTCTTCCAGTTGTCTCCGGCGCCCTCGAAAACGCTTGAGCCGACGCAGACGATGGCCGGAAGGTCCCAGAAAGGTCCCAGATCTCCTCGGGTTGCAGCGCGTGAAGCTCTACGCCCTCGAGTCTCCACACGGTTATATCGCCAGGTAAGACGTGGATGCGAGGGAACTGAGCGACAGGGTTGTTGACGGCGATGTCGTCCGACATGGTGTATCTGTATTGTAGGCTGGATCGGAGTGGGATGCCCGATCTTAAATTGGTGCGCCGCAGCGCCGTAAAAGGATTGGGATATCCCATCTCGATCCTGTCTTGCAGCAGCTTCGAGGGAGCTTCACCGACGGCGGGAGGCGAGTTCGGGCGAGGGCGTCGTCGGTAGACTCGGAGGCGGAGCCGGGAATGACTTTTATGCCGCCCACGTCGACTAGATCCTCTCGGGAACGTCCAGAGCGAAATATAGGGTATGGAGCTTTGGCTAACTGCGAGACGTGTTTGCTGATTCATCAGGAGATATCGAGTGGATACCTACTGGAGAACGTTGCTTGGGACGGCGGTGTATTGGTTGACGTCGAGCGCGTGGCTGATTTCCTCCTTCCAGTTCGGAAGAGAGTGGATGCTAGGTCCTCGCCGGAGTCGAATGAATATCGGGAGACGAAAAGTCTTCGCCAGACTCATGCATCCGTTTAACGGTCCGTTTACCTTTCGCGCGACTGAAGCTAGCCGGCAGAGTCCAATCGCCCTCCTTGAGCCCGGGAACCAGGAGCGGGAGTACCCCAGCGGTCAAGGAATCGATCTCGTTCATGTCGTCGACGGCGCTGAAGGAAAAGCCAGAGGAGAACGACTTCTTATGCCTTTATGCCTGAGGGACGCCAAGCGCGCGGCCCTGACCTTCTCCGGCGTAGGCGGTAACGCAGGCGGAGGGCTGATGTTGAAGGAGTCGGTCGCAGGGCCCACGGAAATGGAGGAAGTTGAACGAGTGCGGAGGTGAGCCGATTGACGATTAGGTTTGCCGGGACCGAACCACTGGCAGCGGCGAGATGGCCGCCGACAGCTGTCCGCTGCAGGCGAAGGGAGGACCAAGATTTTGGCGAGGGCAGAATAATGGCTCTCCACAAGCATGATCTGGATAGCGTAGGTCATGCTCTCGTTGACCAACGGAGATCGCCTTCGAGTCCTGCCTCAGCCGTCCAAACTGCGCGCTCATCTCAGACTGAGTCGAATTGTGGATCAAAATAGGCAGCGACGAATCCTTGTTCTGCATGGGGAGTGGAGGCGTCAACGATGCGCTATTGTCCTCCTGCGGATACTGCTCTTCTCCCCGCCACCCACCCTCCTTTCGAGAAGGGGGCTGTCGAGCCAAGGCTTTGTTGGGGGAAACGCCCGGGGAATGTGTCTGGGACACAATAGATAAACGATACCAGGTTCTGCGAGTACAAAGAAGACAGGATGCGAGGGAAGGGCCCGAGACACCTCTTGAGCGTACAACGCAAGAAACCAGAACGAGGAGTTGCATCATTGTGCTCCCGGTATATATATCGATACCGTATGAGCCTTCGATGCCCGTCGATCCCGTCCGTTCAATCTTCCGCGATTTGTTGTTTGTGGAGACATTGCGGCTGAGAAGGCGACAGGGCGTATTTTGGGAACGAGCCGTCATGAACTTCTGGACGAAATGTTACACCCAGAAGGCAGTAAGTGGCGGGCGCGCTTTCGATCTGAGATGTGGCGCACGAAATCGAGAAAGAGGAAAGAAGGGCGTTGGAGACTGGGAGGAGACTGGGAGGAGATGTCAAGGCTTCCCCGTCGGCTGAATCTTGAAGGGGCAATTCACATGGCCATTTGATGGATTCGGAACTCTCGGAGAACCTCCGTGGCTCCTATTTTCGTTCTTGTTCTTGCTCTCCCCATCGACAACCACCTGAGCACCCTCCCCCACCATCGTACGGTCATAATCTTCTTCCCCTGGAACCGTGAACTGCGTGGCAATGGCCTCTCAAGCAGTACGTCGGAGCTCGAGCCCGGCGGAAGGCACAAGCTCCAAGGTGGCAAGACAGACAGACGACGAAGCTGAGACGGAGGGATTACGCTAATTTCACGAGCTTTTAATCTGGCGATACCCCAGTAAGTAAATTCGCGCCAAGAGTAGGAGGTAAAAAGAACTAACCCACTTCTAGCACTCTGGTTAGCCCACTGGCATCCTCGTCTGGCGCCTTCCCGCGGACCGTCTATTGCACGGTGAGTCCATCTTCCTCTCGCATCTTGCGCATGCAAGCCACCTCCTAGTCTGCCCATTCCGCGATGGTGGATATGCGTAGGCCTCTTCTTGGTGGAGCGAATTTGCGGATAGTAATGCCTTCCACCATCCGACGCAGCACACCACCGCGTAGCCGCCGCGTGTACGCTAGCGCGAGGATGAAACTTATTGAGCTGGCTGCATTCCCTGAGCCGTAAATTGAGGGCCGTCGGCGCGGTAGCAGAAACACCGCATCATGGTCACGCTCGGGCTCCCGATAGAGGACGAAATGCCATCTTCGCATTCGGCGCCGCATCCGCGACAAAGTTATCGGGGAGGAACTACACTAGCTTTCGAGCTTTTCAAAACAATCCTCCGACATTATTCGTCGTTAAGGCGGAACGTTAGCAAGTAACTTCGCGCAAGAGCAAATGGTAAAAACTGACTTTGATTCTGGCTAGCACACCATCCTTGTCTCTATTGCACGGTGCGTCCTCATCACGCTCTCGTAGGCGTCTGCTGTTCCCTGTCGCAGCCCGTCCCGCACCTGGGTTTGAGTTCGCTCGCGGATTCTTTGTTTCACCAGATTCCTTGGGGCGGCCGGTTTAACTTTATCTGGGGTATCGTGGCCACAAGCTCCCAAATCTTGCTCGAGAGCGAAGCGTGTACGGAGTCGTTGACGTGATGATTTTGAGAGCAGGGCAGCATATCGAAGGGGCCCGTTTTCAGTGCGATGGGAATATTGTGAAAGTACATCTGCAAAATTTCGAGAACATCGGTAAACGAATTCGCAATACGAGAGAGAGAAACTGACGGCACGCGAGTAAAATTCCGATCGCGCTGAAATTGCACCTGTGGATGCCAATGATGCGACTTTTTCAGATTCAGAATGACCTACCGTGTTCGAGAGCATTAAGTGGTCTACCGGTTGCTGACGATGAATTAAAAATCCAGTCCGTCGGCTGAAAGACACGGTAATACCTCAGTAAAACGAGCTGGGATCCACGCCAGTATCAGGGCTACCGAACAGCATAGAACTCAATACGCACTTACGCTCCGATTCTGCCAGTGGTTTTTCGACGAGGACCCAGTTCAAGGCATGCTCGGCCTCGGATTAAGGGAGGGAGAGGCGCGGGACACGACACTCGAGTCCGAGCGAGTAGATTTCCGCCTCCGATACTTTCGATTCAGCGCATAATATCTTCCTCCTGCGGGTGCAGCCGCGATAACGAGAGGGCGACGAAAGGATCTACTGCTCTCGACGCTATGGGTACCCCAGGCTATATAGCTGCGACTGCCCCGCTGTTTTAGGTCGCGTGCGTATCAGCGCAATCGGTTGCGTCTCAAGATGAAGGAATATCTTGAGGGAGGGCTGGGAGGCGACGCTTGGAAGGCAATCAAGCGAAAGTGAGCCGTTTCTCCCTTTGTTCTTTCTCAAGTACTTACCTCTCGCAGAAAGCACGCAAATGGCACTCACCGACTTCTCCACGCAGGCTCGTAAGCGAAGGAATCGAAGGTACGCACAATGCATTGCTACCTGCGGTGTCCGTCTAATCCTGTACTTGGTTTCAGATTGTGTATCTTGACGGCCAAGGAGATGAGGGCTACTACCTTGGTATCCAAAATCACTCGAGCTCTTCCGCCGACGTTTTCGGCATGGTATAGATTCTTCGAAGATCCTTGTCGGCGACAAGTAACTCAAAGAGTCGAGCGGAAGTTGGTGCGAGGAGGGGAAGAAAGAGGGGGTCTCAGATTAGCAACGGGATCAACCGATTGCCGCGTTGAATCGCTGCCAGAACGTCACCTTATCCTCGCGTCCGGGGCTTCAAGCTGGTCCGGAAAAACCAGGAGCTCACACTCATCTCTCTTGTGTTCGCCTACCCTTGATTTCATGCTGAAGGACGAATATAAGGTCTCAAGATATACATACTTACCTCAAACACTGCACCTGGCACGAAATCCCGCGCAGCAAGCACTCATACATCCGCGCGCCTCATCGACTTCTAAACCACGGTAGTGGCGCGAGGTAAGCTCTTTCTTGGTTATTAGGTTCGTGCTCAACCTCGATTACTCACAGCTGTCGGCGGTAAATGTCTCAATGGCAGTCGGGAGTGTGCGCCGCGCGGACAGAATGTGCTCGGGCAGACCTTCATAACTTTCGTGGAAATAGGCCAATGGTTTCTTCCTCTGGTGTGCGCAGCAAAAATAACGAGAGGACGAGCAGGGGACTTGGATGCTTCGCTCCATACACTTGAATTGCAGTCGTATACGCGTATGACTATCAGCGATCGGCTGGATCTCAAAACGGACAACGATATAGATGTAGGATGGAAGGCGACACTCCGAAGTTAATCCAAGCGAAAGTGCGCCGTTTCTCCCTTTGTTCCTTCCCTGTACTTAACTTGTGTCTCACAGCAGCGAAACGGCACTCACCGACGTCTCATGAAGTAACACGGGCTTGGAGCGGACGAAATGTACACATGACTATCCACCTCGTCCGTCTAAGACTGCAGTTTGAAGTTGCAGCGCACATCCTCCCACGCTTCCAAGTTTCAAGGGAGAGGGACCTAATTTGGTGTAAGTTTATCTCGAATTATTCATGCTTGTCTCCACTGACGTTGCTTCGGTATAGAATCCTTCCGGGGGCGTCAGTGACGAATGAGCCAGCAATCCAGCGCGTTGGTGCGAGAGTGGAAGAACGAGGGGAAGAGAGAGGGAGGGGGTCTCAGACTCGCAACGATTGATGCATTGAATCGCCGCCTAGAACGTCACCTTTTCCTCGCGTCCGGGGCTTCAAGCTGGTCCGGAAAACCAGGAGCTCAACGAGAAGGAGCGGTGGACTCGAGAGTCGATGGCCCGGGGACTCTTTCCGTATGTTTCTCAAATGTTTCTACTTTATTTTCTTACACTTTTCATTCCCACACATCCGCTTTGCACGTACATACTCATTTTGTTTCCGCCGATGGAAAATAAAAATGGTTTATGAGCTCGGAGGTTAAATACGGCCACATGTTTCCGCTCGAGGCTAAGTACTGTTCGGCAACTTCCAATCAAAATGATGGCCGCTTATCTCTGCGCAGTAAACAAACATACACACGCTCGCCCTTGTCCCAAGCCAGCATGGACCTTCGCCACTAATCACTTCTGGTCTTCGTAGTTCTCCCCTCCCTCAAGCCTCTTCGACCTCCGCTTCCGCCAACCCGTAGTACCTTCGGCCCTCGGCCCTCGACATTTCCCCTTTCGACACCAGTTTTCGACCTTCATCTCGACACCAGCTTTCGACACCAGCCTTCGCCTTTCGACACCAGCCTCCGCCTCTCGACCCTCCCCTCGACCTTTGCGACATCCAGCACTCGACGTTTCCGACTCGACTCGACCGCGGACGGACCCGAATCCCCTCAGCGTTTCGCTTGCCACTGTCTACAGAATAGGAGAGCCTGCGGTGGACCAACGGTGCACGAGTTGGCATCGTCCTGGCGATCTGTATAGAAAGCTGGGCATGTCTGACATCTTACATTCGTTCGGCCGCGCGCAGCGCCTAGAAATGCTCCTTTGGTGAGGGGAGTTCGGTGCTTAGGCCCGTTCGACCCGATGACCCCTGAAACGTGTCGAACTCGCGGCTCACTGGGTGTGGTGTTAGGGAAGACTGGACGCCTCTATCTGAATCTCCTCTCTGTTTCGCTAGCAACCGCAGACAAACGGGGAGCTTCTGGTGAATCGTCGAGGCGTGTTTCGATTTCTTCTGGTGATCTGCATAGAGAGCTGGGGATCTACGACATCACGCCTACGTCGGTTCGCGCACAAGCGTTAATATACCCTAGGTCGAGTGAACAGTTGTGCCCAAGGGGCGTTCAGTCAAGCGCCATCAAAGATGGACCCATTGCAGTATGCTAGTGTTTGTCACTGCCGTTGATCCCACCGACACCGTCTATCGAGGGCTTTGTGGCACTCACATTCCCCTCTCATGACCCTGAGAGCGAAAGGAGCATTGGAATGCCTCTGGGAGCAAAATTCCGGAGCAACCCGAAGTCTAGGTGTGTCGTTAATGGATATTTACACATTCCTGGGAACAAGGCAATAATATACAACCAACCCAATGGAATATGCGTGACTTTATTATTCTGAAAGAATTTACTTCCGAAAATGTCTCACAAACAAAGAAAGTGACCGAGAAACGCGTACGCACATGAAGAATCGCGCGCAGAAGTGGGATCAACGACCGTGACAAACACCAGCATACTGCAATGGGTCCATCTTTGATGGCGCTTGACTGATCACCCCTTGGCCTGAACCGAGTAGCGAGCTACAAATTAGAATGCAGCCGGCGTCAGTTTCGGGCGCCTGGGTGCAATTCTTCGGAGGCTCATTCGATGAATGTTGCAGTGGATGTGGATGTGGATGGTGACCGGTGAAAGCCGAGATGCCCAGTGCTTGACCAAGCCCGTAAGAATCAAACAAAGCCTGGAAATTATTTTGAAGACGGTGCAAATTAAATGGGTTGAGAAGTGTCGATGTTTGCAACTGACTTGAATCAGACAGGGAAGGGAGGGAAAAGGCGGTTGGATTGAAATAAATACAACATTGCGAGCAACTACTAGGGCCACAAACATGTCAGAGCGAAGGTGACGATGGACAAAAAATTGCAAGGAGGTTGACGAGAACCCCGAAAGATAAAAGAATTTGATATGGTACGCACTCCACCGCAGCACTACACTCAATGAGCCGCCCGTCCAACCGTTTCGGCGGTGTCATGGTTCCGAGCCGGCACGCCTCCTAGAGGGGCACAACCAAGGGGCGTATCGGCAAGCGGCATCAAAGATCGACCCATGTCTGGATGTTCGTATTTGGCAACAACATTGATACCCCTGAGGGGTCACGCGGAAGCGCCGCGAGCACCGGCGCGCCCAAGATACCTCGTCCAAGGGTGATATATAGGTTCAGCTGAGAATGAAACCCCACATAGAAGCCCTGATAAACAGGCAAGAGAAAGGTCTGGGACCCAATCTACACCTGGCTCTGACTCCCATACAGCTAAGCAAAGTAAATTGAAGTAGATTACACACGTAGCAATGCTATCTTGAATCGATTCATCTCCTACTAAGATGCAAAATTGCGCGCGGAACTTGGAAGTGTGCGTCGAGGGATCAATGTTGTTGCCAAACACGAACATCCAGACATGGGTCGATCTTTGATGCCGCTTGCCGATACGCCCCTTGGCTTGCCTCCTCTTGCCACCATGGCCGAAGACTCACCACTGAAGCTATTGTGCCTCGAGACAACTGGAAGTCATGGGATTTGAAGATGAAGAAGTCAAGGAAGACGAAAACATTCTGACTGTGCCACTTTTAACGGAACGTCTCAAGCAGCAAGAAGGGGGAAAAAATCAGTTCTGCGCAAGTGGACGAATGGATACAACTCGATCCCAACGCAAGAAGTTCTTGAAGAAGCGATGCGGCAGAGGGAAAGAAAAAAAGGGGGTTCCCCGCAATTCGATCGACGACGGAACATTTTTGGTTTGGTGGCAAGATCGAGCAACGTCTTTCTACTTTTACACCGATGACCTCTGAGGCGCTCAACGAACTCTTCGATACCAAGGCTACTCTTCCGCATTGGGCCGTCGAAACAATGCACCACACTCCAATAGATGTTCTACGTATCCATGCATACCCCGCCCAGGCTCTTTGGCAAATGCTGATTGGGATTACCCTCACGGATGCGGCGGGTGTCCTACCCTCTGGCGTATTGACGGTAAGTTTGTTGTATGGCCTCGCCGAGGGCATTTTTCTCATCCCTGCCAGGATTGGAGGCAGAGACTCGTGGATAGCAAGGCAACGATCGACGGGCTGGCGAGGGCGTTTGGAATAAAGCATCCCGCCAACGATGGAGATGTCCCTGTCCCAGGACGAGAGCTGTTCGTCTGCATTATACGGATTGTGTATTGCCACGACGAACATGCCGCGCTGGAGCTCGTGAAGAAAATCGTCGCGCCTGCAGCGAAGGTCGCCCATGACCGGAACCAGCACCGTCTTCGTGCTCTGCAAAACGCTGGACCCTTCACTCGCCCGGTCAATCGCACAACACTAGTGCTGGCCAATTACAAAGCGGACAACGAGAGGACCATCTCTCAGTTGGTAAGCCACCAGGTCGTTCTCGCCTGGCGCTAACTGACTCGAGATCAATACAGCGTCGCCAAGATAACCCGTACACACTCCCCGAAGGGTACTCGTTGTCCCTCCCACCGTCTACTCCGACTTCCATCCCAACAAGCCAAGCTCAGCAGCCTCCAAAAGGCCAAAAGAGAGCGCGAGAGCTTTCTTCAGACGGCGTTGCAGGGCCTTCGCGACTGCCCCTTGCCCTAGTCCAGTCTCGTTCTTGGTGGAGCTACCTCCCACGTCTGTAGGTATTTTTTTCTTTCGTCGTGAGTAGATTCTCATAATCGTTGCTCTAGGTGGTAGGCGCGTGTGCTGAGAGATGCATTGATTGAGATGTACTCGTATTTATACACACGGCCGGACTAGTATACATACATCCAATAACTATAATGGTTTGATTCCGGTGCACAAAACGAAATAATTAGAACTTGTGGTAATCTGCAGGGTTCTGCCCAAAGGTAAATGCGGCAGCAGGAAACTCGGTTGTCTGCAACGGGGTGTCAGTTACACGGGGTAAGAACAGGTGTGGACGGGACATACTGCGGAAGCCGAGCCCTGGGCAGAGAGCTTTGTAGTTTCATTTCTATGATGCCGGCGGTGCTTGGATGACTGCACCGTATTTGTGTGGTTACGAGCCGGGTTTTTCCTAGCACTGGGGGGATCTGGATCGCTGTTTAGCGCGTGCAGAAGCCGACTCGTCGGTAGAGTGCACTTACCGCGCGGGGCTTGACGCTCTACGTCGGTTCTTCTGCGTTTTCCGGAAGTCGGGCGTGCGTGATTCGCGCTACCGGAGGGTGTGGTGGAGGAGGTGGTGGTGCTAGTGTTCTTGTTTGTGTTGAGAACGCTTGGGGCAGTGAGAAAAATCTATCCAACGAAACCAAGAATACGCACTGTGTCGTTTGGGTTATGATTAACGGCGTAGAGAAATCATTCACCCAATGCCTCAAAGCTGCTGGCCTAGTCCGTCCTAACATCTCCACGAAAACCTCCGTCGCGTCTCCGGAACCCTTGCAATAACCTTCGGCGGCAGTATCGACACCCATGGCGCGGTTCAGGCCAAAGAACGTCATGTTCGAGGCGATGTTGCACAGTACGCGCTGCACAGTGGTGAATGTCAGCGGAGGCCAGAAAATGGCAGCCTGCGACACGACTTACCCGATGCAAACTGGGGGAAACGGTCGGAAACAGGGCGACTTGCTTCTCGGCCAGAAGGTAGCCGATGCGAGAGTCGCCGAGAGTCTCCAAACACGGAAGGGTCTCGGGGTCGTCGAAGTCCTCGACGAGGGCCCATGTCTCGGGGAGGGCGACAGGAACGCGAGGCTTGTAGGCTGGAGATGCAAGAAGCTCGTTCAACACGGCTTGGGATCCGGAAGGCATCGCCTAGCGCAGGACGCGTAAGAACAGAGTATAGACCCGTGCAGAACCTTACGGGAAGAGAAGGGTCGCGCGGTACGGTTGAAGGGAAAGAAGAAGAGGCAAATGATGGATTGATGCGCTTCCCAACTTGAACCGCTGTATTTCATTGCCTGTTTCTAATTGCTATAATTGCTCACAGATAAAAACACTACATGAGTCTATGTGTACCAGGAGTTTGAACAACAGGCATGGACCGGATGTTAGAGCAGAATTATCATCGCATCGTCTCTGGAGCAGCAAAAGTATTCGCTCGGGATCAGTACAGGGAACGGTACAATTGAGAGAAAGGTTATCCCGACTCGACAATCGAACTATGTGCACACTGCAACTCATAATTTCGCTCAATCTGCATATTTGCGGGCGGAGGTAACGCAGATACGAGCCCTGCTAGGCTGCTCAGCGAGAAAGAAGATATTCAAAGAATAAGAGACGTGTACCTCTACACTAGCGGCAAAGTATGAGCGACGGAAAGTGGCCGAGCTGTCGTAGCTGCCACTGCACTCGAATCCGTCCCGGGCATAGCATCGCCCTTGTCGCGGCTCCTGCGTCGAACAGACGGAATTAATGCCATGCGCTATCGGGGTGGGCGAAATCCGCCAGAGAATGGTAGGAGTAAGCGCGGGCGCAGACACTGCACGGGCAATCAGCCGGGGTAAATAGATACGCAAAGAAATAGCACCTATCTGGTTCCCTTGGACGTATGAGGATTTGAGGCGCGGGACAGATAATTAGCGCGCAAGATGATGCGGAGGCCGATAAATATCTCATGCACGCGTGGACGTGTAGCAGGGACGGAATTGATGGAGCCGACGATCGGGAGTGCCCAGTGGTGCATGAATCAAGAACTTGTGAATTGCACGTCGGGGAAGTCGAATCGACAAGTGCGCCAGAGGGTGGCATCCATGACGCGTTGGCAGCATAGTCGGGTACGCGAGGTCGCGCTTCCATAAAATAGGACACGATGGTCGGCGCGCGTAGTCGAAAATGAGAGGGGAGGGGTGATGAAAAGCATGATTCGAAGTGCGGGGGCCACGAAACGATTCGCACATTCTTGCAGCGGTCCCATCCTTTGAGCCACGGCGACTCAGTGTCGCAATTTAGGTTGTGCATTTGGTGTCCGCGGAGCGCTGAACGGCGCGTACGGTATCGGAAAGCGGCGGAAATACGCGGGCAGAATCGCTCCGGCGTTGAGGTTCGTTGCTCCTGCATGGAAGCTACAGATAAGTAGTGTCGTTCGAGACAGCACACGTTGGGACACCCCGGAAAGACTGCAAATGGCTCCGGAAACCAGAGCGCAGGGGAAACTGCGACCCGCGCCAATCTTGTCTTCTTAATTAAACGCTTGAGGATCCAGTCATTCGTGAGCCAAGGGAATCTTGAGCTATGCACCCGACAAGGTTTTTCATGGCATTCGCCACGAGCGAAGGACACCATGTGTACTCCGGCTAGTCGGGAGTACGAGAGAGGGTGTGGAGATCACCACTGTGCTACAACAGCGCGCGTCGCTGGTGTGTCGAACGACGCTCGGCGCTATGCATCTTCGTGGAATTGTCCATGGCCGGCGCGCGCCTAGTCGACAATGAGAGGGGAGGACAGAGGGGGAGCATGATTCGAGGGTGGAGGGCAGCGCGGGCCCGCAGGATCTTGCAGTGGTCCCACTGTACGCTCCGCTGCGGACGACTTGGTGTCGTGGCGGGAGCTTGCGTTTTTGTATGGCCGTACGTGGGGCGCCGAAGGACCCGTGGGTACAATGGTATTGGGAAGCGGTCGGCATGCACGAGCAGCATATTAGGCCCAAAATGCGCAGAATTGCTCTGGTGGTTCTCCATTCTGTCCCACAAGATTACCGCTGCATGAAGCTGGGTCCCGCATCGTAGTGCGATACAGCACGGGGTGGGGACACACCGGAAGGACTGAAAATGGCTGCGGGACCCACTGCCCAGAGCTCACGGGAGGTTGAGACCGCGCGGCGATCTTGATATCGATCCAAAAAAGAAAGAAAATGGCCAGGGAATCTAGCCACTCAATCTTGGGCTAAGAAGCAGGGACTAGTATCCGGTGAATTGGCACGACATGGGCCTTCATGGGTGGATCCGAGAGCGGTCAAAGGGTCGAGAATATTGACGTCGTAGAAAATGTGAAGACGAGGGCTACGGTAGCAGAAGCTAATACGGCACAACAACCGCTAGTCGCCCGTTTAGGAAGGTTCAATTTAGTCATCACAAACCTTGGTCGGTGATGTTGAGTTTGCGCGACGAGAAGTATCTCATCCGCCATAAATTCCGGAGCTGTTTCGCATTCCTTTTGCATAGCGCTCTAGAGTTTCTAAAATTCATTCTGCAATTTTGCACCGGACAAAAAAATATGCGAACTCAACGGTTTTGGATGGTACATACACACGGAGCTTTCTGCATCGTTTGAAAGTAAATTCCCGTGGCCTTGCATGAGCACGACGATTTCATGACGCGCGCACCGCCTTCGGAACTTGGAATTGTTTGTTTGATGCGGGCCGTAGAATGGAGTGGTTGACAGTCAGCCACGTCGCTTCTTACACCTCAACCACGACCTTCCCACTCTTCCACCGATTTCGATGCCCTCATTCGTGCGTTCTTGGTCTCCGCCCATCGCTGACCATACTTTATAATGAGGACCTCCTGGTGACTACTTGACGCGACCTTCAAGCCTCCAAACCCTCAGCACCAGACGCGCTAACGGAGACAGTACGGGAGGGCCTGCGACGGATGTGAGGTCCCTGACAGTTCTCCCCCGCGAGCTTTTATAGAGACCTGGGGAATGAGATGGCGTCATGGCGCTTCATATCCGGGCACAGTGTCATCAGAAATCCCTAGGCTGAGCGACTGTAGTTGCAGAGACGCCGTTAGCTGTGCTTAGTAGTCGTTCCCGTGCTGAGTAAGGTTGGAATCGCCGCGGACAAGTCTGGATCCTCCACCACCTTTGCTGCCGACTTCCTCGATGGGTACGACACATTATCGATTCCACTTGTTCCCGTACACATCCAGTTCCCTTCACCCGTTTAACCATACCTCACACGCTCCTCCTACCCACCGGTGACGACTCCACACGGCTGCGCAAATCTCGCAATTATTTACGGACCTGGCGTCGGTAAGTCTCTATTTTTACCGCCCAGGATCTTTCTCATAACCGCGTTCTTTCTGCAGTGTGGAAAAGGTAAGTGGACGATATCATCTTCATTGGCACCACTGATTTATTCCCAGAAAGCGCACGAACTCCAAGATCTACCCCGGTTCGACTCGAGCGCCCAAAGCTACCGACCCCTCAGTACCCCGCGGAGTAGCTGCTACCAGAACGGAGAGGCGCCAGTGTTCGATGTGCGCGCAACTCGCCCTCCCCGGCGGTCAGGCTTAGCCGTGGCAACTGGATGGACCGACGTTGCGCGTATCATCGTCCACGCAGTGCTGTTCGAACACCTCCTTAGATCGAGACGCTGCTGGACTTCGGTCTAGGTCTAAGACATTGAAATGGAGCAGATTGCTGCCGTGTACGATTGGGCAAGGCGGTGCCTCGCGGCTCGATGTTTTTTCCTGCGCCAACTCGCCGATGGATTTGGAGTTGGAGTTGGGATAAGTGGTTGTTGGGTTGATCGCGCGAGGGACAGACATCGAACGATTATTTCCCCTTCATGTTTCCCTTGTCGGTGTTTACTTGTTACCATCCCACTCCCTAAATGCATTTGTCAAACGCTTTCCCTGAGACCGATCGTGAATTCCATGGCTCTGTACAGTTGGACCTCAATGCTTCAGCAGAGTTTGCGCATTAGTATGCGACAGTTTTGCTTGCGCTGGCTCTGAGCTTTTCATATGAAAGTGAGATCATGATTGCATGCGAAGATATAACTATGGCACGGATAAATTGCGAGGCCAAATAGATTCTCGAGGCTGATGTGGACTGGAAACAAGTAGACGCGCCGGATGTACCCAGGGTACTCGCAGCGTTTAGCCCCGGCGCAGATAAAGGACTCAGGTCGCGACAGTCACCCGCGAGCAGACACCTGATGCCGCGGGCGGAGAAGGCAGACGTTTGGACTTCGAGGTTTTGATGAGTGAAATCTGCGCCCTTCATCCTCGAGTCGACAGGGCAATTAACGGTGGGGGTGCCGAGAGAACGAACGCGGGCGCGTGTAGGGCAGTTGCCACGGTAACTCAAGCAATTTTGTAACTCGTGGTGCGGCAGTGGTACATGCGTCTGAAGCAAAGCAAAATTAAGATACGCATACTGACGGGTAGTCTCTTACATATACGAGTCCTCCTGAACCTTCAGCGTTATACCATAGAGTCGTTGTTCCTGTCTCTGCGAATAGGAAGCAAAGTGACTCCTAGAAGGGGGAAGAATTAGCACCTTCCGTATGTTCAAGAGCCAGAAGTGACACACTGGAAGCATGTACCGAGGGCAGTTCGCACCCGCCCGCGACTACCGGTTCTTCGATGGTCGGTATAGCCGTGTATTTTTCGGGCCCGTTGTAGACATAATTCATCTGTAGCCAAAGTTCCTTGCACCTCGGCTCGTTGATGATCCGGGACCGCCAGCCGACGACGTGCAGGAAGCAGTTCCACACAACAGGCGTCGCAGGAAAGAGTAATAGGACGATTATATGGAAGATCAGCGTGTTGAGGTCGGTGCGCGCTGTAGAAATTAGACACAAGAGCAAATACAATTGGCGCAGCCCGCTCACCTATCTGGTAAGCCACGACGATGAACAGCAACAAGGGTTCGGTAAAGACGTTGGCGTAGTCCAGCCACGCGTTAAACGTCGCCATAGCGAGTGTTAGGACGATACAAGCAGGAGCAGCGGTGGCCAAAGGGACGTCCAGGTCTCCAGCATAGAGGGCTTGAGAGAGGACAGCTGGTACATAGAGAGCACATATGCAGAGTACACGGACGCAGATGCCAAAAGGGTGCTCGTACAACCAGTCCGAGAACGCGAGACGGGTCGCACTGGGCATCGTAGAAGGGATAGGGGCTCGTCACGACCATGTCACACCACACAGCCTCGGTATTGATTGCGTTTTGACCACCATCTTCGTACGCTATGGGCCCGTCTCAAAGTCTTTCTGGTTCTGGATCTTGGGTGAACAAAACTAGCAGCATCCTCTAAACTGCAATAACAGGTAGCTCCCTTCCGTTCACCATTATTCTCTTCAAGAAACTGAATACTAACGCTTCCTTGCTTTTTCTCTGGTCTCTGCGTGGATACGGTAAACGGTCATCACTACTCGTGTGAGTAGCGCGGGCCCAAACTCAAGGTGTATACCTAGAGTATGGGGTGTGGGGGAAGAGCCTCCGGCTCTGCCGCTGGGACCGCCCTTCGGGCGGGAGCGGGATGATGAGAAGGGAGGGGGGCGCGCTTTGCGCGCCGCCGCCTCGACGCATCAACGGATCAAACCCGCGCCCCGAGCTGCAGAGGGCTCTGAGCGCGTGGCTGGAAGAGAGGAAGGGAGCGGGGAAGCGCGCTTCGCGCGCAAGCCCAACTCTACCACGCACTAACGACAAAACAAAGAGGGAAAGCGGAAGGGCGGGCAAGAGAAAGTCGGGGGAGCGGGAAGCCAGGTGAGCGGGGAAGCGAGACGCGAAGTCACGCTGTCACGCCGTGTCACCCTCGGATCCGCTCCGCCCTCTGCTTTACCGTATCCTACGACAAACCCAAGCCGCTCGTACCTCGCGTCGGGGTTGTCTCGGAATACGGTAAACGGTCATCACTACTCGTGTGAGTAGCGCGGGCCCAAACTCAAGGTGTATACCTAGAGTATGGGGTGTGGGGGAAGAGCCTCCGGCTCTGCCGCTGGGACCGCCCTTCGGGCGGGAGCGGGATGATGAGAAGGGAGGGGGGCGCGCTTTGCGCGCCGCCGCCTCGACGCATCAACGGATCAAACCCGCGCCCCGAGCTGCAGAGGGCTCTGAGCGCGTGGCTGGAAGAGAGGAAGGGAGCGGGGAAGCGCGCTTCGCGCGCAAGCCCAACTCTACCACCCCGAGCGCAGCGCACAATGAGTTGGGGGAAGCGCGCCAGAGGCGCGGCGACCCCGCTCGACCCACACAAAGAGAAGCGAAGGCTGACGAAAGAATGAAGAGATGGAGGAAGGGTGTATGGAGTATGGGCGTAACGAAGGCAAGAAATGTATGGGTACGACATTGGGTGGAAGACCAAAGAACGGTTTCAAATAGAGTGCAGGGTAAGAACAGAATCTTCGCCAGTCGATTAGGTTGATCAGGTACGACCACTGGGGTATGATGAGTATGGTATGATGCCAGTAGGAAGTTTCAAGTCAGCCAAAAGGTCTTGTTGGGAAGGCAGAACGCAAAGAGAACTGGTAAGGCTTGATTCGACAAGCACGTCGACGGCGAAGCAAGGGACGATGGTGGAACGCAGGGAAGAAAGAGTCGTATGGGTAGAATGTATGAGTTCGGGTATGAGTAGGCAAGTCACTGAGAGACAGCACGCGTGAGACGAGAGAGGCAGGACACGGGCCCGATCTTGATAACGGCCGACAGCGTGTAGGAAACAGGAAATGCCGTGCCATGTGGCGGACACCCCGAAAAAGCGTACCAGTATCGAAGTGGGCGCGACCCGGAAGAAGCCCCAGATCGGCTCCAGAAGGTGGTGAAGTACGTCCCCAACGCAGACAGTGGATGACCGTAACCAAATGAATTTTTTTTTTTGTGGGACCGGGAACGGGCTGATCGGGAAGCGTGTCATGGAAGAACCGAGTTCTGCACCAAATTCGTGAGGAGTTGGTGGCCGCTAACAAATACGCTGTTGGCAAAATCACCGCCGCTAGGATTGAGAATGAAGATTACGCGACGTGCGCCGTGTCCCGGTGTCTGAGATTGCATAAGATTCAAGCACAAAGTCAGAGATCCGAGTCCCAAGGTGTTTGAAGCTCGACTCGAGGAAAGAAACCGCAGAGGCGAGTTGAGGCGATAGACAAACTGAGTTACGTGAGTACGTCGCGATCGGGTGCCATACGGGTCGATTTGAGTCGGCGTGGGAAGTCCTGGACGTCCAACCTGTTGTATGACGGCGACTCGGAAGGCCCCGGTATGCAGGTTAAGTGAAAGGTACGATATGCTAGATGTATGAGTATCATTATGGGTCAAGCGTACGGGATGGGGAGCAGAGACTGCTGGACAGCGCTCCTTGCGGAAATAACGTGAACGTTCAACGAAGGTAATGGGTTTCCCCATTTTCTCGTCAAGGGGCAATTGCGGCATGAATGGGGAGGCAAAAAGGGGACCGGCACTTCGAACCCTTTGATGGGTGAAATGGATGCGCAAGCTCGCCATGAATCCAAGGGGATTTGGTTGGAAGGGAACCCGATGAAGGAGAATCAATGTGGGCAAGGCTTTCGGGCGGCCGAGATGCAATGAAGGAAGGACTGAAAACTCAAAAGCGAGAGAAGGAAGATTGAATAAGGGAAATGGCCCCTGCGATCGAGGGAGGTCAGAAGTTGGAATCACATGGAAAACCCGACGGCTTCCAGTCGAAGCTTGAAAGCAAGAAGTAAACCAACCGCGTCGCGTGGAAAGGTCTGGTCAAAGCTCTTGGACCACATTGTGCGCGGCATGGGGAATTCATCCCAGGATGTGGATGCGAGTAGATAAAGTACGAGTCACGCAAGACATCGTAAAGCGATTCGGCGCGGGACGGGAACAACTAGGTCCTTCGTGCCCTCCATAAGAAGAGGGCCAACATAATAAGCAAAAAGGAAAACCCAAAGACCAACAGGGGAAAGAGTTGTGCTGGCCGACGGGCAGGGAGACAGAGTAGGGCTGTGTATGAATGAATGTAAACCATTCGCAAGTGGATGGGATTGGACAAGGAAAACAAAAGGAGGAAGCCGCGATAATGTTTCCACTCGATCCAATACGCATCGGACCGAACGCTCGGACAACGGTGGAAAAATGCACCCACAAAACGAACAAAGACCGACCAAAGGGCACCGAAACGCGAAAGAGAACAGGCGCAAGTGATTCTCTGCGTGCTGCCGAACACTCCCAGATGGTAGTGAGCCCGTGATAGCGTTGCCGCATATCTCTGAGCTGAATGTCTTTGTCCCAAGGAAAAGAAAGGAAGAAGAAGAAGGTATGAAGGAAGGAAAGGTGATGGAGGAGTGGAAACATACGAAACGCGAGAGCGGGGCCTCGCGTAAGATCGCGCTGGATCCGGTTCTAAATACGCGTCCGTTAAGCAGAAGGTAGGTATGAAACCCTCGCGCATGACGGGCACATGTTCGTGGAGTCAGGACGAGTCAGACAGGGCAGTAAGAATTATACATTGATCGCATGGCATGTACGTTTGGTGGCGCACGGCGGATCTGGTACGGTAAGGTAAGTGAATGAGTATGGTTACGCCAGGGTAAGGGTAAGCTCGGCCTGAAGGTGCAAGGGCGGTAGGTGATCATCTGGTAAGGTAAGTGTAGGTAAGCACGCGGGTAAGGGTACGCTCGAGGCGCGAGCCCCGGCGTGCGCGAGTGGGAAAGAGTAAGGCGCGGGTAAGGGTAAGCTCGGCGCGCGTGGGTGCGAGCCACGGCGTGCGCGAGGGGGAAAGGGTAAGGCGCGGGCACGGATACGCTCGGCGCGCATGGGTGCGAGCCACGGCGTGCGCGAGGGGTAAGGCGCGGGTAAGGGTATGCTCGGTGCGCATGGGTGCGAACCACGGCGTGCGCGAGGGGAAGGGTAAGGTACGGGCAAATTTCAGACACACGCAGGAGCTCTAAGGAAGCCGCTGTCCGACCCAAAGGGCCCCGCGACCCGATCTGGCAGCACCGAAATAATTGCGCAGCGACGGGGACTTGCATGGGCGCAAAGCGACAGAAGTAGAGCCCACGACGGTGTAACGGACATTCGAGGCAGCCTTGTGAGCGCGAGGCTGCCGAGAAAGAATCGGCGGGCGGTGCCGTGACGGCGAGCGCGAAGCCGATGTCCGCGATGTAAATGAACGTCCCCGCGGTGGGGCCCTATTAGCCCCGAGTCGCGCGTCTCCGACGAGGGCGCGAGCGCCGCCCTGACGGTGGGTGGATGTCACCCCCGCCACGCGGGTAACGGACCGCGGCGTGCGACGGCACCAGTAGCGACCAATACCACACCAGACAGTGGGACCTGAGTGGATTAACCATCTCGGATACCGGCGGAAACAAGGGTAAAGTGGGTAAAGAACGACGAAAAGAACGAAGAAAAAGGAAAGGAAGCTTGAAATTCAAGAAAGAAAGGTACGCCAAACGGTCGCCCCGATTACTGACGAATGCTGCGAGCCCAGAGACGAGCTGGAATCCCCGGGCGAGACAGGATGAAACGCTATGGGACTCGTAGCCGCCGTGGTGTATGCCGGAAAAAGGAAAGAAGAGTAAACGTGAAATCAAAGAAAGAGAGGGCTGCCGAACGGCCGCCTCAATTACTGACGAATGCTGCGAGCCCAGAGACGAGCTGGGATCCCGGGCCGAGACAGGATGAAACACTATGGGACTCGTAGCCGCCGTGGTGTATGCCGGGCGAAGGAAAGAGGGAAGAAATGTTCCAAGACGCAAAAGTGACCCTGAGAGGTACACGACGAACCCAACGCTTCGGAGCCGTAGGGACGTAGGGACGGACATACAGCCCGTCAGCCCATAATGGTTGACGCGCCCCAAACCCCCAAACCCAGACGGGAGGCGCGGGCAAAGCAACGGCCGCGAGAACGCGCGAAATGCCCTAGGCCCCGAGGGTAGCCTGGCCCTGTACTGAGAAGACGTGAAAAGGTAGAGGAGGGGTCCTCCAGACGCATTTGTGCAGAGAGAAGAAAAAGGAAGAACAGGCAGACGGCCAAGTCGAAAAAACTATGGACAAGTCGTGGTACAGTGCCTTGCAACTGTGTCCAGCGGCGTCCAGATAGTGCGGAGCCCCCCCCGGGCAGTCGCATGCGTGTGACGGCACCACAGCATCGAGCAATACTCCAGGTGTATACCCGCCCGTAGGCATGGCAGGTACTCCGCCAGACCAAAGGTGACCTCGACCGTACAGCTGTTGTCCAGCCTCAAGCAAGCCTAGGCTTGCTCCCGGTCCAAAGGCGTGTCGGGGTTTGAAGAAAGGAAACGGAAAGGGAAAGGAGGGAAAGGTAGAAGATCCTGCCACGTACGACTGCCCGAAAACTCGTAAGGCCTGCCCTCCGCGGCACTGCTCGTCTTTCTGGAGTGCTGGGTTCGGTGAACGGTGTAGTTTGAAGGTGATTCGGCGCGAGTCGACGCGTTATACGCTGCGGCCTCTGGACAAATGCAAAGGTGACGTGGCGTGCTTCGGACGCGTTCTCTGGCTTCTACGTGCACTTCACGACACTCGCATTGTTCGTCCACGCGATTTCGACAATCTTGAGTCCTTTGTGACGACCTGCATTGACTTTTGTGGCCCAAATGACCGGTCTCTTTGTATCTGGGGCCGACGCGTGCAAAAGGCTTCCTGGAACCTCCCGAGCGTAATGATCGAACGAAGAAGGCGTATGCGCGTGTAGTGTGACGGTATGGGTGTACAAAGGCGGTAGACGACGCAGAAAAGCAAGAGAAAGTCGGGGGAGCGGGAAGCCAGGTGAGCGGGGAAGCGAGACGCGAAGTCACGCTGTCACGCCGCGTCACCCTCGGATCCGCTCCGCCCTCTGCTTTACCGTATCCTACGACAAACCCAAGCCGCTCGTACCTCGCGTCGGGGTTGTCTCGGATTTCTGCAGAATATCTTGGAACTTGAGGGTGCACGCACGACAAAAGATGTACGAGCCCTCAAATCTCAGCGACATACGCATTCCTATACGCACTAGCCGGAACGCGGGGTGGAAGTATCCGACGGAAGGTGCTGAGAGGGTCTACTGAGCTATGGGTCCCGAATGTACGTGCATCCCAGGCTCGCACTGTCGACATACTGATCTTCATTTGGCTAGTCACCGCGACTTTGACTTGCGCACGCGATATGAAGAGGGAATGGTCGGTCGGGCGATGTTTGGAAGAATACAGGCGACGCGCTGAAAGTGCGTGTCCCGTTCTTTGAATACTCGAGTCCTACTGACTCGACGTAGACCCGGGTCTTCCCCTCCCAAACGGCGCGTCCACGAGCCCTCCTCCTACACGTCCCGTTACCCCGGACAACTTTTAACTCGGTTTCTCGTCCCTTTCTGGTGGCAAATTGATACTTCTGCCTCATCCTCTCCCTCCTCCTTCCCCTACGCCACCCTCTTTGGCGCCCATCCTCAACTCTCCGCGCCATTTACCTCAACGACTCTGAAGCCGCCCCTTAAAGCTCCAGGCCGCGACCATGCAAGACTAGGCTGCATTGGGGGAACTCTGCTCGCATCCAACGGACACTGAACAAGGCGCTGAGTGGCCGAGCAAGTCCCAGCATTCTGGTATGCGTGCCTACGGAATTGCTATCTGCTGGAGCTTACT